>LPNX011235859.1:3219-23182 GCA_001517045.1 Pseudotsuga menziesii
CGGGTGGATTTCATAAAGTTTTATAGAACATATATGAAACCATTTGTTATTTATCATGTAGACACTTTAGTTATGTTTGATTCTTATCCATCATCAAAGCAAGATTGATAGTTTTTTAATGTAATTAACATTTGGGTGTCAAAATCATTTAAAAATATGTAAATTAAAACACTATACTATTAAGGCAAAGTTGTGTTCTTTT
The DNA here is from genome assembly GCA_001517045.1 of Pseudotsuga menziesii. Lineage (NCBI taxonomy): Eukaryota > Viridiplantae > Streptophyta > Pinopsida > Pinales > Pinaceae > Pseudotsuga > Pseudotsuga menziesii. The sequence continues at coordinate 3,422 of LPNX011235859.1, forward strand.
TAATTGAAAAACAAACTATTTATGAAGTAAGAGTGTGGATCCCTTGATCTTAACTTAAGAAAAAATAAAGAGAGAAAAAAATTAAAGTATTATCCATCTTAAAATATGTAAATTAGAACACTATACTATTAAGGCAAGGTTGTGTTATTTTTAATTGAAAAACAAACTATTTATGAAGTAAGAGTGTGGATCCCTTGATCTTAACTTAAGAAAAAATAAAGAGAGGAAAAAAATTAAAGTATTATCCATCTTAATCCAAACTTTATAGTATATGAAAAATTTACACTTCAATTTTTTTTCTTTACACTCTTTTATTAAAAGGGTATGATGGATGGGGCCACATGATTTGCAACTTTTTGAAACTAATTTCACTATTTGATTTATTTCTCAAATCTATTATAGTTGTAAAAAATCTAAAAACTTTTAATTACTACAATGAAAACAAAGTTTAAAGGAGGTTTCAACATTGTCTCTTCTCCCTTACTTTCTCTAGCAAGGTTTTTCTCTTCTTCAATATTTCACTATAACTTTTGTGAGTACCCTAGAAGTTTTCAGCATGGAGGACTTAAATGACTATTGATGGGAAAAGAAAATTATTCAAAAGGACCTATAAACTGTGTCAAGAAGAAGAAAGAGAAAGGAAAAGTGCTCAAGCACTAGAAAGCATGATTAAGAGGTGCCAAATGAGGGTACTCAAATTCCATGAACGTGATTCACGTGACTATGGGATTGAAACCATAAGATAAAGAATATTTCCCTATATTGAGCCAAATATCATGAGAAGAAAACACGAGCTAGGTCGAGGGACAAGGGAAGGTGATTTGGGGCTAGGCAAAAGGTAGTAAGAATGTTAGCAAGCTTGAAAACCATGTGGGATCCCATAAGGGAAACACATGTGTCATGACAAGACCTAGAGAGATTCCTTTGGACAGTGAAGGTGTGATTTTAACTTCCTAAGTTGTGAATTCAATTTATAGACTTGGGAGAGTGAAGGTGTGACACAAGAAAAATGATATGGGGAATGGAATCCAGTAGTGGGGAGGTTGAATGGATAAGAATCCATGAGATTGATCACACGAGCCATCTTAGTGCTTTTAGCACTAGATGAAGAGTTAACCATTGAATTTCACTTGATGGTATAAAAACTCTTAAGTGTCATCCTAATATGAAGTAGTTCTGTTGTACACTAAGTTACTACTTGTCAGCTAATGAATAATAGGTTCCTTTAATCTCTAAAGCAAAATAATTATTAGATGATATTAAGTAAAATCTAATTAATCATTCTAGAATATCAATAATATCTTAGTCTTCCCAAAGGATTCCATAGTTTGCATTTGTAACTTAAGTGCAAGGTAAAAAGAAGAATAACTTTATAAAAAAATATTATTAATTATCCATATAGTATTGATATAATAATAAAATGACATTGATAAGAAATTATACATATATACTAGATCTCATATGCATCCAACGTATAAGAAAAGAACCTAGTTCTATATAATTATTTTGGTTTACTTCTAAATACATTATAATAAATAATAAGAATTGAATTGATAAGTGTAACATGTTTAAGGATTCTTATACAAACCCTTGTAATAAAAGTTAGTTAGGGTTGTTGTTTGAGTAGATTTTGTGAAGGCATAGGTTTCTGATTAAAAAACGAATCGTGGATTCTATTAAGACTGACAACCCTCCTCTTTCTTTAAGTGTCTTGTCCCACTCTTCCTAAAGGCTGAGTAACCACAATATTTAAGTATCTTGTTTTCATTGAGTGAAAGGTGTCCAATTGTTTCCACCATCAAGAAAGTGTACTCCTATGTACAGTTGATGGATTTAACGTTACCATCATCACGAGGAGGGTATAGTTATTTGTGCCAATATGTATGTATTTTATATTGTTTGTGCCAATATGTATGTATTTTATATCCATTCCACATGACCTATAGGATACAACTCTTTCTTTCTATATGTGGACAATTTATCATTATTATTCTCTTAGAAATATTGAATGTTGTCAATTTATATCCTAGAAAATTGTGTTTGTGGTTTGAGGGTGACATTCCCTTATAGAATTTTATTCCTATTTATTTTAACTTCTTCTTGTTTACATTTTTTGTTGTAGAGAGAGAGAGAGAGAGAGAGAGAGAGATAATACCTCTATTGAGAATTTTTCTTATTTCATTTCTTGTGATGTTTTATCTATAAAGAACACATACGACTATTTTGTGAATGTGTTTCTGTAGGGATAAGATGTCTCTCTATGCCGAGTTCTATTTTTCTTCTTCTTGAATGTGATTGTTCTCAAAGTGGGTGGACCCGTTTACATTTCTTCTCGATCTAGTTTAAAATTTTGGGGGGTTGTTACATTTTGTTGTGAATGAGAAGTGAAGGTGCATCCCTCATAGATTCTTTTGGGATGGATTTATTTTTTTATGAGGAATATGCTCGAAATAAGAGGGGAAAGTTACATGAGTTATATATTTGTTTATGATTTTATGTATCGTTGAGCTTGTTTTTAGCGTGAACATGAAATTGTTGATGTATTTGTAACTTCGAAATGTATTCACTTGTATATTTCTTATTGTATTTGATTTTACCCCGACGGAGATGTTTGTTCCTCTGATCGAGAGATTCATTAATATAATAAAGTCATGTAAATTCATTGAGGTTAACCGTCCATTGTAATTCAGGGAAATAGTCCTCACAATTGAGTTGAGGTCAAACCTCCATTGTAAGTCGGGGCAATAGTCCCCAGAGTTGAATCATATTAGGGTTATTATACTCTCCTATTGAGGTTGACCATGTAAGAGTAAAATTCAAGTGTAAAATGAGTATAAATAGAGAGTGAGAATCTATTTTTGGAACACACACTCACTCAACAATAACGCATGAGTGAGAGAGGAGTAGCTTGAAAAAGTGAGAGAGAGAACAACTCGCAGAGATCATCTTTGTGTCTTTGGGTTTTACTTTTGCATTTGGTGCTCATTCTATCTCTCAGGAAGTTGTAGTGTTTTCTCCTTATGATTTCCCCGAGGAATAGTTGAATATTATGAAGGAGTTGGCCATTGCATCATAATGTGGCATAGTAAGCACAACAAAGAGATAAATAACTTGCATTTGCATAAATAACATTGAACATGAGTAAACTGCTCTGTAAATTATGGTTAATCAATGCATGTAAAAAAAAATTAGTAACTAATTTTTGAGGTGTTTTAAAGTATTGAAATAAATAAAAATCCACAATAAAAATTTGAAGATATAAAATAGATATGAATAGATTTAGTGCACAAATTAATAAATTTGTAACTAACTGAAATGGATATGAAGCTAGTATATCTAGATCTTGAATAAAATTAAGCAATACCAAAACAAGAATAATAGACCACTAGCTTTAGAAAAAACTATAGGTAAAGGGATAAGCAATTGTTATTTCTTATTAGAAAAATAAATCTATATCATACTTTATCTCTACTCCATTTCATATTCACTTCTTCACATTTACACATCAGTGCTACTTATACATCTTGTCTAAGATATATATATATATATTCTCTCATAGAGAAATGAAGAAACCCTAGAAGAGTTTAATACAATATACATGTTTAAATAAGTCTATAATTATTATTACCTTATTTTATTAATAGATTTTTTTATAAAATACATCACAAGAACCATGTCACTCTAAATGAAAGAAATGTTTAATTCTCGACCATTTTAACACTTTGGACTTTCATGTTATATTTAATGTTATAAACAATATATTTTAATATATATTAATTTTTTTAAATACAGAGTTTTTTTTTTTAATTTCATCATGGCAAGTAAGGTTATATTTGTTGTTTTGTAGAACTCTTTATCTCTCATAAACACAAGGACAAAGGTAGAATAAGAGGAGGTAGAATAAGAGGAAGTAAATTTCTGACAATCCATCCATGTAATTTGTAATTCAACAGTGTAGTTGGTAAGTTTGAAAAGTCTAGTGCATAATGTTAGCAAGACAATAAAATAAAACTTGGCCCCAATAAAATAAATAATTAATAAAAAATTGCAATAAATATGACAACTTATAATTTTAATGATCTAGAATTACTTTTAAAAGTTTGTACCTTTGTTTGACTTTTAAAACATTGTGGCTTTTTTTGTGGTTATTGGTGTCCAAAGTGTTAGTTATGATTATTTAGCTTTACTTTGGATCATGATAGTTTGTTTGAAATTAAGGATCTCTCGAAGTTGAAGCACAAAAATATCAATAAATTCTCAAAAGCCACAAGGGTAATTTAGTTACAACTTGAAATATAATGAAAAGACAAAGGATAAAAAAAGACATGAACATAAATACCTATTGGTAGTGAAATGAGTGATCCTTTATGAAAATTAACTTTTTAATGAAAAAAAGAATGTTCAACATATTCCATATTAAACTTCTAAAACTATATATTAGTAATGATAATCTATTAACTCTGAATCTCGATACTATATTTCAATAAAAACAAATAATGAACTATTGTGAGAAGGATATTCAATTAAAATAAATAATGTAATGTTGACAACGATGACACTGCATATAACATAATCTTTAGAACTCTTTAGTATGCTAATGTTTCATGACAGTAGGGAATCATTGATGATGGCTGATAGACTTGATAATTGCATAGGTAGCCTTTATTTTGTAGAAATGTGAAGACTATTAATGTTTTTGAGGATAAGGATGAATTTTTGAGGCCTTTCGATTATTAACGTGTTTATTTATATATAAAACAAAAGACTTTTTTATTAAAAAAAAACTTTATTGTATTAAATAAAAATCAAACAATAAATGATTTTTTTAATGAAAAATGACTTTATTGTAGTAAATAAAAATCAAACAATTTTGACAAAAATAAATTAGCATCACTCAACGATGATGACGAGCTAGCAGATGTGTGCATGGACCAGAGGTTTGGTAACAAACTACACTCAACACTTCCTCTTCGAGAATTATAACGTCTAGAAACCAATCAACGTAGTGAACCCCTTACCTTTAGCTCCTACTTAATATCTTGACCACATATATAGTAGAAGACTTAATATACCCAGTAGGATGGAGGAAGGACATTACCACGAGCCCCATTAACAACGTAAACATCCCCAAGCACGGATAACACAACTACCACCAGTTTACGATTTATTACTCACTATGTATTGCTAACTATGTATTGCCCCTCAATATAGTAGGCTCAACCAACAACTATACATTTTGATTTAGACTAGATATAGTAGGCTCAACCAACAACTATACATTTTGATTTAGACTAGAATTATAATGTCTGGAAACCAATCAACTATGTTAGGAGGACTGATATTTCGTAATCTGTAGCATTATGATTGCAAATATTGATATATTGAGGCCCTAAATTGAACATAAATGAATGAATGAATAAAGTAGAACAACACTGGCTGATCATCAACTAGAAGTTTTCTCATTTTTGCATATGGGACAATTGATTTTACGAGTAAACCACTTGAAAATGCAATTTGAATGAAAGGCATGTGTGCATGTCAATTGTTTTCCAGTCTCTCCACTCTTGAACGGTTCTTAACAAACTGTGCACTACACTTCATCATCATTCCCATTCTCCTCTCCAAGAATTGTAACGTCTCGCAAGCCATCAACTATGTCACTAGGACTCATATTTACTACATCTAGTCTACCAAAAATGATCTGTTCAAGTCAAAAATTGAAGCAATAGGTATTATGCTGTAGATGTTCCATGATCTAACGCCAACTGAAATGGGAATTCCATATAATCTGGGTGGAGCACTGGAATCCACTGCAGAGTTGGAGTTGGCCATGATCGTCTATACTTCGAATTACAATGACATCCTATTCCAATGTTAATGTTTCAAGTTGCATAAGATTGTCTATATTTCGAATTACAATGGCATCCTCTTCTGATAGATTCCGTAGTGCATTACCATTAACAATCAGGATCGACACCATTCGAGCTAGATTTTCAACTCTATTCGCTAGATTTTCAACTCTATTCGGTTCTGTGGTTGTTGCGGCTACGACTAAGTTCGACTGAAACTCCTCATAACATCCAGAACCACTCCTCCATAACGTTGTCTTGCTGTGTATAAATGTTGTTCTTCCATTATTTCAAAATAACAGAGCTCCACTATTATAGTAGAAGTAGGAGCTTCAAAAATGCATAAAGACACCCACTCAGTGATAGTGCATATAACTTCTATTGATTTAGTATTTAGTATTGTTAATACTTTTAAAGCTCCATCGCTTTTAGATTTGTGGGGACAGTCAATTTTCAAGCCGACACATTGATAAGGTGAACTAACCATTCTCCATATTAAACACTATTGTAACTACCCCAAATGTCAATAACATTTTACCCAATAAGATTTTACCCTATCAAAAGACAAATTTTATTTTGGTACAACCACACACTACTCATACTCTCAAAGCATTCCTCTAAATTCAGATTCTACTTATCAAGATATACCTGTAACCGTGTTAAATATTCATGACATACACATTTATATCAAACCAAAATCCATGGAAAAATGCATTATCATTTTTCTAACAGTCCCTTAGATTATAGTTGTCCAATGAAATCTTATGCATGAAATCATGTGGCATACCCATATGGGTAAGAACCAAATCATTGTTGAAAAACTAATTTGCTTTTGAACAACCATTCCTAGGATTTGAGAATGATATTAAAATACAAACCCATTGTACATCAATCACTGAAACATCATAGATTTAACTGTATCAAGGTTGACCTTTGCAATCCTTTTTAAGGTTAATATTCTTTATAATACTTGATACATGAGGAAAGGATTTATTTAATAACACGTAATTCAATCATTTAATATATCATAATCATTGAAAATAACCATTAGTCACATAATTATATCATCTTATACAAGAACATTCATCTTATATCAATCTTCATAAATTATCAAGACTCCGTGGATACAACCCACTCGCCGAGAATAACCATCAGAATGGATATTCTTTAAATAAAACCTCAATTACCATAGATGGTAACCTACAGGATGGTTAACTTCATAGCTCCGGCCTGCAACAATTCAGTATGCAATGATTTTATTTTAGTCCTATTCCGCACTTGTGGACATCCCGGGTTGATTTACAGGTTACCACTCTATCCTTATTGTAACCTAGAGGCGATATCGACCAGTAAGTAAGGGTGAAAAATATATATCTAGGAGGTTAATGAAGACAAGGCATTTTCAAAGGTTTCCACCAGGGTCTGTAATAATAAAGTCAAGACATAGCTATGATCCCAACCCAACAAAGAGGATCCTATCCAATTGACCAGATTAACAATTCTACAGTCACAATTCAATCCACTTGCAGAGGATCACAATGTTGGAAAAAAGTAATTACTCGTAGATCCATACTTGACTCTCAGCCGACTCTGTCAGAGTCTGTACCAGTCAAGATCTTGTCTGTCAGTCTGACAAGAGGGAAGAGTCCACTATTAGGCAATGTAAACCAGTCGAATTTATTTCTGAAGCTAAGTTGTTAGGTAGATAGTTATTATAGTCTTTAATGCTAAGTTAATCAACCCATGTAGAAGCAATCTTCAGCCTGCCTATAAATAGAAGAAGCAAATTGTAAATTAGGTTAGAGAGTCAAGAGAGATTACAAACGTTAGATAGTAGAGAGAATTCCGGGTGAGAAAAGAGAAGTTGAAGCTCAATATTCTGTGTATGTGATTCAGTCGAAGAGCCGAAGCTCTGTAAAAGGAACAAGTCTGGACCGACAAGTCTGGACTGACAAGTTTGTAATACTTTGGTATTTCTGCATAGTTAAATATATGAAATAGTTTCTCGTTGAATGCATGCTTATTTGGCTGCACATATTTCCATATTTACTTGGGTACAATTACTATTAAGTGAAAGAACAAGAACCCATAAAAATCTCACCGCCTGAAAGTTCCAGGTTTTATATCGCATTGGTCTTCTCAAGTCTTCCTACATATTTGGGCATATGTTTTTATAATTTATTTGGATTTGTTAATGTGTCCATTTTACTTCATCTTACTCAGAGCTGAAAAGCATTTGTAATTTCTTAAGTCTCTTAGACTAAGAAACATACTCTGTATATTTCGAGCAAAGTGAACCGACAAGGTCGGTTGTGTGAGCCGACTTGAGAGGTTGGTTGAGTCAGCCGATTGATGTCAACCGACTTGAGTGGTCAAAGAGGTGAGCCAACTTGAGAAGTCGAAGAATTCAATCGACTTAGAAGTGATAAGTGCTCGAGGTAAAAACGAGTCAGTAGAACAAACAAGTAAGTTGAAGTAAATTAGTCGGGTGGAAAGGTCGACCAAAGTTGAGTCTGCTTGGTTTTGGCTAACTGGTATGAGAGCAAGGTTCATATCAGAGCAATGTTTATATCAGTCCAAGATTTAGGAAATAAATCTTGTCTTAAAAGGTGGAAATTAATTTTCTAAGAAAATTTAATTAAAAAAATTAAAAAATGGCCTCCACTTCTGGTTCATTGCAAACTCCAATTTTTACAGGAAAGAATTATGAATATTGGTCTTTAACAATGAAGGATTTATTCAGAGGTCAATATGTCTGGGAGATAGTCCAACATGGTTATGCAGAACCAACAGATATGAGAGCATATAAAAATATCACATAGGCTGAGAAAGATGTCTTGAGAGAACAGAGGAAGAAAGATGGAAAAGCTCTGTTTTTCATACATCAAGCTATGCATGAAAGCATACTCCCAATAATAGAAGCAAAAACTAATGCTAAGGAAGCATGGGATACATTGGAGACTTCCTATCAAGGTTTGGATAAGGTAAAGACATCCAAGCTGCAGATGCTGAGAAGATATTTTGAATCTCTGTCCATGAAAGATTCAAAGAATGTAGATACAATATTCTACACTAGAGTTGTTGGGTTGATAAACCAATTGAAATCTCATGGAGAACCATAGCAGACCAAAGGGTTGTTGAAAAAATTCTTAGAAGTCTTCCCCCAAGATTTGAAAACTTGGTTGTGACCTTAGAGGAACACACAAACATGATGACATTTACCATTGATGAGTTGCAAGCTTCACTCATCAATCATGAACACAGACTCAATAGAACACAGACATCATTGGAAGGTGCATTTGTAGCACAGTCATCCATAAGCCGTGGTAGAGGCAGGGGGAGAAACAACATCAGAGGCATAGGAGGAAGTTCTTCAAGAGGAGGACGAGGCATAAGTCCTGCAAATGTCGGTGGCAGAGGAGATAACCAGAACCCAAGTTAGCCAAGTGGCCATAGGTTTGATAAATCAAAAATTCAATGTCATTATTGTAAGAAGTTTGGTCATTATGCATATGAATGCAGGAAGAAGCAATATGACCAAGGAAAACAAAGCCCAAGTCATTCGACCAACACCAACACTTCGACAACAGCAATGTTAATGGCATCAACATCTCCACTTGAATGCAATGTTGTTCAAGAAAGCCCACATGACATATGGTACTTGGATTCAAGCTACAGCAACCACATGACTGGTAATTTAATTTTTTTTTTCCAGTATAGACAATTCAGTTAAAACTAATGTTACACTTGGAAACAATGTCCCAGTCACTGTCTTAGGAAAAGGCACTGTTGATATTCTAACCAAACAGGGGGAGAGTAAGTATATCCCTGATATCTATCATGTCGAAGGTATGAAACACAATTTGTTAAGCATTGGATAGTTGTTACAAAAAGGCTACAGGGTCTACATGGAAGATGATCACTGTGTGATCAAAGACAAGCATCCAAGCGACCAACTGATAGAAAAAGTGCCAATGACAAGCAACCGCTTGTTTCCATTGAGGATAGTTCCCGACATGAAAGGGAAGAAACAAACAGGAGTTGCATTCAAGGTAGAAAGTGAAGAAACAGTCGAGCTCCTCAACAAGAGAGAAAATTGCAGTGCTAATTTGCAAGCTGCATTCGAGACAAAAGTTCAGGATGAATCCTGGTTGTGGCATTTCAAATTTGGACATCTAAATTTTGGTGGGCTAAAGCTACTGCACACAAAGAATATGGTGAAGGGATTACCATTGATCGACAGACTAGAGAGGGTTTGTGAAGGATGCATTTTTGGCAAACAACACAGAGAGACTTTTCCAGCCGAAAAGTACTATATAGCTCGCACACCACTTGAAATTGTGCACTCTGACATTTGTGGTCCAATGCAGACATCATCCATTGGTGGCTGCAAATATTTTCTAACTTTTATTGATGACTACTCAAGAAAGACATGGGTATATTTCCTGAAACATAAATCTGATGCATTTGGTTATTTTCAGTAGTTCAAGGCACTCGTGGAGAACCAGAGTGGACACCGCATCAAGATCTTAAGGACTGATAGAGGAGGTGAAAGTGTTTCAAATGAATTTCTGAATTTTTGCAAGACCCATGGCATACAAAAATAATTCACTGCATGGTATACACCTGAGCAGAACGGTATTACTGAAAGAAAGAACAGAACCATCATGGAGATGGCACGTAGCATGTTGGCAGCCAAGCATTTTCCAAATGAGTATTGGGGTGAAGCAGTCACAACTGCCTTATACATTATGAACCGGTGTCCGACAAAGAGTGTGAAGAACAAAGTTCCCCAAGAAGCATGGACATGTATGAATCATAGTGTTTCACATTTAAAAGTTTTTGGTTGTGTTGCATATGTTCATGTTCCAGATGAGCTGAGAAGGAAGCTAGATAAGAAGGGACATAAATGTATTTTTGTCAGCTATTCTGAAGACACATAAGCATACAAGTTGTATGACCCTCTCACAATGAAAGTTATAATCAGTTGAGATGTTCAATTTGTCAAGAATGAATCATGGGATGGAACCGTCGACATGAATGTCAAGATTGTGTCGAACGTCGACAATGATGATATGGAAGAGGAAGTGGTTCAAACACCACATGTAAATAAACTGGTCGGAGCACCGTCGAATCCCATGACACCACGACATGGTTCATCACAAGGACCATCGACACAAGTAGCAGCGGAAGCTACATCAACAAGTACACCAAGAGGACATCAGACTCCATCAAGCATTTTGTCTAGGTCGACATCGACAGAACCGGTGAAGACAAGAAGTCTGCGGGAGATATATGAAGCTGGTACACCTAATTCATTCTCTCTCTTTGCATTATTTTCCCCTATATATGATCCACTAACATTTGGAGAAGCTATTAAAGAAGAAGTATGGGCACAAGCCATGGATGAAAAAATAGAATGCATTGATAAAAAACAGACATGGGAACTGGTTGATGTACCAATAGACAAAGATGTAATCAGTGTCAAATGGATTTATAAGACACAGCAAGATGCTGATGGGAATGTGCAAAATTACAAGGAAATAATGGTAGCAAGAGGGTTCACACAGAAACCTGGCATAGAATTCAATGAAACGTTTGCACCTGTTGCACCCATGGATACAGTCAGAATAGTTTTGGCCATTGCTGCACAAAACAAATGGCATGTTCATCAAATGGATGTCAAGTCGGCATTCTTAAATGGCTATCTAGAAGAGGAAGTATATGTGGAACAACCACAAGGGTATGAAGTTCCAGGGTAAGAGCATAAAGTGTATAGGCTGAAAAAGGCACTCTATGGTTTGAAGCAAGCTCCTAGAGCTTGGTACAGTCGGATTGATTCCTATGTCACTGAAAATGGATTTCACAGAAGTGAAAGTGAACTGAATTCATACACCAAAATCGATGAGCAAGGTAAGATGTTGATTGTCTACTTGTACGTAGATGATTTAATATTTACTGGTGATTATGGCATAGGAGATTTTAAAGCAGTCATGGAAAGTGAATTTGAAATGACTGATCTAGGGCTTATGAAGTTTTTTCTGGGCATTGAAGTTTAGCAGTCTGAAATTGGTATTTTTATATCATAGTCTAAGTATGCAAGTGAAGTTTTAAAAAGGTTTCATATGTATAATTGCAAGACAGCCCCAACACCAGTAATAACAGGTTTAAAATTGAGCAAGGATGATGAAGGATCCATGGTAGATCCTACGTTGTTTAAAAGCCTTGTTGGAATCCTTATGTATTTGACATTGACAAGACCAAACATTATGTATGGAGTAAGTCTGATCTCAAGGTTCATGAAGTCACCAAAAGACTCACATTGGAAAGCGGGTAAAATAATTCTCAGGTATGTAAGTGGCACAAAAGACCTTGGTATTATGTATTCAGCCTCAGAAAATTTTAAACTCATTGGTTACACTGATAGTGACAATGGAGGTAGCATAGATGACAGGAAGAGAAAATCTAGGTACACATTCATTTTGGTACAGGTGTTGTTTCATGTGCTTCAAAGAAACAACCCATTGTAACTTTGTCTTCAACTGAAGCAGACTATGTTGCAGCAACAAGTGCTATATGTCAAGCTGTTTGGATGAGGAGAGTCTTAAAAGACTTGTCATATAACCATCAAGAACCGACAACAATCTTCTGTGAAAACAATTCAGCTATAGAATTATCAAAGAATCATGTGTTTCAAAAGAGAACCAAGCACATCGACACAAGGTTTCATTTTATAAGAGAGTTAGTGAACAAGAAGGAAATTTGTTTGGAATTTTGCAGGTCTGAAGACCAACTTGCCGACATATTCACAAAGCCATTGGAAAAGGACACATTCCAGTATCTGCGTAGTTATCTTGGAATGACAAGTTCTGCACAGTGAACTCTATCATAAACAAAGCATGTCTAAGCTCTGAAACCTTTTGTAAATTTTGTTTTTCAAAAAAATCCCCATCTGCTTATAATTAAAAGGGAGTGTTGGAAAAATGTAATTACTCGCAGATTTGTACTTGACTCTCATCCGACTCTGTCAGATTCTGTACCAGTCAAGATCTTGTCTGTCAGTATGACAAGAGGGAAGAGTCCACGATTCGACAATGTAAAGCAGTTGAATTTATTTCTGAAGCTAAGTTGTTAGGTAGATAGTTATTACAGTCTTTAATGGTGAGTGAGTCGACCCATGTAGAAGAAATCTTCAAGTTGCCTATAAATAGAAGAAGCAACTTGTAAATTAGGTTAGAGAGTCAAGAGAGATTACAGACATTAGACAACAGAGAGAACTCTGGGTGAGAAAAGAGAAGTTGAAGCTCAAGCTTTTGTCTACGTGATTCACTCGAAGAGCCAAAGCTCTGTAAAAGGAACAAGTCTAGACCGACAAGTATGGACCGACAAGTTTGTAATACTTTGTTATTTCCGCATAGTTAAATATATGAAATAGTTTATGGTTGAATGCATGCTGATTTGGCCCCACATATTTCCAGATTTAGTTGGGTAAATGTCTTTTATAATTACTGTTAAGTGAAAGAACAAGAACCCATAAAAATATCACTGCATGAAAGTTCCAGGTTTTACGACACATTGGTCGACTCAAGTCATCCTACATATTTGGGCATATGTTTTTATAAGTTATTTGGATTTGTTAATGTGTCCATTTTACTTCATCTTACTCACAGGTGAAAAGCATTTGTAATTTCTTAAGTCTCTTAGACTAAGAAACATACTCTGTAGATTTTGACCAAAGTGAACCAACAAGGTTGGTTGTGTGAGCCAAATTGAGAGGTTGGTTGAATCAGTCGACTGAGGTCAACCAACTTGAGTGGTCGAAGAGGTGAGCTGACTTGATAAGTTGAAGAAGTGAGTCGACTTAGAAGTGACAAGTGGTCGAGGTAAAAACCGGTCTGTAGAACCGACAAGTAAGTCGAAGTAAATTAGTAGGGTGGAAAGGCTGACCAAAGTTGATAGACTTGTTAGTCGGGAGATAGAAAAGTTTCACCCGACAAGTGAAAAAGAAAAGGAGGTCGGCGTGAAAAGTGAAAATTAAATTTTAATATCGACTGAGCCCTAAACTCAAGTTTAGTCGTCTTGGTTTTGGCTAACACATATGGGTTGGCTTCACTTGTCCATTCAATCCAAGACGATTTGAACCAATTCCATTAAAGTTATAAGTGAATATAGGCTTAAGAAAAGACCCAGATCTAAGAAATAATATTTAATCACTATTATCGAGACTATTCCTTCAGCGAAAACCATAAATCAGGTTGCCTCCACTGCACTGATCTATGGGGATTCAAAGTTTCTCGTTTAATCCCGAGGATTTTTTATACCCAATGAAACCCACAGTTTGGAGACTGGAATGGTTCACGCAGGGTCATGATTTCAAATGTGAAAGATATATAAAACTCAGGCCTCATACAATCCATAAATTGTATGGATTCCCAAGATTAACCGGAGGTTTAGGTATAGCATGGTATTCACACAGGTAGGGATTTATAGTTCTCTCTCTATATATACCTATCATAGTAAATAAAAAATGCCAAAAAAGTTTCAACAGAACCAACTCTGCCTATCACGCGCAGAGGCAAACATTAGATAAAGGCTCAAATCTCCATTGAATCCATATTGGGACATATCTAAGGGAAAAATATGGCCAATGCATATAGCTGTTTAAGATAAGAATATTGGAGACCTGCGCATCTTACTCGAACTGTATGCAGTTCCAGCTAAGGCCGTCCAATGCCATAAGCAATTCGTTTCATCATAATTGGGTATTATCCCTCTGTGATACTAGCCATCTCCTCGGTGGTGCAATATTGGTGATTTTTAAACTGAGTGTATTTTTCTTTTTCTCAGCTCAGCCTCCTCCCTCTCAAATGTATTTTATAGCCTATAAGTAACCAGAGGAGTAACGGCTCCCCCTCACTACTCATGAAGTTCCCATAATTAAGGCAATAATTCTACCACTATTGTTGCCGAGGCAGGTCTCCCTAACATATAGCCCTCAAAAAATTAACTAGAGGCATGCGTTCTTCCAAAACTAGCATTTTCCTTTATTGAATGCTTAGTAAGATATTTCTTTTAATTAAAGTAATTAGTCCTGTTTCAATAAAATACTTGTCAAGGAGTGGCTAAATTTTTTTTTTTCAAAAGGGCCATTATTCCTTATCATGCTACTTATATGTTATCTATAAAGGGTTATTCCCATGTATTTTTTTTGAATAAGGGATCTTTATAATTAACAAGGATATAACCTTTGTACCTTAAAGGTACATACATAAGTCATTTTGCCCCTTTTTCGTTTAGAGTAAGAGATACCCTCCTTGCTCTTTTTGCTAGTGTTAAAAGTAGACACCGGAAGGAGGATCATGCTAGTCTGCTACTCGCTAACCAAGGGCTTGTCTTGATCATTACTTAATTCCTCCTAGGATGACACCTAAGGCTCAAGTGGTACAAGGAAATCATCATATATATATATGTTTTGGGATTTCCCGAAGTGCTTGGTGTTTCTTCCTATGGAACAATCCACCTCTTGTCCTAAATCTCATCTTTTTAGCTAGGTTCCATCTGTGGAACAACCACAAGGGTATGAAGTTCCAGGGTAAGAGCATAAAGTGTACAGGCTGAAAAAGGCACTCTATGGTTTGAAACAAGCTCCTAGAGCTTGGTACAGTCGGATTGATTCCTATGTCACTGAAAATGGATTTCACAGAAGTGAAAGTGAATTGAATTCATACACCAAAGTCGATGAGCAAGGTAAGATGTTGATTGTCTACTTGTACATAGATGATTTAATATTTACTGGTGATTATGGCATAGGAGATTTTAAAGCAGTCATGGAAAGTGAATTTGAAATGACTGATCTAGGGCTTATGAAGTTTTTTCTGGGCATTGAAGTTTAGCAGTCTGAAATTGGTATTTTTATATCATAGTCTAAGTATGCAAGTGAAGTTTTAAAAAGGTTTCATATGTCTAATTGCAAGACAGCCCCAACACCAGTAATAACAGGTTTAAAATTGAGCAAGGATGATGAAGGATCCATGGTAGATCCTACGCTGTTTAAAAGGCTTGTTGGAATCCTTATGTATTTGACATTGACAAGACCAAACATTATGTATGGAGTAAGTCTGATCTCAAGGTTCATGAAGTCACCAAAAGACTCACATTGGAAAGCGGGTAAAATAATTCTCAGGTATGTAAGTGGCACTAAAGACCTTGGTATTATGTATTCAGCCTCAGAAAATTTTAAACTCATTGGTTACACTGATAGTGACAATGGAGGTAGCATAGATGACAGGAAGAGAAAATCTAGGTACACATTCATTTTGGTACAGGTGTTGTTTCATGTGCTTCAAAGAAACAACCCATTGTAACTTTGTCTTCAACTGAAGCAGACTATGTTGCAGCAACAAGTGCTATATGTCAAGCTATTTGGATGAGGAGAGTCTTAAAAGACTTGTCATATAACCATCAAGAACCGACAACAATCTTCTGTGACAACAATTCAGCTATAGAATTATCAAAGAATCATGTGTTTCACAAGAGAACCAAGCACATCGACACAAGGTTTCATTTTATAAGAGAGTTAGTGAACAAGAAGGAAATTTGTTTGGAATTTTGCAGGTCTGAAGACCAACTTGCCGACATATTCACAAAGCCATTGGAAAATGACACATTCCAGTATCTGCGTAGTTATCTTGGAATGACAAGTTCTGCACAGTGAACTCTATCATAAACAAAGCATGTCTAAGCTCTGAAACCTTTTGTAAATTTTGTTTTTCAAAAAAATCCCCATCTGCTTATAATTAAAAGGGAGTGTTGGAAAAATGTAATTACTCGCAGATTTGTACTTGACTCTCATCCGACTCTGTCAGATTCTGTACCAGTCAAGATCTTGTCTATCAGTATGACAAGAGGGAAGAGTCCACGATTCGACAATGTAAAGCAGTTGAATTTATTTCTGAAGCTAAGTTGTTAGGTAGATAGTTATTACAGTCTTTAATGGTGATTCAGTCGACCCATGTAGAAGCAATCTTCAAGTTGCCTATAAATAGAAGAAGCAAATTGTAAATTAGGTTAGAGAGTCAAGAGAGATTACAGACATTAGACAACAGAGAGAACTCTGGGTGAGAAAAGAGAAGTTGAAGCTCAAGCTTTTGTGTATGTGATTCAGTCGAAGAGCCAAAGCTCTGTAAAAGGAACAAGTCTAGACCGACAAGTCTGGACCGACAAGTTTGTAATACTTTGTTATTTCCGCATAGTTAAATATATGAAATAGTTTATGGTTGAATGCATGCTTATTTGGCTGCACATATTTCCAGATTTAGTTGGGTAAATGTCTTTTATAATTACTGTTAAGTGAAAAAACAAGAACCCATAAAATATCACCGCATGAAAGTTCCAGGTTTTACGACACATTGGTCGACTCAAGTCATCCTACATATTTGGGCATATGTTTTTATAAGTTATTTGGATTTTCTAATGTGTCCATTTTACTTCATCTTACTCATGGGTGAAAAGCATTTGTAATTTCTTAAGTCTCTTAGACTAAGAAACATACTCTGTAAATTTTGACCAAAGTGAACCAACAAGGTTGGTTGTGTGACAAAACCGGATGGATTCCCCATACCAAATAGTAATGGGATAGTTGGGAACGTTTATTGGGGAGAATCCCTAACTATTTTTACCTGCGATTTTCTAGGCCTCAACAGAATAAAAGAATCATTTCATTTACCTAAGACAATCCAACTGTGCTAGAGTACGACCTGAGTTTAGGTGTGGAAAAACACAGCCTGGAAATTTATTTTCTATCTATTTCACTTATTTACATAATCATTTGCATTTCTAATATAATCTATAATTTTACTGAACTTAACATTAAACAGTTTAATTTTCATTCATAAACCCTAAACACTAACATGCCTGTAATAGATAAACTAAGAATTATTTAACTGAAGACAGTAAAAATAAAATAGAACCCATTGAGGACAAGATGAGAACATCTTAAGGAGGATGTTCCTCCCAACCAAACTCCTGGAGAGCGCTCAAACAACGCTTCCTCAGAACCCTCAAGCTTGTTTCTGGTCTTCTTGGCTGAAACTGGGTGGAGAATGCAACTGTAAGACCTCTGTCACCTGGCCACTCCAATTACCTCAGTAATAAAAATCTGTTCTGAGTAGCATGATCTTCAGGTTAGAAGATGCAACTAGATCTATCTCAGTAGTTATCCGCTCAAACACACTTCAAACTCCCCTCCATTGAATTTCTCTTGAGTAAATTCATTCCCACTAAATGATCACCTCTCTAGAATGAGCAGTCTCAGATCTCTTCAATGGGAAATTTTATAGAGATGGCTAGGTCTTATGGGTCAGTTTTCATTATATGAGCCACCTGCTCTGATTCCACTTTCTTGGGGAATCATGACCACAAATATAGGGAATTTTCCACCTGTAACAGTTGGAAGTGATTTGAGGATGCTACCACTTGTCAGTTTTCTCTCCACCCAGTCTCCACCAATTGACCAGTAAACACTCTTTTAACAGCTTCCCTAAGCTATTGTCTCCTCATTTATTTATTTGTAAATAAAATATTTTGAATTTACATTAAATATTCTTGACCCCACTGGGTCATCAATCACAACTTAGCATAAAATTTAACACAATCATTAGAGGAAATTTCAACTCAAAATGGGTCTCCTAAAATGAACTAATAAACTAATAGTTAAAATAATAAAATAATATTTATTAATTTTAGAGGAAGAAAAGAAAAAAACTACTTTTTTGTTTGTATTTTTGACATATCTCCCCGTGTTTTTACTCAAATTTTGATCGGGAGAGCTCGTTGGATGCAGAATTAAATTCCACATCCAACGAGTACCCACTTGGCATACTTTTGATGGACCCTGCTACCCCAAAAACAAGAAATACCTGAAAAAATGGAATGATGATGTCATCATTACGTTTTTTCAGGTATTTCTTGTTTTTGGGGTAGCGGGGTCCGTCAAAAGTATGCCGAGTGGGTACTCGTTGGATGCGGAATTTAATTCCGCATCCAACGAGCTCTCCCGATTGAAATTTGAGTAAAAACACGGGGAGATATGTCAAAAATACAAACAAAAAAAGTAGTTTTTTTTATGATACCTATGCCCAAATTTATATTAAAAAAGTGTTTAAGACCTATACGGTATTTCAAATTTAAAGCAATTTCATTAGCTAACACATGATGACATGGAATTTGAATAAAAGTTAAAAGGCCCATTTTGAGTTGAAATTTCCTCTAATGGTTCCTCAAATATTATAAAATTGTTTTTGCAAATTGGGGCATGTGACATACACACCCCCTTAAATTATAACATCGTCATCGATGTTATTTATTCCTCATTCTCAGAGTTCCCCTGAAAAGGAATTGGATATGCATCCTGCATATGACTTTCCAATTCCCATGGGGCTTCCCCTAGACTAAGGTGCTTCCATTGCACCTTCACTTGATCAATGGTGTGGTTCCGAAGTGAGATCTCCCTCCGCTCGAGGATACAGTCTAGTTCCACCAAAAAATCTCCTTCGGGTTCCACCTGCACATCATTCCAGTTAATAACATGAGTAGCATTATGCACATATTTCTTTAATACAGAAATGTGAAAAACATTGTGAACTCTTAAATTCAGAGGTAAAGCTAACTGATAGGCTACCTGTCTGATCCTGGACAGTATTTCAAAAGGACCACAATAATGAGGTGCTAGTTTGGCACAACTACCCAACCTCAGAGCAGGGATGATTTTAGGGGCGAAATATAGCCCATTGGCGAATATTAAGGGGTGCCCGACAAAAGATGGGCGAATTTTTAATATTAAAATGGTTTTTTTTAAATTTAATAAATTAGCCCATATATTATTTTATATATAATTGCCCTTCACTAAATAGCC
>LPNX011235892.1:9990-31383 GCA_001517045.1 Pseudotsuga menziesii
TGAGCCATCAAATTTATGCATTTCTACTTACATAAAGTGATGACATGAATTGTTGTCCTTAGAGGGTGGAAGATGGGTATGTATAAAGAAAGTGTAAGATACATGCACTCCATTTACAAATGCTTCTGTGCTTGGATCCTCTTTTGTTTTATCTAGATCCACACATTTACATAACTCCGACAATATTTGGTTCTAATGATCCACCTTTGTATTGATACTTGTGACTAAAACTTGCAAGTCTATGATCGTTGATTCAATATCCTTAGGTGCCTTGGGTGCATTTATGTTTTGGTTATCCATGGGTATTTATTTGCAAGTGTGGATGAAGACAACTTATGATCTAGAAAGTATTAATACCAACTTATCTCAAAATGACTAGTGGTTAAAGAGGAGTCTTTTGAAATGCACCTCCCAATATCGTATTTTTGGGCCACGTCAAAAAGGGTTATTGTAGATGTACACCAACATGATTAACAAGATGTAAGGATGATTTTGAGATATCTCTCCATACAATTTTTTTTTTTAACTCTCCATTAAATGTTATTGCAAATTGACAAAATTGCCAAATTCCTCCTGGATACAAAAGATGTAGAAATTTTATTGGCCGGTCACATATGACATAGTTCCTAGGGTTTTGAGGACAAAAGAGTGCCATGTGCTATGTTTTTTCGATATACTTGTAAGGCCCAATAGGATTATTCATCTCAATATCTTAAGGAACTAACTAGAAAGGCTCAACCATGTCCTTAGTTGTACTACTTAACTAACTAAGTACGACAGTATAACCTTCTTGAATGTTATGCTTGGCGCCACTTTAGTCAAAACATGGTCAATTGGATTATCTAAAGATGGTTTTAGGTTTTCGAGGGGACTTCCAAGATACTGAGGGTATATGGAAACAATTTCATATACATGTGGTATATGGTGTGGTATAAATCTAAGGGCTACCAACAAAGGTTACAAGGGTGTCTAACTATGTGAAACTGCTTGTATTTTCTGCATGTGTCATTCTCCAACTCCAATTTTACTTGTTGAATTATATGTCTTAGTATGTTGTTTAAATATGTTGGAACATATCTATTGCTTTTAAAAAATCCACAAAAAATATAAAGGCATGTATGCTCAGAATAGTTCTTTGATACCACTTGCAACATTATTTAACCCTTAAACTTAAAACACAATCGAGTATACATAAGTTCATAATGCAAACAACTAAAAATTATAGAGTGGGGTGACCTTTCACTAAGAAAAACCCCAAATGCAACAATAATAGATAGAACAATCTCTAGCCTCCTCGGTCTTTAAATAAGCTTCCAATAATGAAATGCCTAACTACTTGTGATCCCATAATTAATGAGTATCAAGTACCTAGTAGACTTTAATTAACAAAACACCATTTTATATTAATTAATTATCCACTACTATATTATCAATTTTATTTAATGAAAATGGTTACATACATTAATTTACTAATTCCTATGTATCCTAAAATAGAGAGGTTACACTAAAACTCTAGCTTTCTACTCCAAAAGAGCACATAATAAGACTATAAATATTAATAGACATAATTTTAGTTTTTTAAGATTTTGAAAATTCTTAAATATAAGTCAACCAAGAGTAAACTTGATAACAAAAGTTTTTAATTGTTTTTCACAAATTAGTTATTATTATTAACACTTTTCCTATATTGAAATTATTTCTCTATTTCCCAATTCCACCACCTTCCCAATGTCTAGCTTAGTATATTAATCATCCACCTCTTAGTCACCTTCCCAATATACCTCTTAGTATATTAATCATCCACCTCTTAGTATAGTAATCATCCTTTGATGTTTCAAATTTAGGCCATGAAACTATACCACTCCACTATGTTATAATCAAGGAAATTGTTTAGGCTATGTACAATTCACACTCCTACCCTCCTTTTAGGTTAAAATGAATGTGGCCATTATGTTTATAAATGTTGATTATTATTAATTAATTAATTGTAATATTGATTATTGTTAATTAATTGTATATGACTATGTAGCATCACTTTATTAATTAACTATTTCTAAGGTTGATCATTATTAATTAATTATTTGCATATGGCAATGCAACATCACTTTAAATAAAAATGAAGGATAAACTTTGATAATTTAAGTTACTATTAAAAAAATTATTTGGATTTTATTTATTGAATTTTTTTAAAATAAATTAACCATTATAAGTGATTGTAAATAAACTTTCAAGGTCATATTTTTTTTTAGCCAAATTGATATAAAAAAAGCTTATTTAAAAATAGAATTCTTTCTTCCTAATACAAATGAGAAACTACTTTGTTCTCCAAAATAGTTGGATGTTGTCATCCAAGCACCCTGTCACAAATCCAAATTAGACCCTTTCACACTTCTCGAGCTAATTGAAAAAAAGAATTATAATAAATAATGATGGCCAAATCTTCTAAAATTGTCCCTTTGACATCACCTAAAACTTACCTTCCCCAAATCCTTATTCTTGCCTAATGAGTTAAATGAAATGTCGAGGATGGAATAAATGACTTGTTGAGATCCTTATTCCTACTTAGCTTCTTTTGACAAACTCTTTATTTTTCAACCAATCTAGATTTTTTATTTCCTGTCACTCACGTGTGCAAACCTTAGGATTCCTTTTACATTGGACAGAGGATGGGGGCACTTTCTGAGAATGAGGAACTGAATATGGGTAACAGGTATTTTCTTCTGACAGGGATCCTTTGCTTCCTTCTTATCATCACCGTCTTCATCTACTGGCACTGCCGCCCATCTTCGTAGTATTGAGCGTGCGTCTACTTTTTGCGAGCCGTTTGAGATACATAGCAGCGGAATGGGCCGAGGAGGCCGTGGGATTAGAGTTTTTGCAGAGTTTATTATGAAACTAATGGAGGAAAAAAAAGTTAACAAACATGAACGTGGGCAGGCAATGGAGACAGATTCTCCAGATGGTAAGCTTGGCCTCTGTAATACCTTAGAGTTACAGAAGGATTATGAGAAGTTGGTCATATCCAGAGACAAATGCTGGAGACCCAAGCTTGGGACTATCAAAGAAAAAGAAAAGAATAATATATTCAAAACAAGATTAAGACAGACTTAACCGCTATTGGTCAGCCGAATATATATATTGGTCAGTCCGAATATATATTTTTGGGGCCAGCGCTGTTTTGTTTAATTCGATCATAGATATATGGAGGAATGTTTACTGCCTTTTTGTGTACATGACTTCTTGTTTTTTTGTTACACCCATGAGAATTAGGTCTAGACTGTCTATTACAGTTGGCAACAACATTCTAAAATAGATGTTCTCAAAAGTAAAAGTTGTAATAGGTTATTCAAGAACATGCTTAGGGATAACTGCAGTAAAAGTTGGGATAAGTTATTCAAGAATATATATAGGGATAGATGTAGTAAAGTGAACATTAATTATTATTATTATATATAATTTATTTAAATGTGAGTAGAATTTTTGTTACAGAATATATCCTCGTTAGTTATATATTATGAAGGCTAACAAAGTTTGGTCTTTAGATTTTAGCAGAACTTGGTTCTATAGCTCCTGTGCTGCAATTGTTCTATTTTATAAAATTTGTTATAGAATATGTTTTTTTAGTTATAGACTAAGAAAGATAACAAAGTTTGGTCTTTAAATTTTAGCAAAAACTTGGTTCTATGGCTTGTTTATTGTAGTTGTTTTATTTTATAAAATGTATATGTGGCCAAGAAGTTTGATAAAAAACTATTGTTTCGGAAGATCATGATATGACTCCCAATTGTTTTTGGAAGTTGAAGCCAGAAGCTAATTTCAATCACTAATTAATAACCTATTTTTATTCTCTAGATATATTTAACAAGAACTCCTAAACAATAATGCTGAGAAATATGAAAAATCAAGAACTCCTAAACAATATGCTGAGAAATGTGAAAAATCAAGAACTCCTAAACAATATGCCGAATTCTTGCAGTCACATTGTAATATTGTATATCTGTAAAAGTGCACATAGTTTGTTGTTGTATATAATTTTTCTCAAAAACCCTAATAAATATAATCTTATAATCAAGTGTCAACAATACCCCAGATATAAATCACTAACAATACCGGAGATATAAATCACTAAGTAGTTAATCGGATTAGAGTTATCTATCTAAATTTGGCTTTGTGGGACTCTAAGTAATTATGTCAATCTCATTAATATACATATACATTTAGATAAACAACCCAATAATGCTATGGCTAATTAGGGTTATCTTTGTTTAGGATTATTTTTGTATTAGTTTTTGTTGGACTTTGCTTATTTGTTGTTAATAACTATAAAAATCGCTGATAATATTTTTCATGGGATGTAAACTATCATCATATATTAATTTCTATAAACATCAATAATAGCACGGAAACAAACAACATTTGAATTTGGATTTATGTAAACCACTTAAGAACATTTTTTATCAATATACTTCTCATCTCATTTCTGACGTGATGATTATCAATTTCACTTTGAATATACTTCTCATCTCATTTATGAGATGATGATTATTAATTAGAGTTTGTTGTTCAAGAGACTTTCATATTTTTTTGAATCCAATCTTGTAATTAGGGGCGAGGGATTCAATTAGGCTACCGTTATACCTCTAGGTACACCCACACCGCGAGTAAAACTTAACCTTTATTTACAACATCTCATTCATATCAAGTGAATAATAGATTGAGCTACACACCTATAAACATATTAGAATTTTTAAAAAGCACAAAGCTTTTGATTTAATTTTGTAAGTAGTGAAACTACTAACTAAAATACAAAACTTCTCACTAAAATATAAAAATTCTCATTTATTTTCTAAACTAGAAAAACTTCGAGTTGTTGAATAAAGACTATCGTTTTGATACATATTATCGTTTTTATCAACCTCGAAACATTTTCTTTTCCGTAGAAAGGAGCCATCCCTTAGTAGGTTGGGGTATAAGGTGTGCTTTAATAGGGATTCACAAGTGGTGGCATGTCGGTTGGGCATGTGTGATTCAGGATTCTCACTCAAAGCCTGTGTTTAATGGGGACACCACTTCTTAATTAAGTGAAACATTTTTTTGAAACATCAATAAATTGCTGATAGATAGTTAGTCTATTAATTTTTGTGGGGAATCAGGATTTGCAGTCTCTCTGTGGGTAATGTGTGAATCTAGAGTGCATTCAAATGATCACCTACTTTAAACATTTTTAATTAAGTGAAACTAGTTTTTCTAGAAACATTAATAAATTGTTGATAGATACTTAGATTGTGTTTTTTTCATTAAAGATAATAATATTTGGTTTAATATTACAACTATAAATATGTAAGATGTAGCATAGCGAGGTTAATAGGATTTCTAACCTGAAAAGTAGCACAGATCCCAAAAAATCCAATCAGCCAAGTGTAATCGGCTAGATGCCCGTGATTAGTGGTAACTTAACCAATCCCAAACCTAATAGTTAAGGAATTACAACTATGAGTAAAGGTGATAATTCTTATTTCTTAAATTATTTTTCTCGTGCCTGCAATCATTCCATGGTGGTCAATTTATCATAACATTGATTCAAATAATGTCAATATTCCATAGTAAGCTATTTAAAAACTCAATTACGTAGGTCATGTCTTACTTCATTTCTTGTTCATCAAATAGGATCCTTTATACTAATGCACTCTTTCTTTACCACTAAGGAATTCTTGGACATATTTCATTACTCACCTTTGGCTGCACCGCAGCCCAAGTTTATAAGAAATCTAATTCCATAACTTAAAAGAATTTTTGTCGTACATTGTATGAAAGATCAATAGTCTATATGTGCATGACCCAATAGTTAGGATTTACTTGCAGACCAATTATTACAATAATTGTATTATTGCAACTAACTTAAATCTCTTCACCATAGTTGTTCATTCGGGTCCTGCGTTCACTTAACATCCTTTTACTAAGTTAAAGAAATATAATCACGAATTAATTAGAACTTCTTATGATCAATTACATTCTGTTTCATAATGGTTGCACAAGATAGTATTTTAAGAACCAGATTAATATTCACTTCTCTCTTCATTTACTATTATGCGTAATCATAAAATAACCATGAAATTAAGATGATAGCAAGCTCGTAACAAAACATAAATCTACCTCATAATTATATCCATTTAGGACTCAAAGTCATATGCTAGTGACGTGCACACATATAGGAGGAGCATTAAGAGTCTGGTCCAGCGAATTCCTCACATTTTCTTTATGGAATCACCTTTGAGAACCACTAAATTGTTCATCCTATTGAGTAGGCCCAACTATCACAATTGTCTTGAGTGATTGACAATTTGTTTAAGTTTAATAAAACATTAGTGTTTATGCATTTATAACACTCGTAAAATCCATTTGACACAATGTACATTTCTCATTCACATGTGGTACAAAAGACAAGCTAAGCTAATATCAAACAAAGTATTTAAAGAAGTGCTGCCAGCAACAGTTTTTAACAAATAAGTATTAAAGCATTCTCTTAATATGCAAATGGTGGAGATCCCTTTGTCTGTAGGAGAATTAATGCTAATACACTATTTGAAATCAACACAATTCTACAATTCTGAGAATTCTAAAGTGACTTTTCTTTAGACTACTATCACACATCTCCACATTTTACTTTGAGGTTTGGGTGCTAGACCTTGAACTTAAAATAACACCTATTACTCTTTGCTAGGCCTCAGTGAGTGTTGTTTAAGAACAGTGCTCGTAATGAACATAATGCATTTATACACCCAAAACATATTATAGGCCCTACTATAAGGTGTTCACTACAGTATCCTAAAGTGATGTAAGATAGTATGTACCTATGCACAATTTTAACTTTCCTTGGAAATTCAAGGCACTGTTTCCAGCCCTATTAGAACCTAAAAACTTTTACATGGTGCATTATTAATCAGTCTAATAAACTATGCACTTATAATACCTTTACTACTTATATGTAGTGGTTGAAAGAGAAACAAGTGAATTCCATTGCATGTCACCACTAGACATTTGATCCTATGCCTCAGGTATTCAACATGTCAATCGTCATTTCTACTCATGTTTTGAGGCAGAAAAGCAAAGTTACCATTACAAAAGACCATGAAAGATGGAATCAAAATGTCGTGTGAAACTTCAAATCTAATCGTATGAAGTTTTACTTAATATCACACATTTAGTTTTCCTAAACTGCTTCAACAGATGGCAAGACCGACAACAGCTCCCTATGATTCTTAATACACATACATTGTTGCAAAAACTTTCCAAGATTTTATTAAATTGCCAAATTCAATACCTGACTTTAGTAGATCAATCTAGAATTGAGCTTAAACCTAGGGTAATAGAGCTTAACAACTTCAATGCAACATGCTTTTTTTAGACATTAGTTGCATCAAGATGCAGTCAAGAAGACAACCCATTCAAACAATTCCTAAACCTCAACATGATCTCATTACTTGTCACATTTTCTTTGGAACATTTTTTTTGTGCCATCTACTTAAATATCATCAGTAAATATGCACAACAGTGTCTTCAACAAATATTTCCAACTTAGGTGCAATATTGTTAATTGTAGCATAGCAAGTTGTTTTTTTTCATATTTTTTCAACTCTTCATATAGCTAATTAGAGTGAGGTTTACAGCTTTGTTTAACACTACCCAGATGAGAACAACTACAGTCATTTCTTTATTCAAGATTCATACAGGCCCAATTCAGTAAGGTTTGCATCTCTGCAAAAACATTGGAATATACTGCTTAAGGTGACAATGCAAGAGGAGTTGGGCAACATTGTTCTCTTAATTAGTCTTAAACCAATAACTAGCAGTAACTTTGAACTAGCAATTGGGTTAAAGTATCTCTTAGTAATCAAAATTTCTGGCTGTGGATATTTTGTTAGGAGTAATAATACCAGATCTGTCATTTCATGTCTAGATGGTGCTAATTTTATGTATGATGGATGATTCTTCCTTTATAACAAGCTCAATGACATTAAAATGAAAAGATTATGTTTTGAACCAAAACCTCTGTTCTCAAAAGAAAATGCAAGAATAAGCAAGAATGTTGATGATAATTCAAAGTTACACCAATCATGACCATTCATAAGAGAGTCCTAAGGCTATGAGTAAGATCTTCCAAGTTGCTACCCTTATCACCCTTATCAACATTAACTAACTTTGAGCATGACTTGTCAGAAAAATAGCATTACAAAAAAAAAATTCTTTTTATAAAATAAAATAGGTGTAAGGATAGAGACTTCCATTTTTTCCACTAAAAATAACATGGAAAACATTCTAGCTCACTTTAAGAAGTGTCTATATTTCTCCCTTTATATTAAAGATACTTTTATACTAGAGATAAACATCCATCATGCAAAGAAACTTAATAAAGTGATTAGCACGGTACTTATCTGGTTTTAATTTGACAATTGATCTCGATAAAGATTGAACTACCGTGTCGCAATTTCTCCCAAATGTAATTCAACTTTCTTGCAAAATTATCATGTTAGCCTATTCTTAAGGGTCCAGTGTTGCAGCTGGCTCTCATACCATATGTGACATCCCCACAACACCTTGTTGTGGAATAAAGAAAATGGGTAAACCTATTTTTTTTTTCATTTTTATTAAAGCTTTAAACCATCCAAGTAATGTGCTTTTGAATTGAATGTCTGCAAAATATGTTTAGTAACCTATTTCACTAATAATTTCTACTGCATCTATATTAACACATTTATGTAAAGAGAGTATGCACAACATAAAACACAAAAGGGTGAGACAACTATATACGTGGTTCACCTCCTTCATGAGGCTACATCTACCAAGTTTTTGTCAGTCCTTTTATTAATTCTTCCATAAAGGGGGTACAATGATGCGGCTTATCTATTACAATTCGTTTCATCCTTGGAACAAAGCGAGTGCAGTGGAAATTGCATTTCCCAATATGAACAAGATTAGTTATAAAATGATACGCAGTCCAAAAGACAAAAGGGATCCTCACGGCTCGGCTCTGCACAACCAGTTAGCATACAAACGATACCAGTTCAATGTTATCTGAGAATGAGCTCACGGCCAAACACCATGAGTTAGTATTTGGTATAAAAAGACAACTTAAGCTCTATAACAGCATGCTGCTTTGTTCGCGATTCTTCTAGATCTGAAAGAATTTCAAACTTTAACTCTAAACATCTTCAAAATACATCTTTCGACCATACATTAATACAGAAATAAACTTTTAAAAATATAAAGCCATGAAGATTAAACTCAGTCTTCAACCAATTACTTCGAGTTTGAGCATGAACTCAACTAAACCAAAACAAAGGCATTATTCATGACCTGGATCAGCAATGATGATAGGTTAAATATTATACTCCATACATAAAGTATTTTCCAGATTGATAACTGACATAGGGAGTGACACAAATACTAAAAATAAATCCTCGATGTATATAAAGCTAACAAATACAAGCCATCGTTTAACCACCAAATTGATTTCTTATGAAATCGTGGGCATAAATAAGGAAAGAGTTTACCTAAGCACAAATCCAAGCTAACATTTATCCACCAGCTCGATTTCCCATGAAATCATGGCATAGATAAAATTAGAGTTTTAAAGTAGAAATCCAAGCTAACATTTATCCACCAGCTCGATTTTGCATGAAATCATGGCATAGATAAAAATAGATTTTTTAATCNTGAAATCGTGGCATAGATAAAATTAGAGTTTTAAAGTAGAAATCCAAGCTAACATTTATCCACCAGCTCGATTTTGCATGAAATCATGGCATAGATAAAAATAGATTTTTTAATCACAAATCCAAGCTAACAATTATCCACCAGCTCAATTTCTCATGAAATTGTGGCATAAATAAAAAACAGAGTTTTAAAGCACAAATCCAAGATAACATTTATCCACCAGCTCGATTTTTCATGAAATCGTGGCATAATAAGAAACAAAGTTTTAAAGCACAAATTCATGTCATGGATAAAACCCCAGATCATTTTCTTTCTGAAATTGTGGGCATATTAAAACAACATTTTGACAAACACAGATCCAACTATCATGCAATCAACAGACAGATGAAAATTGTGGGCATATAAAACAACATTTAGACAATGCTTAGATCATGCAATCACCATATCGATATAATAAAACAACGTGTTGACAAAGCACGGATTGAGCTATCATGCAATCAACAGACTGATGAAATCATGGGCATATAGAATAGCTAATAGATATAACATCCAGCAAAAGGATCTACAAAAATGTTCAAACACAAATACCAGAATGATTTTTGAGGACTCCCTTCAGATTAATGGAGCAGAACCCAAGTCCAGCATGCCTCTAGCCTTAGCATCTCGCCCCCTTTTATAAGAAAAACATAGGGACAAGTGGCAAAGATTAACTGCAAGGTTTCCTTTTAAGGTGGAATAAAATCCTCCTAGGAATCTTCCCACTATAACCATTCTGCACTAATCTCCTTGCTAATCCAAGTTACTATTTTAATAGGTGTGATTTACCTCTCCGACTCCAAGCTATTTCCTTTGTTAAATTTTTTTATAAAGTGAAATCCCCTCTTTCCTAAATCCAGATGAATTTCTCTTTTATAGTAACATATATAGAATCCAAATGAAGTACAAAGTTAAACCAAACAAGACTCCCAATTGGACTAGAATTAGAGACTCATTTCAGTGGATATCCTCTTATATGTTTAACGTTATTTCACATATAACCCTTAACTCGATTAACTATCCAATGAACATGTTTTGTCCCTTAAATTTGGCCATTTAGTTGGTAGTTAAGTATGTGGCACGCAATGTTTACCCCATTTTCTGAAAATAGTGGGCATGGCACATAACTATTTAAAAACCTCCTAGTTGACCCAATAGACTTTGCTAACAATCCTACTGTCCAATTATGACAGAAACCCATACAGTATTTACAACTCTTCTTTAAATTTACTCAATGTCATTTAAAACTAATGAAGAATTTCTTACATGTGCAAGCACAAAAATGTACAGAAGATGACGGTGTATTCATCAAAAATCATAAATGCAGGACAAAACGTTTTCTCATTCTAACATCAAACTTATTGAAGTCTAAATGAAACTAGTTCTATAAACATGCAAGCCTTTAAGTAAAAGATATTAACATGTAGTAGTGGTAGTTGAGAATTATCAGGTGGAATACTTAGGAGGGGCATCTAATTCACTTCTTACAAAATCCACTCATGATAAAAACAAATCCCTTCATCTTACAACTTCGTCATTACCATATATCAGAGCAAATTAACATACCTACAACACCCATTGTTACAACTTGCCCCAAAGGATAAAACTAGATTGGTAAGGATAGAACACATATAAAATACAGACAACTGACTTGATTAATCATGAAACTCTAACAAAGAGATGCAGGTTTTAGCAGATGATTGTATGACTGGAAAGGATATGTATAGGTACCATTTCTACAAGAATTGGCTGATGAAGCTGTATGGAAAGGACAATGGCTTCTAGAACAGATGTTGTTCCATTTCTCTGTCGAGAAATGGCCAAGAAACAAGCAATTCCTCCCAAGAAATGGTAATTTCTTAGTCATTTGTCAATAATTTATTGAGGTTTTTTTCTTGCCGAGGGTGCACTTTAAAAAAAAAAACCCGACATAAAATTTTCAAAAAGAAGCAAATATAAACCCTTAAAAAAGAGCATTCTTACCCATCCTTCACTCTGAATTCAATTACAAGTCCCTTGGATCTAGTTTTATGTTTTAGCTTATCACTATGTACTTGTAAATTAGACTATTACCAAATTTTGGATGCAATTGACAAAACAATGCACGCAACGACATTATAATAAACCCCTTGTTCTAAAATCTATTTGATATGAATGGAAATTGTTTTACTCAGATTGAGGTTTTGAGCCAAATTATGATGTGGACCTAATTTGACATAAACTTTGATGGATCCGCTAAATCATTTTCTTATATTCATATTATGGAGGCAGAATGGTGATGTTTCCTATACTCCAAACCTTCTGACCATGTTTCTCATTTCGTTACCAATGCATGTTTCTCTTTCATTTTTCTTTTAATGTATGGTTCCTTTTACTAAGCTTTTCATTTTCTGATAGGGGTCATGATGGGACATTACAACTTTGTTTTTTTTGTTGAGGATGAATTGTAGGTACATGCATGTTTGAAAATATTAATGGGGATCGACTACAACCTTCCGGAATAAGGTACACCTTCCATCCCTTAGTGTTATTTCTTTTGGTCTCTATTGCATATTGGAAATCAGTTTATTTTTGGTGTCATTGAGTCTTTTGTGGTCGAGCCTAATCCATAGGAAACCTTCTCTGTAACAATTCTAACTTCTGATGTCTAAATAATCTACAATCAAAAAACAAGTATCTAGCCATTTTTTTTTCTGTTTATGTTTCTAAACAGTATAATACCAGAAACATAGTACTAGTCTTCCTCGATGGTACTTGTTTAGAAACATTAAACAGAAAATAAAATGACTAGATACTTGTTTTTTAATAGAATAGGATGCATACTGGAGATCAAGACGCCTAGCCTGGGAAATTGACTTGACTTCCCAATGCTGCAATTCATTATTGGATATCTTCAAAAATGGTCTCAAGCGTCTGGTCTCAAGCATTTGCCTCTCGAGCATACCAACTTCTCTTTACGTGCATGGCCCCCTAGATCATCAACGTTGAGCTTTGTAACAAATTCTTTGGACACTATGATCGGGCCTCGGCCCTGGTCATTTTTTTCTATCTAGAACGGCTCGTAGAGAGCAGAGGGGAGTTCCATTGTGTGAAGAGAGCAAGGTAAGATTGCCTACCTTGTGTTATTGGTCGGGCAAAATGGTTGTAATTATCTGTGGGATGTACAATGTCTGAGACTGAATGCTCAATGAATTTTTCCATGATTTTTCCAATTTTTCCGATATTTCCCACTGTTACTGGTTTTTCAATCCTTCTTGTTTTCTTTTTGAAATGCAACGCCATGAAAACCTTGGCCATATCTTTTCTTTCTTTATGAAAAATAAAGGCATGGAAATTCAAGAATCAAGAGGCTTTGGTATTTATAAGAATGAATTCCTATTTTTGTTTGACCTTGACCATGTCTTTGCTTCCAATCGAAGGTTCTTTATGCATGTGTAAGTTACGAGACACCTGCTTCAATGCACACGGAAAATAAGTCAATCAATGTTAAGTAAGCCTTTTAGTATTTGGTTTGTATGCCTAATAACATGAATTATTATATTATTTCATTACTTGTTGGGAAAATTTTTATATTATATTTATAGGTGTTTATATTTTGGAATTTGGAGTGGACTATTAGGTATGATTTATTTTAGATTGAACAAAGATGAGACAAGTGTACTCTTCAAATTGATTTTATGGGCATAGTTCTAAATTCGAAACAAAAAATTATATAAAAAAATAAATAAGTGCTATTTTGCAATGAAGAGTGTCAAATACTTGGGATATGTGATCGACTCACCATGAATTCAAATCAACCCATAAAAGATAAAAGTATTGGGGGAATGGACGACTCTAACAAACATTTTTGAGCTAAGGAGTTTCCTTGGTATAGAAATGTTCTATTATTTTCAATGACTACATGAAAGATAATTTTCTTTGCAAGATAAGACAACTTTGTGAACATATAGATGAACACATACATAAGCTCATTTGGGATGCATACTTCAAATAAACAATAGATCATTTTAAAGTGTAGAATATTGTCACAGTACTTCTTAACTATTTTTATTATCCTTCACTCAAGACAGATGACGACAAGTATATCAAGCCTTTTGTGGTTTGTTCCATCATAAATCCAATGAATCAATGAAAATGCTTGTATACACCCTTTCCCATTCGAATTCAACCATGGGAATCCATTTGGGATGCATACTTCAAATAAACAATAGATCATTTTAAAGTGTAGAATACTGTCACAATACTTCCTAAGTATTTTTATTATCCTTCACTCAAGACGGATGATGACAAGTATATCAAGTCTTTTGTGGTTTGTTTCATCATAAATCTATTGAATCAATAAAAATGCTTGTATACACCGTTTCCCATTCGAATTCAACCATGGGAATCTATTTCCTTGGAATACTTTCTTGGATATCCTTTCACCAAAACCCAACATGATACAATCTTTGTAGTGGTTTATAAGCTCTCTAAAATTGTTTTTCTTCATTCCTTGCGAAAAGAATATGATAATACAAAAGTATGCTTAGTTCTTCTTTAAGAATGTTTGGAAAAATTATGGCTTACCGACGAAAATAGTATCTAACAAACATTCCATATTTATCAGCACTTTATTGAAAACACTATGGTAGCAACTCGACACACAACTATCTACGTCGATTATATTCCATGCTAAGACAAATGGATAGAAAAAAGTTGTGTTCATAATTGGTGGTAGAGTTGCTTTGCATGAAAAACAAAAACAGTGGAAAACACGGGATGAAAGTTTCTTATACATTCATCATAGCTATAATCAAGAACACCGGTACAATTCTCTACGAAAGAGTATGTTTGAAGTCTGTGGATTTCATCCCTTGATGTCTATTGCCTTAATAAATCAACTAAAAAGTTTGAACGAGATAGAACATGAACAACAAGAAGTTGAAAAATCACACAATGCTAAAGATATGGCTTATGCCATTCACAAATAAGCATGAGAGATGTTGTATTGAGATAGTGAGAAATCCAAATCGTAGCATGATATGCATTATCTGAAGTGTATCAGAAACTCTAGATAAGTCAGTCAATTCTTCTTGACTACTACATGAAGTAAAATTTGCTTGATAAACTAGGACAACTTTGTGTACCTCTATGTAAATACATGCATACACTCATTTGGGATGCACACTACAAAAAAAAACATGTAATTTTGGAGTTGAAAATACTCTCACATTACTCTATAAGTATTTATATTGTCTTTCACACAAGATGGATGCCGATAAGTATATCAAGTCATGTGTGGTTTGTGACATCATCAAGCCATTAAATCAATGAAAATGGTTGTGTACACCCTTTCCCGTTATAATTCAACCATGGGAATCGATCATGAAGAATGATGTTTGGGATGTTGTCCCAAGACCAGAAGGGAAGTCAGTTGTAACTTTCAAATGGGTATACAAGATCAAGCATGCTGCAGACGGTAGCATAGAGAAATATAAAGCAAGATTTGTCGCTTGGGGTTTCTCCCAGAAAGAAGGAATAGATTATGAAGAAACCTTTGCACCTGTAGCCAGATACACTTCCATTAGATTAGTACTTGCTCTGGTTGCAGTGATGAAATGGAAGATAGACCAAATGGATGTCAAGACTGCTTTCTTGAATGGTGTATTGGAAGAGGAAGTGTATGTAGAGCAGCCACTCGGTTTTGAAACACATGACAGAGAGTCTCATGTATGTAGACTGAAGAAAGCCCTGTACGGTTTGAAACAGGAACCCAGGACATGGTACGATAGAATTGACAGCTTTCTATTCAGTTTGGGCTTTACGAAGAGTAAAAAGATTCCAACCTTTACTACAAGGTTGAAGATGGCAACCCAGTGATGCTCCTACTATACGTAGATGATATGTTTGTGACAGGTATGGATGGGATGATTGTTGATACGAAGTGAAAGCTTGCTGTCGAGTTCGAAATGAAGGACTTGGGTATGATGCATTATTTTCTAGGCATGGAGGTGTGGTAGAGTACGAATGGAATCTTCCTTAGACAAGGGAAGTATGCAGTAGAGATCCTGAAGAGGTTTGGGATGATGGACAACAAAGCCATGGCCACACCTATGGCATCGAACCTGAAGCTATTGAGCGATGCTTCATTAGATTCTATTGATGCCACGATGTATCATCAGATGATTGGGTCCTTGATGTACCTGATGAGCACGAGACCAGATATTTGCTTTGCTGTGAACACCTTGAGCCAGTTTCTGACAAATCCGAGAGATGTTCACTTGATTGCTGCAAAGCATAGTTTGAGGTACCTGAGAGGAACAATTGATTATGGGCTCAAGTACGATGCGAATCAGAAGATTAACCTAGAGGGTTATGTTGATTCAGATTGGGCAGGCAGTGCCATCGATAGGAAGAGCACTGCAGGGTGTTGCTTTAGTATGGGATCAGGTGTGATCTCTTGGTTTAGTAGGAAGCAATCCTATGTGGCACTCAGTACAGTTGAAGCAGAGTATGTCGCAGCTTGTTCAGCTAGTTGTGAGGCAGTATGGCTGAGGAAGCTACTGTCTGATTTATTTGATCTTCAGTTGGATGCTACTNTAAAGTTGAAGCAGAGTATGTCGCAGCTTGTTCAGCTAGTTGTGAGGCAGTATGGCTGAGGAAGCTACTGTCTGATTTATTTGATCTTCAGTTGGATGCTACTTGTATACATTGTGACAACTAGAGTTGTGTGAAGTTGTCAGAGAATCTGGTGTTCCATGACAAGTCTAAGCATATCGAGATCAAGTATCACTATATCGGAGATATGGTGGAGAGGGGAGCAGTGAAGCTCCAGTATGTTGCGACGGATAATCAGATAGATGATGTGTTGACGAAGCCATTAGCCAGAGTGAAGTTTGAGTACTTTGGGGCGAAGCTTGGTGTTCTCCATATCGGGGTCCCTTCCAAAGGGAAGTGACGAGTCCAAAATCCATTCTGACGAGTAGGTCAGATACAAGGGCTGAACCATTCTGTCATGGTGAGAGGATTTGGTTCCTTCGATGTCAGATATGAGTGCTGAGCCATTCTGATGTGACTGTAGGATTGGTTCCTACATGATGAGATATAAGTGCTTAATGCCATTCTTGGAATGGAGGCACCTAGTCAGTTACTAGGAATACTCAGTTTGGGACTGAGAGCCATTCTAATGAGTAGGTCAGATGTAAGGGCTGATCCATTTTTTCATGGTTAAAGGATTAGGTTCCTTCCATGTCAGATGTGAGTGCTGGCCATTCTAACGAGCAGGTCAGATGTAAGGGCAACTGCCTTTCTCTGGGAGAATGGAGGCACCTGGCTAGTTACCAAGTAGCTCAGTTCGGGACTCGGGGACCATTCTGATGTGACTGTAGGATTGGTTCCTACAAGATCAGATGTGAGTGCATTCCTTTTTGACGAGTAGGTCAGATGTAAGTGCTATCCATTTTGATGAGTAGGTCAGATGTAAGGGCAACTGCCATTCTCTGCGAGAATGGAGGCACTTGGTCAGTTACCGGGTAGCTCAGTCTGGGACTAGGGGCCATTCTGATGTGACTGTAGGATTGGTTCCTACAAGATCAGATGCCTTTCTGACCAGTAGGTCAGATGTAAGTGCTGAGCCTTTTCATAGATGATAGTAGTTGTGTCCTATCATGTTGGTGAATGTGAGTGCTGGGCCTTTTTGATGTGATTGTAGGATTGGTTCCTACATGATCAGATGTGAGTGCTGGGCATGCCTTTCTAACGAGTAGGTTAGATGTAAGTGCTGGGTGGGCCATTCTGACGAGTAGGTCAGATATAAGCACTGAAGAAGACCTACATGGTGGCTAGGCCTACAACCAGCATGAAAAAGGGTTAGCTCTGTAGAACTTCTTGTGACGAGAAGAATCATGAGATAGCACATATGATGATGACCCAGTGATGTTCCATATCAAGCTATGATTCATATCCAGTTATGATGTCTCCGAGATGATCTAGATCCAGCAGTGATGATCCAAATCCAGTGATGATATCTAGTGATGATCTAGATCGATTGATGATCCAGGTCCAGTGATGATATCCAGTGATGATACAGATCCAGATTGAGTGACGATCCAGATCCATAAATGAAACCTATGGACTGATGCAGGACTCGTCAATGGTGGTCTTGGAGTTATACAACAAATTGTATATAACCCTGGAAGTTCGCCTCCAAAACCACCCATGTATGTTTTAATAAAATTCGATAATTATGTGGGGGTACCATGGGATGAATCGTTTCCTCAAGTGGTTGCTATTACATCTATCGAAAGAGGTAATAAAAAACAACTTCCATTGAAACTCGCTTGGGGTTTAACAATTCATAAGTCACGAGGATTGGCATTGGACAAAGCTACTATTAATATTGGAAAGCAAGAAAGACAGGGTATGGCATTTACAACAATATCTCGAGTTAAAGATTTGGCACGTCTACGATTTCAACCTCCATTCTCATTTGATCGATACGAGAAGATGTCAAAATTGTCAGGTGTGAAGATAAGAAAAGATGAAGAAGATAGATTGAGAATGATCACGATGTGAACCCTATTTTCATTTATTTAATCCTTAAAAAATTATTATCTCTATTTTCCAGTTTAACAATTTATTCAATCCTTATTACTTATTACTTACATTGAGATAATCCTCGAAATTCTATCTGTGTTTTCAACTTAACCTGTTCCTTACAATGTTGATCAAACTCTAGTTTTGTGTCACTGCCCATGACTGAAACCAGCCTAGATCCAAATCCTAGGCTCTATCAAGCATCAAGAGGGATAAAATCTCCCGAGGTGCAAACCTCTTCTCAGGTATTGTACTCAAGGAGGTTTGCACCTCGGGAGATTTGATCCCTCTCGACGCTTAATAGAGCCTAGGATTTGGATCTAGGCTGGTGATAACCACATCTATAACTATATTAAATTATATTTAAATAAAAACTAAAAAATATAAAAATGTTATTAAGAGGTTGGACAACATTTAGCTCATTACAAAAATAAATAAAGGAAATCGAAAATTAGTAATCGAAAATGTTGTGTTTCTTTTAAATACTTATAACCTCAATATAAGTGTATGAATGCCAAAAAGTATGATATAATTTATATTTAAAACTATAGAGAACTATAGTGAATTTAAATTCCTGTAATAATAAGTTGTCTATAAAGAAAAAAGCAACACTTCCTACCAGATATTCTTAACTGAACTTTACTCTGTAAAATTGGATAGACTGAAAAGCATTGATACAAAGAATAACAACTCCAAATACTAACTTTGGATAGTAATAAATAATGATTAAGCTTAGTTAAAATGAGCTAAAAATGAAGAAGAAAATATGAACTAGTTGTACACAAAATGGTTTGAATAGTAAGTTAGAGAAAGGAAAAGGTACCCAATAGATAAAAATGGGGTGAAAAGTTATGTAGGAAAATGCTACAAGAAATAAAAATGTAGAAAAAAAGGTAAAAGTAAACAACAATACTATGTAAATAAATTCAATAAATAAAAGGAAATCAAAGTGTAAAACTATTTAAAGCTTCGAGCTATCTAATCTTGTAACAAAATTCCTTTTGACTATCAAAATCTTACAAGAAAAAAACTTACAATTCTCTTCAATGGAGAAAGTTGATTTATTTTTTTTTATGATTTGAGGTAAGTCAAAATTTGGGCAAAAGTCCTTTTAGCATTGTTCCACCATGCATGGCCATGTGTCATGGTAAAGCTCTTCTTAAAATTGAATTTTGGTAGCATTTTTATCAAATTCGCATATAAAACATGAACTTACTCCCTTGAGCCTTAACATCTGATGGACTGAAAAAATAGGAAACAACACTAGTATCGGAAATTGAGAGGCTGAAATTAAGGAATAGTTTCCCTTGTGCAACATAGGCATAAATAAGAGTGAGGTCAATTTTACATCTACCTGGAAATTAACATTTCAAGATGACCTAGTGACATGTACAATGTGATTGACTACAAACAAGTTGTAAGCAAGAAGTAGATTTCGAGAGTAGAGTCAACAAGGAATCTAGTCATTGATGTATAATGAAGAATACGTGAAATTAACATTCAGGATGACCTAGTGACATGTATAATGGGATTGACTACAAACAAGTTGTAAGCCTGAAGTAGATTTTGAGAGTAGAGTCAACAACGAATCTAGTCATTGATGTATAATGAAGAATACATGACTCACTTGAGTAGATCAAGTCCATGATTGGTTTTTCAATTACACAAGTAGTTTTACTTATAATTTATTGCCTTATTCTCTTGGAAAATGGTTCACATAATGTAAGCTTTATTGTCTAAGATGACCATTCAAGTTATAATTTTTTTTTTAAATGGTGGTTCACTAAACTACATCCATAGGAAATATGCCAACACTCCTTATTCTGAAGAATGAAGGTATGTCTAGAATTATATGAGCCACTACTTCATTATATAGTCAGTACATAGGGGCTTAACGAAAGCATCATGTCTCTTACAAGAATTGAACTTAGGTGAAGTAAAATCATTCTTCCCAACCACGGAGACCACATTCAATGGACAAAAAAATTACTTATTTTAAAACAAGTTGTTAAATACTCTTAAATCACCTTCCATTCAAAACCTATCAACACACCAACCAACATAAATCAAATCACCCTCCATTCAATACCTTTGAACACACCGAACATCATAAACCGAACATCGTAAATCATAAGATAACTTTCCCTAAATCGCTTTTAGGCTGAAGTGGGGTACTACAACATGAATCTAGAGATGGAGACAACTTTCCAAGCCACTCGGGGACAAAATGGGGTATAGAAGCATCACCATGCTTGACTTGTGACTACTCCCCCTTGTTCCAATATGTCTTCTACAATAGGAAAGGCGAAAAACATATCGCTATCATAGCGAGATTTCAAGCATCCGGTAGTCACATATCACAATTTCTATGGTGCTTCTCAAGGGTCCCATCGAAAATTGATTGTGCTCCAAGCATTTTATCATTCCAATGTCTCAATGTCGGCCCTACACGATAGTGGAGAAAACCTATATAAACATCCCTTCAGGATGAGAACAAACCATAACTCTAAAACTTTGACAGTGCGTTTTTTATTTGATTGTTGAGCGAGCTAAACTCAAAAGTCTTTACACTATTTTTTCGGCTGATCTTTTGACCAAAATCCTACCAGAATTGTTAAAATGGTCTCTAGTTCGTGTCTGTTGACGCTTATGTCGAGGAAATCTTTCTCAAAAGTACGTGAAGTAAAACAGGTACTTATGAAGTGTACAAGTGAAGTAAAACGCGCACTAACGGGGTGTGTGGCAGGCAACATTTCGAATAAGAAATCGGGTAAGAGACAACGTGAGATAAGTATTTCTGTTTCCGCCGCTGCTCCTCGCAATGTGGTAACTCCGACTACCAGCAACTATGGCGTTCTGGGAATGGACTCTTCTCCTCGAGCAGAAGTGAAATGCAAAGCCAAAGAAGAAAAGAATCAAAGCCAGGTCGATGTGAAGAAAAGCTTGAATTGGACAAACAACTCAGAGTCCTATCCCATAGAGGAACAGAATGCAGGGAATAGCAATACAGAAGACCAACCGGTTACTACCATCAATGTATCGGAGCTCATGGCTGGCCTCGATGATACT
>LPNX011235892.1:40036-58095 GCA_001517045.1 Pseudotsuga menziesii
TACGATTTATGGGATTTGACTTTGTTGTCTCTGCACCAAGAGGAAACCCTCATGGTAAGTTATCTTTCTACCCCCTAAATTCTGGACTGACGGCAGGACAACGATCCAACCAGTCGAGGAGGAAAAACGGGGTATAGCAAAAACCAGTTAATATTGCAAAACCCAGGGAAACAAAGCAATAGTACACACGGTAAAATATCATTGGCACAAGCGACGACCTGACAGTACTTTTCAAAATGCAACTCAATAGAAAAAAATGCTTGTCGCCGTAAATATTACGACCTAAAAGACCTTGATAGTTTAAATCTATTGATTGATTGGTTGATTCATATAGTTGGATATATCTTTCTTGATCACCAGCCAGGGATGAAAATACAACCAGCCATGATCTCAGTTTTACGACCTCTCATACCCTGAAAGTTTCTTCAAGGAATTGGACGATTGAAATGCCATCCTCTCAGTGGTGGTTGTAGTTCTTTCAGAGTGACTGATTCATATTGTTACAAGAGTATTCAAAGTTGTAGAACTAGTGCTTGCTTTAGGAGTGATTGGTATTCTCTAGCACTTTAGATTTGTAGGAATCGTCAACATGTATGCACGTTGAACGTGTCTTTGCTGCTATTTGTTTGATTTTGAATTTTCTGTTGTTGTTGATTCATTAATTATTTTTTCCACGCTGATTCATTAATTATTTTTTCCACGCTGTTGTTGATTCGTTAACTATTTTTTCCATGATCTTGAAGCGTAGTACATGTATATATGGCAATTTTTATTGATTTTGAAGTTTTGTCGCTGAAAGATTATTCACTAATTATTTTTCCATGATCTTGAAGCCTGTACTATTACTATTGGTATCTATGGAATTTTATTTTTTAATTGTGAAGTGTATTTAATCTTGTATCTTTCTAACAAGTAAAACTTCCAGGGATCCCTATCTTTGATCCATTTTCCAATCCAGCATCTTTGATCCATTTTCCAATCCAGCATGTCAAAGTTCATGGTCATCTAGAACTTCGATCCATTTTTATAGCATTTGGGTTGGTTCAAAGTGGCACAATCTTCACAGTATTTTGTTGGTGGGCTTTTCTTCGCTAACCTATTCCATGTTCAGAATAATTTTGGTGGCCTGTCACATAGGAACGAAACCCTCAGTTTTTCATAGGTTAGATGTCATTCATTCATTAACAGTGTTTTGCCACATCTTCATCCAATGCAAGTTTTACGGTTTTGGTCAGCTAAAACCTTGGAGTCAAATGCAATTTTGTCCCTTTTGGTGATCTTAAACCTACTTGGCCGTAGTTCACACTATCTTAGTCAAATGCAATTTTGACGATTTTGGAGAGCCTAAACCTAGTTAGTAGTTAGTTGCTATTATTTTTCCAATTCATCCACTCACTTATTCTTTTTTTTTTAATAAATCTGTGTATGATAATACTTGTAATTTCAAATGCAATTTTGACCATATAATGTGATTGGGTTTCTACTGACCATGGGATTCTTGGGTTTCTACTCATCATGTTTTAGTTCTAGAAAGATGAAGGTATAATGTGATTGAGGAGACCAAC
Organism: Pseudotsuga menziesii; assembly: GCA_001517045.1. NCBI lineage: Eukaryota > Viridiplantae > Streptophyta > Pinopsida > Pinales > Pinaceae > Pseudotsuga > Pseudotsuga menziesii. Next base: position 41,602 of record LPNX011235892.1, read on the forward strand.
CATCTTCTGCGCATCTATTGGCTAGAAGAACATGAAGAGACATTGTTGTCACATTGAATGAATCTTCTTAATGCCTTTTGATTGTATAAAAAGCCATCTCACATGCGTTGGAGTCATCAAATTATATAGGGCATGTATGATGAATAAATATTGTATAAGATTGTGTCCGTCAACATAGTCTATATATCGTTAGATCTGTAAGCTTGACTGAATCAATTTGACTTAGATCAAACCAAGGAGGTGAATGAGACTAGGAACTCTTTGAGGGCACCAACAGAGCCCTAGAATGGATTAAACCTTCCCTGTTATGTCCCAAAGGTCCCAATTTCATGCCTAATCACATTAGTAAAATTCTGCTCCATTTTGGTGAGAGGATATCACTTTCTTTGAGCTAGGATTGATCCTGCTTTGGTCACCTAAGACAAGGGAATTGTTTGCATTTTTGTGTGGTGTAATTGATTTCCAACAATGGTGTTGATGGTAAGGGGTTATTGAACATATGTATGGATGTCTTCTAGATATTCAAGACTTAATTTTATCTATTATAAAAGTGGTGGAAAATACAGTCAAATAAATTCTACATTGATTATAGGATGCAAACCCATATATGTTGGAATGTGGAGCTTAAAATCATTTTCCCAAACTTTCTCAAGAATAATGCAAGGATGATACTGTAAAGTGTTGGTATTCCTTTGAAATCTAACAAATATTTTCTTATTAAGATTCAACTACACCTGATCCCAAATTTGAATGAATGAGGAATACGATGCATGTCATTTTGGGATTTGGATTTCTCACTAGACAGAACCAACACCTCTCATGATTATTTTTGAATTACACAAAACATATCTTTGAAATTGATTTATTTCTCGAATTCTCGGTTTTCATGGTTTATGTTTATCGAACTTGTTGATTGACCTAATTCAATAGGCGTTAAGCGATTAAATATATAACATACTTCAAACGTAGTCTATCTTGTTGAATTGTATCGATGTGGTCAATTATAGCTATGATGAATGTACATGAGACTTTCATCCCATGTTCTGTGATGCTTGTGGTTGTGCATGATAAATAACTGTACCACCTTGTGATTTACAACTTTTGTATTTCTATTGGCTGAGCATGGAACATGATCAGGATAGATAATAGTGTGTTGAGTTGGTGCCATAGCGTTTCATAAAAGGTGTTGACAAACTTTGGAATCTTTGTTAGAGATGATTTTAGTCAGTAAGCCATAGTGTTTCCAAACATGCTTGAAGAAAAAATACACATAATATTTCGTTGTCATAGTATTCTTACAAAGAATAAGGAAAACCCTTTTCGGGAATCTATCAACCACTACCAAGATTATATCATGTTGTTTTTCGGTGATGGGTTATCTAGTCAAGTAGTCCAATGAAATGGATTCCCATGGTTTAATTATAACGAGAAAGGGTGTACACAACCATTTTCATTGATTTAATGGCTTGATGATGTCACAAACCACACATGACTTGATATATTTATCGACCTCCATCTTGTGTGAAAGACAATATAAATACTTAGAGTAATGTGAGAGTATTTTCCACTCCAAAATTACATGTTTTTTTTTTTTTTGTAGTGTGAATCCCAAATGAGTGTATGCATGTATTTACATAGAGGTACACAAAGTTGTCCTAGCTTATCAAGCAAATTTTACTTCATGTAGTAGTCAAGAATAATTGACTGACTTATCTAGAGCTTTTGATAGACTTCAAATAATGCATATCATGCTACGATTTGGATTTCTCACTAGCTCAATACAACATCTCTCATGCTTATTTGTGAATCACATAAGCCATATCCTTAGCATTGTATGATTTTTCAACTTCTTGTTGTCCATGTTCTATCTCGTTCACACTTTTCAGTTGATTTATTAAGTCAATAGACATCAAGGAATGAAATCCAAAATAGACTTCGAACATACTCTTTCCTAGAGAATTGTACCGGTGTTCTTGATTATAGCTATGAAGAATGTATAAGAAACTTTCATCCCATGTTTTGCACTATTTTTGTTTTTCATGCAAAGCAACTCTACCACCAATTATGAACACAACTTTTTTCTGTCCATTGGTCTGAGCATGGGATATAATCGACGTAGGTAGTTGTGTGTCGAGTTGCTACCATAGTGTTTTCAATAAAGTGCTGATAAATATGGAATGTTTGTTAGATACTATTTTAGTCGGTAAGCCATAATTTTTCCAAACATTCTTAAAGAAGAACTAAGCATACTTTTGTATTATCATAGTCTTTTTGCAGGGAATGAAAAAAAATAGTTTTAGAGAGCTTATAAACCACTACAAAGATTGTATCATGTTGGGTTTTGGTTAAAGGATATCCAAGAAAGTATTCCAAGAAAATGGATTCCCATTGTTGAATCCGAATGAGAAAGGGTGTATACAAGCATTTTCATTGATTCAATGGCTTTATGATGGAACAAAGGACAAAAAACTTGATATACTTGTCGTCATCCATCTTGAGTAAAGGATAATAAAAATACTTAGGAAGTATTGTGACAGTATTTTCGACTTTAAAATGATTTATTCTTTATTTGAAGTATGCATCCCAAATGAGCTTATGTATGTGTTCAACTATATGTACACAAAGTTGTCCTATCTTGCAACGAAAATTCTCTTTCATGTAGTCATTGAAAACAATAGAAAATTTCTATACCAAGGAAACTCCTTAGCTCATGCATGTTTCTTGGAGTCATCCATTCCCTCAATACTTTTATATTTTATGGGTAGATTTGAATTCATGGTGAGTCGATCACATATCCCAAGTATTTGACACTCTTCATTGCAAAAGAGCACTTATTTCTTTTTTTATATAATTTTTTATTTCGAATTTAGAACTATGCCCATAAAATCAATTTAAGGACTACACTTGTCTCATCTTTATTCAATCTAAAATAAACCATACCTAATAGTCCACCCCAAATTCTAAAATATAAATACCTATAGATATAATATACAGTTTTCCCCAACAAATGATGAATTGATATAATAATTCATGTTATTAAGCATACAAACCAAATAATAAAAGGCTTACTTAAGATTGATTGACTTATTTTCCATGTGCATTTCAAACAAAATCACACAACTAAATTAAAGCAATTGTTGAACGTATGACCACCTACTTTTCAATATACAATGCATGGATCTATCTCAATTGGAAATGGCTAAAAACCTTAAATCAATATCACATTCAGTGGTTAACCGTGGTTTAGGGTTGAATAGTTTAAAAATTCTATGAATTGGATTGGAATAGTTTGATTTTTTAGGCACAATTTTAATATAATGTAGTTGGATTTTTTTTAAATTGAATCAAATTATAGTTATCGAGTTTTTGAAATTTTAAATATGTTAAATATTTTAAAAACTGATAAATGTATTTTCACCCTTAAAATTGAAATTAAAACATAATTATATTTCTATTTTACAAAATAAAAAGAGCTGGCGTTTCCAATTTTTTGAAACCAAAAATACAAGTTTAACCATATTGTATTTGAAATCACAAATGCAAGTTCGACCATATTTTTGAGGTGACCATATTGTTGCCCTTAAAACAATTTTTTTTTTCACCAGGTAGCTTAAACCTAACCGCCAATGCATTCACCAATCTATTCTTCCCTTTAAATAGAGCCCTGTGTCATAATCCTAGTTTGTCATAAGCCAAGGAAAGACATGAGCTAGCCTTTCGAACTCAGATGACTGGAACTAAGAGACAATCAAACCATCAAAAAATTTCCTTAGCATTGAGTTTGCCACTCTCACTCCTCCTACATACCACAGAGAATTGATGCCTGCCACTACACTTTCTCGAAATTATTAACAATACATAGGCACCAAGTATTTTGTTATGTGAGACAAGTTTTTCATCTATTCCAAAGCCAACGAGAGGAGGGATAACATAGAATTGAAAAACTGCTCCGCCATAACAAAATACTTGTTTCCTATGGCATAACAAGTACGAATGTAGGAGTCACAGTCGTAGAAATTGGATTTCCTGGACAATATGGCCTAGTCTGAGTGTTATATGAAAGATTTGAACGCTTCTACCTGAGTGGATCAGATCCATAGATTTGAACACTACGAAAGATGAATAGTTGCACATATATCTCTTCCCTTGTTATCAACCAACCAGGGACGAAAATAGAAATGGGGTGTTAGTTAAAAGCATTAATCCGATATTTGATGAAATGGAAAATCATAATCCTTGTTGGTTTATGAAGGATTTCAAAGCTTTTATTTGATTGGATCTGCTCCATCTATTTATCCTCCTTGGTGTTTTACTCTACAATGCTAAGAAACACGCACAGTTGCACATATCTTTCTTCCCTTGTTATCAACCAATCCAGAAACACAACCTGAATTTTAAGAACCAACCAACCCTGAAACACAACCTTCACAAATTTTTGTTCAACCACTACCAAGATTGTATCATGTTTTTTTTCGGTGATGGTATATCTAGTCAAGTAGTCTAATGAAATGGATTACAATTATTGAATTATAACGGGAAAGGGTGTACACAACCATTTTCGTTGATTTAATGGCTTGATGATGTCACAAACCACACATGACTTGATATACTTATCGACATCGATCTTGTGTGAAAGACAATATAAATACTTATAGAGTAATGTGAGAGTATTTTCCACTCCAAAATTACATGGTTTTTTTTGTAGTGTGCATCCCAAATAAGTGTATGCATGTATTTACATAGAGGTACACAAAGTTGTACTAGATTATCAAGCAAATTTTACTTCATGTAGTAGTCAAGAAGAATTGATTGACTTATCTAGAGTTTCTGATACACTTCAGATAATGAATATCATGCTACAATTTGGATTTCTCACTAGCTATATACAACATCTCTCATGCTTATTTGGGAATCGCATAAGCCATATCCTTAGCATTGCATGATTTTTCAACTTCTTGTTGTTCATGTTATATCTTGTTCAAACTTTTTAGTTGATTTATTAAGTCAATAGACATCACGGGATGAAATCCATAACAGACTTCAAACATACTCTTGCCTAGATAATTGTACCAGAGTTCTTGATTATAGCTATGACAAATGTATAAGAAACTTTCATCCCATGCTTTGCACTTTTTTTGTTTTTCATGCAAATCAACTCTACCACCAATTATGAACACAACTGTTTTCTGTCCATTGATCTGAGCATGGAATAGAATCGACGTAGATACTTGTCTGTTGAGTTGCTACCATAGTGTTTTCAATAAAGTGCTGATAAATATGGAATGTTTGTCAGGTACTATTTTAGTCTGTAAGCCATAATTTTTCCAAACATTCTTAAAGAAGAACTAAGCATACTTTTGTATTATCATATTATTTTTGTAGGGAATGAAAAAAAACAATTTTAGAGAGCTTATAAACCACTACAAAGATTGTATCATGTCGGGTTTTGATGAAAGGATATCCAAGAAAATATTCCAAGGAAATGGATTCCCATGATTGAATTCAAATGGGAAAGGGTGTATACAAGCATTTTCATTGATTCAATGGATTTATGATGGAACAAACCACGAAAGACTTGATATACTTGTCGTCATCCGTCTTGAGTGAAAGATAATAAAAATACTTAGGAAGTGTTGTGACAGTATTCTACACTTTAAAATGATCTATTGTTTATTTGAATTATGCATCCCAAATGAGCTTATGTATGTGTTCATCTATATTTACACAAAGTTGTCCTATCTTGCAAAGAAAATTCTCTTTCATGTAGTCATTGAAAACAATAGAAAATTTCTATACCAAGGAAACTCCTTAGCTCATGAATGTTTCTTGGTGTTGTCCATTCCCTCAAGACTTTTATCTTTCATGGGTTGATTTTAATTCATGGTGAGTCGATCACATATCCCAAGTATTTGACACTCTTCATTGCAAAAAGAGCACTTATTTCTTTTTTTATATAATTTGTTATTTCAAATTTAGAACTATGCCCATAAAATCAATTTCAAGAGTACACTTGTCTCATCTTTATTCAATCTAAAAAAACCATACCCAATAGTCCACGCCAAATTCTAAAGTATAAACACCTATAAAGATAATATAAAATTTTCCGCAACATTTGATGAAATAATATAATAATTCATGTTATTAGGCATACAAACCAAATAATAAAAGTCTTACTTAAGATTGATGGACTTATTTTCCATGTGCATTGAAGTAGGTGTCTCATAACTTACACATGCATAAAGATCCTTCGATGGTTTCAGTCATTCCCTTGAGAAAGATTATGTTCAAATAGTTCGCTTGACTTAGAGGGCCTCTCTACTTGATTATCGTTGTTTGATTATCTTAAATTAACCAAAGTTGAAATCCATGATAGAAATGGAAACCATTAACATCTCCCTAATGTTTTGACGATTTGCATTATCATTCCATTTTATTTTCTAACTAAAATCCCACAGAAATTGTTGAAATAGTAGCTTTGGGTTGCTAAATTTGTATAATCGAGGCATTTTAGTTTTTTTAGATTCTTACTAAAACGTAGAAAAAGATGCAAATCTCTAAATATTAGCTTACTCCATTAGCATCTATTAAATTTGCATATATATAACTTTAAAGTAGAAAACTCGATCAAATTTTGGTCAAATCCAAATCGGCTTATAAGATTATATATAATTAAAATTATTATAAAACACTGAATTTCAAACAAAATCAGACAACTAAATTACAACAATTGTTGACCGTATGACCACCTACCTTTCAATATACAATGCATGGATCTATCTCAATTGGAAATGGCTAAAAACCTTAAATCAATATCACATTCAGTGGTTAACCGTCGTTTCTAGTTGAATAGTTTAAAAATTCTATGAATTGGATTGGAGCAATTTGAATTTTTGAACTTTTATACACAATTTTAATATTATGTAGTTGGAAATTTTTAAAATTTAAGTAAGTTACAGTTATCAAGTATTTTGAATTTTAAATATGTTAAATATTTTTAAAAGTGATAAATCTATTTTCCCCATTAAAATTGAAATTAAAACATAATTATAATTCTATTTTACAAAATAAACAAAAATGGGGTTTCCAATTTCATGAAACCACAAATACAAGTTTGACCATATTGTTTTTGAAATCACAAATGCAAGTTTAACCATATTGTTGAGGTTACCATATTGTTGACCTTAAAACAAGTTTTTTTGTGGGGGCATACAGCTTAAACTTAGCCCTTTTTTTTCACCAATAGCTTAAACCTAGCCACCAATTCATTCACCAATCTATTCTTCCTTTTAAATAGAGCCTTGTGTCATAATCCTGGTTTGTCAGAGGCCAAGGAAAGACATGGGCTAGTATTCCCAACACAGATGACTGGAACTAAGAGGCAATCAAACCGTCCAAAAATTTCCTTAGCATTGAGTGTGCCACTCTGACTCCTCCTACATACCACAGAGAATTGATGCCTGCCACTGGGCTTTCTCAAAATTATTAACAATAGGTAGGAACCAAGTATTTTGTTATGCTAGAGCATTTTTTCATCTCTTCCAAAGCCGGCGAGAGAAGGGATAACGCAGACGTGAAAAATTGCTCCACCATAACAAAATAATTGTTGCCTAAGGCATAACAAGTACGAATGTAGGATTCAGAGTCGAAGATAAATAGCTGTCAAGGTCAAACGAAAATAGATGTACTATTTTTGTTCGATTAAATAACAAGGCCTCTTGATTCTTGCATTTCCATGCCTATATTTGTCATAAAAAAAAGAAAAGATATGGCCGAGTCTTTCATGGCATTGCATTTCAGCAAGATGAACAAGAAGGATTGACAAACCAGTAACCGTGGTAAAGGTCAAAAAATTTGGAAAATTCTTGCAAAAATTCAATGAGCATTCAGTCTCAAACATTGTACATATGGCAGATAATTACAGCCATTCAGCTGAACCAATAACATGTTACCAGTAACCGTGGTAAATATCGAAGAATTTGGAAAATTCGTGCAAAAATTCAATGAGCATTCAGTCTCAAACATTGTACATATGGCAGATAATTACAGCCATTTAGCTGAACCAATAACATGTTACCTTGCTCTCTTCGCACAATGGAACGTCCCTTTGCTCTCTACGAGTCGTTAGAGATAGAGAGAAATTGCGAGGGCCGAGGCTGGATTAGAGTGTCTAGAGAATTTGTTACAAAGCTCAACGTTGATGATGGACGGGGCCATGCACGTCACGAGAAGTTGGTACGCTCCAAAGGCAAACGCTGGAGACCATTTTTGAAGATATCAAATACTGAATTGCAGTGTTGGGAATTCAATTTGCACACTAGGCCTACTGATCTCCTGTACGCACCCTATTCTATTAAAAAACAAGTATTTAGCCATTTTATTTTCTGTTTATGTTTCTAAACAAGTATAATACTAGAAACATAGTAATAATCTTCCTCGATGGTACTTGTTTAGAAACATAAACATAAGATAAAATGACTAGATACTTCCTCGCCTGCAAAATTGACTTGACTTCCCAACGCTACAATTCATTATTGGATATCTTCAAAAATGGTCTCAAGTGTCTGGTTTCTAGCCTTTGCCTCTAGAGCATACCAACTTTTCTTTGGGGGCCCAACTTTTCTTTACGTGCATGGCCCCCTAGATCATCAACGTTGAGATTTGTAACAAATTCTCTTGACACTCTGATCGGGCCTCGGCCCTGGTCGTTTTTTCCTATCTCGAACAGCTCGCAGAGAGCAGAGGGGCGTTCCATTGTGCGAAGAGAGCAAGGTAAGGTTGCCTACCTTCTGTTCTTGGTCGGGCGAAATGGTTGTAATTATCTGCAGGATGTACAATGCAATGTTTGAGACTGAATGCTCAATGAATTTTTCCACGATTTTTCCAATTCTTCCGATAGTTCCCACTGTTACTGATTTGTCAATTCTTCTTGTTTTCTTTTTGAAATGCAACGCCATGAAAGACTTGGGCATATCTTTTCTTTCTATATGAAAAATAATCAAGAGGCTGTGCCATTTATAAGAATGAATTCGTGGGTGAAGGAATTGAAGAAAACTAGTACAGCTATTTTTGTTTGACCTTGACAGCTATTTATTTGCATTTTGAATGGAACATCCCACGATACAAAATGTTATGGGACTAGCTGGCGGATTTTCAGGTAACCATGCTGAGGCTGAGAAACCTTGGAAAGTAAATGCACGTGAGGCTGAGAGTATCCGACTTGGTTATCCCTGTATCCTTAGACGGTGAAGGATTTGAACAAAAATATGTGCCAGTTGGAAGAGGCCCATGCTGGAGACCGAAGCTTGAGACCATATAGGAAAAGGAGAAGGTGATTTTTTACCACTTGCTGGTAAACAAAATTAAAATATTACGACCTAAAAGACCTTGATAGTTTAAATCTATTGATTGATTGGTTGGTTCATATAGTTACATATATCTTTCTTGATCACCAGCAAGGGACGAAAATACAACCAGCCATGATCTCAGTTTTACTATCTCTCATACCCTGAAAGTTTCTTCAAGGAATTGGACGATTGAAACACCATCCTTTCAGTGGTGGTCGTAGTTCTTTCAGAGTGATTGATTCATATTGTTACAGGAGAATTCAAAGTTGTAGAACCAGTGCTCGTTTTAGGAGCGACTGGTATTCTCTATCACTTTAGATTTGTACAAATCGTTAACATGTCTGCGTGTAGAACGTGTCTCTACTGCTATTTGTTTGATTTTGAATTCTTTTGTTGTTGTTGATTCATTAATTATTTTTTCCATGATATTGAACTTTTTCCATGATCTTGAAGCGTAGTACAGGTATATATGGCAATTTTTATTTATTTTGAAGTTTTGTCGTTGAAAGATTGTTCACTAATTATTTTCCCTGATCTTGAAACCTGTACTATTACTATTGGTATCTATGGCATTTTTTGAATTGTGAAGTGTAGTTAATCTTGTATATTTCTAACAAGTAAAACTTCCAGGGATCCCTATCTTTGATCCATTTTTCAATCTAGCATGTCAAAGTTCGTGGTCATCTAGAACTTCGATCCATTTTTATAGCATTTGGGTTAGTTCAAAGCGGCACAATCTTCACAGTATTTTGTTGGTGGGCTTTTTTCCCCTAAGCTATTCCATGTTCAAAATAATTTTGGAAGCCTATCAGATAGGAACGAAACCCTCAGTTTTTCATAGTTTACATGTAATGCATTCATTGACAATATTTTGCCACATCTTCCTCAAATGCAAGTTTTACGGTTTTGGTGAGCCTAAACCTTGGAGTCAAATGCAATTTTGTCTATTTTAGTGAAATTAAACCTACTTGGCCGTAGTTCAGAGTATCTTAGTCAAATGCAAGTTTGACCATTTTTGGAGAGCCTTTCATTACATGAGACTTTCATCCTATGTTCTGTGATGCTTGTGGTTGTGCATGATAAATAACTATACCACCTTGTGATTTACAACTTTTGTATTTCTATTGGCTGATCATGAAACATGATCAGGATAGATAATAGTGTGTTGAGTTGGTGCCATAGTGTTTCATAAAAGGTTTTGACAAACCTGGAATCTTTGTTAGAGATGATTTTAGTCAGTAAGCTATAGTGTTTCCAAACATGCTTGAAGAAAAATTGCACAAAATATTGTGTTGTCCTAGTATTTACAAGGAATGAGGAAAACCCTTTTCGGGAATCTATCAACCATTACCAAGATTGTATCATGTTGTTTTTCGGTGATGGGATATCTAGTCAAGTAGTCCAATGAAATGGATTCCCATGGTTGAATTATAATGGGAAAGGGTGTACACAACCATTTTCATTGATTTAATGGCTTGATGATGTCACAAACCACACATGACTTGATATACTTATCGACATCCATGTTGTGTGAAAGACAATATAAATACTCATAGAGTAATGTGAGAGTATTTTCCACTCCAAAATTACATGTTTTCTTTTGTATTGTGCATCCCAAAGGACTGTATGCATGTGTTTACATAGAGGTACACAAAGTTGTCCTAGCTTATCAAGCAAATTTTACTTCATGTAGTAGTCAAGAAGAATTGACTGACTTATCTGGAGTTTTTGATACATTTCACATAATGCATATCATGCTATGACTTGGATTTCTCACTAGCTCAATACAACATCTCTCATGCTTATTTGTCAATCGCATAAGCCATATCTTTAGCATTGTGTGATTTTTCAATTTCTTGTTGTTCATGTTCTATGTCGTTCAAACTTTTCAATTGATTTATTAAGTGAATAGACATCAAGGGATGAAATCCATAAAAGACTTCAAACATACTCTTGCCTAGAGAATTGTATTGGTGTTCTTGATTATAGCTATGATGAATGTATAAGAAACTTCCATCCCATGTTTTGCACTGTTTTTGTTTTTCATGCAAAGCAACTCTACCAGCAATTATGGACACAACTTTTTTCTATCCATTGGTCTGAGCAATGAATATAATCGACGTAGATAGTTGTGTGTTGAGTTCCTACCCTAGTGTTTTCAATAAAGTGCTGATAAATATGGAATGTTTGTTAGATACTATTTTAGTCGATAAGCCATAAATTTTCCAAACATCCTTAAAGAAAAACTAAGCATACTTTTTTATTATCATAATCTTTTTGCAGGGAATGAAAAAAAACAATTTTAGAGAAATTATAAACCACTACAAAGATTGTATCATGTTGGGTTTTGCTGAAAGGATATCCAAGAAAGTATTCTAAGGAAATGGATTCCCATGGTTGAATTCGAATGGGAAAGGGTGTATACAAGCATTTTCATTGATTCAGTGGCTTTATGATGGAACAAACCACAAAAGACTTGATATATGTGTCGTCATCCGTCTTGAGTGAAGGATAATAAAAATACTTAGGAAGTGTTGCAATAGTATTCTACACTTTAAAATGATATATTATTTATTTTAAGTATGCATCACAAATGAGATTATGTATGTGTTCATCTATATGTACACAAAGTTGTCCTATCTTGCAAAGAAAATTCTCTTTCATGTAGTCATTGAAAACAATAGAGAATTTCTATACCAAGGAAGCTCCTTAGCTCATGAATGTTTCTTGGATTCGTCCATTGCCTCAATACTTTTATCTTTTATGGGTTGATTTGAATTCGTGGTGAGTTGATCACATATCCCAGGTATTTGACACTCTTGATTGCGAAAGGGCACTTATTTCTTTTTTTATATAATTTTTTATTTCGAAATTAGAACTATGCTTATAAAATCAACTCCAAGAGTACACTTGTCTCATCTTTATTCAATCTAAAAAAAACAATACGTAATAGTCCACCCCAAATTCTAAAATATAAACACCTATAAATATAATATACAATTTTCCCCAACAAATGATGAAATAATATAATAATTCATGTTATTAGGCATATAAACCAAATAATAAAAGGCTTACTTCAGATTGATTGACTTATTTTCCATGTGCATTGAGGTCTAGGTGTCTTGTAACTTACACATGCATAAAGAACCTTCGATCATTTCTCTCATTCCCTTGAGAAAGATTATGTTTAAATAGTTCCCTTGACTTAGAGGGCCTCTCTACCTGATTATCATTGTTTGATTATCTTAAATTAACCAAAGTTGAAATCCATGATAGAAACGGAAAACATTAACATCCGCCTAATGTTTTGACGATTTGCATTAGTATTCCACTCGATTTTCTAAATAAAATCCTATAGAAATTGCTGAAATTGTAGCTTTGGGCTGCTAAAATTGTATAATCCATCCATTTATTTTATTTTAGATTCCTACTAAAACGTAGAAAAAAATGCAAATCTCTAAATATTTGCTTACTCCATTAGCATCTATTGAATTTGCATATATAGCTTTAAATTAGAAAACTCAATCAAATTTTGGTCAAACCCAAATAAGCTTAAAGGATTATAGATATATAATTAAAATTATTATAAAACATTGAATTTCAAACAAAATCAGACAACTAAATTAAAGCAATTGTTGACTGTATGACCACCTACTTTTCAATATACAATGCATGGATCTATCTCAATTGAAAATTGCTAAAAACCTTAAATCAATATCACATTCAGTGGTTAACCATGGTTTCGAGTTGAATAGTTTAAAAATTCTATGAATTGGATTGAAATAGTTTGATTTTTTTATTTTTTAGGTACAATTTTAATATAATGCACTTGGAATTTTTTAAAATTTAAGTAAATTACAATTATCAAGTTTTTGGAATTTTAAATATGTTAAATATTTTTAAAAGTGAGAATTCTATTTTCACCATTAAAATTGAAATTAAAACATAATTATATTTCTAGTTTACAAATACAAAAAATGGAGTCAATCGAATGAGTCAAGATTTTTTCTGGTGGGAGTGAACAATAATAGACTGAACAAGAAACCAATGTATATAATAACCAAACAAAAATTATTGAAAGTAGAAGACATTGCAAATCACATGAAAATTCAAGTCAAGAATTAATAATGGAGAAACCCCAATGGTGAAAGCTCATGTTTGTTTTAGTAGTCATCTATGTGTCATAAGTCTCTTAAGCCCACAAACCAACCTATATCAATGTGTACTGAGTCAAAATATGCTTTTGAATGAATAGATGTCAAATGAAGTAACCATGAGTAACTAATCAACCCTTCTCTTTCCGGACTCATCTTAGTGCAGTTAAGAACAAGAACCCCTCTCATATATCGGCTTACAAGTATATATACAAATATGAGGGATTCTTGGGTTTCTACTCATCATGTTTTAGTTCTAGAAAGATGAAGGTATAATGTGATTGAGGAGACCAACCATCTTCTTCGCATCTATTGGCTAGAAGAACATGAAGAGACATTGTTGTCACATTGAATGAATCTTCTTGATGCCTTTTGATTGTTTAAAAAGCCATTTCACATGCGTTGGAGTCATCAAATTATATAGGGCATGTATGATGAATAAATATTGTATAAGATTGTGTCTGTCAACATATTCTATATATCGTTAGATCTGTAAGCTCGAATGAGTCAATTTGACTCAGATCAAACGAAGGAGTTGAATGGGACTAGGAACTTGTTGAGGGAACCAATAGAGCCCTAGAATGGATTAAGCCTTCCCTATTATGTCGCAAATGTAAAGTACCTCTGATACCTCAGAGGTAAAACCATTTAAGAAGTCTGCAATATTAAAAAAAATTTAGAAATCGTTTTATCCAAAAATATTTATACAGCATTATAACAGCATCATCATGTAAAAAAAAACAAACATGCACAACATAATAATAACACAAGAGCAAGACAACCGTCTTCACGTGGTTTACCTCGTCCATGAGGCTACATCCACCAACCTATTGATTCTTTTATTTCATTATCAAGAATAGAGTGCTTACAAAGACACGGCTCATTCATGGCCGGTTTAATTGTATCTTACCTCCAGGCTCTACGCAGAGAGACCCTTGAAACTCAACAGCCCTATTTAGGGCCCTTATAATCAGCCCAAGTAATACTAAATTTATTATTCTGTTACCCCTTTATGGATACCTTTACTTCGGATATACTCATTAAGAACCTTCTTTATTATTTTTGAGATAAGCTCACTTTCAGCAAGACTATGCCTGTGTTTAAAATCATCAAAACAATTTACCGTCCTTATATCCATGCTTATTATCAGTACTTATCTATGTTCATTCTCAACAAGACAAAACGCAGTCTCTGCCTGAGTTTTAAAATTATCAAGGCAATTTTACCATCTATGCTTACCTACTAGGCGCATTTTCGGAAGTTTTACTTATTACGACAGCTACCTTGTTACCGATCAGACCCAAAGAGTAAAAAAAAAAACACATGTATCTTCCAGACAACACGCAGAGGGTTTATAAACAAAATAACTTCCAGATCACAGGCAGAGAGTTATAAACAAAATACTTCAGATCAAACGCAGAGGGTTTATGAAAATCAATCTTCCAACTCACACGCAGAGGGTTATAAACAAAATAACTTCCAGATCACAGGCAGAGAGTTATAAACAAAATACTTCAGAACGATTTAACACAAAGCATGCTCCGGCTGGAAGTAGATTCATGGAGCCAAGAACCAAGTCGACTCATACATCAAGCACCCATGCAGTTAGCTTTTGAGCTGATTCGGTAATAGAAAACAACTTTTGTCTACGGCCAACAGCAACAAGACCATAGGTGGATCTCAGCCTACACTCATGCGTAAGACTGCCCGCTACAGAAGAATAATTCCCTGATCACCCTTATAACCGCCATCCAAAACAATAAAGTATAGGATATTGCTGAATCGCCCAAGTGGGAACGTGGAACGCAGTAGCTAAGGCCCGACATACTAACTACTAATGGGCTTTCAGTAGTATAAAAACGAAGCTTGCAGCTAATCGAAGCCTATTCATGGCATTGGTTATATGCTAATACAAGTAGTTATGGAATCCCACCCACCTGTAATCAACGAGTTATGTGACCTCCATCCCATCTCGTTACTTGTTACTGTGCAGCCTTTAGGTCGCTGCCCTAGTGGAGGCCTTACATGTAGCCTGCTGCCCCGTATGGTCATACCTATGGGGTTGGGCTGTAGCTCTATACAATAAATCGGCTTAGAGTTAACCCTAAAAAGTGGTCACCATCTGACTTATGCACAGTGTAAACTAACAGAAGAAGGAACTGAGGATACCCTCAACCTATCCGGTAACCAGTACTCATTTTCCATATGGCAAAGTACCACAAGGGTGTGATAGGCAGTGCTTACATAAGTCACAGAGAAATCAACATGAGTAAGCGAGTCCAACCATAGTAGGCAATGAGTACAAGAAATGGCTGGAAACAAAGGTTCTAAAAAAAACACATACCAAAAGTGAAGACCCCAGAAGGAAAGCGATTACCATTCGGTTCAAAACGCAGACCTTCCCCAATCGAAGGCTCCTGCTTGGTTCAAAACTCAGACCGTTCCCCAAAATCGCAGGTCGTGCTCTCTGTATGTGTAATTCAGGAATGAGGTGCATTTAAATCCTGTCTGAAGGTGCCCCTCTCACTACAGATTCGTGGTATAAAACCTTTCCACACTACCCAACTCCCTCATTTCCAGCAAAAGGAAGAATTGAAATTAACGCAGCCAGTTTGTAACCGTCCCACTGCAGGGAATCAGCCCTTTTAGTGCATGAAAGGTTGGCCTTTTCCCCGCTGGATTCCAGAGTGACTGTCGTATAATAATTACACTGGCGTGCACAAGGTTCATTTTCCATGATCAGTGCTATCAGGAATTAATATTATATTTTCTACTTGACCAGGGGTATTTATATCTCACTCAGACTTATATATGCAAAGATCTTCCTCTCCGTGAAGATAGTTATAAGGAATATTTAATAAAATAATCCACGTCTTTTGTAAATACTTAATTTATTTTATGGTAGATTTCATTTATTTAATAAACGCTGTCTTTTATAAAGACCTAACATAATCCATGTTTTCTTGTAAAACTTAACCTATCATTTGATGATAGAT
>LPNX011235907.1:1942-37229 GCA_001517045.1 Pseudotsuga menziesii
GTACTTGAATCAGCTCCAATGCCTGTCAAAATCTCCTCCCTTCCACTTGAATTAGCTCCAATGCCTGTGGAAATCTCGCTCCAAACGCTCCAAATGCTGCGCTTCCCGTCGAAATCACGTTTCTGATGATGAAAATGGGCTCGGGACTATGTATTTTTATTTATTTATAATTTACATATCGCGTGCGCGTTTTGTAGTTATATAACGCGTACGCGTTTTATAGTTCTAAAACGCGCACGCGATGTGGTTTCCTATCCTACATGTTTTATGACATGTCAGGCTGGGGTTGAACCATACCAAATGCTATGTCAGGCTCGGGTTGATGTATTTTTTGGTAGCATGATGTTGTTTTTGAAAACTAGGATTGCATCTTAAAGGTCCATCATCTTCTTGCAATGACCCAGATGTCTCGCTTTTCTTGCATTACCTTCCTATTTATAGTCTTCCCCTTCATGGGGTTACTGCACCCTCTAATATTCCAAGATATAAGCTTCATTGACACACGTTACTGACTTCAGAGAAGGTCGCTCGTATTATGGGATACTGGCCTGATTCTATGAGTTTAACCCCAATTGCAGCTATACATTGCTTGTTTGTTTTCCTTAACCTCCTGAGCTCTTCTTCTGGGGATTTCCTTTTACTGCCTTTTTGTGGATCCAAGTCTATCCCTAGATCCTAATGATCCCCCATTTTGATGATAGCTTCCTAGAGAAGATCAATTTGATGTCGTGGTACATATCCCTTTCCCTTCTTTCCGCATTCTTCAGTGATCACGTCCAGGTCTAGCTCGCCCAGTTCCATTTCTTCCCCCTCATCCTCCTCCATAACTTCCATCTGTTGTACCCCATCTCCATCTGAGTCTTTAACTCCTTCCTCCTATGGCTTTCCAGATTCCTTCTCCTTGCTATTATCTATATCTGGCGTTTCCTCCCCTAGCACCTCAAAGGGGTTGGTGGACCAAGGGGTTTTTGTTGCCGGTTCCCTCCTGGCTTTGGATGACCCTCCTCCCTTATTCCTTCGCCTGGACTTAACCTGAGTGAAGCCATCTTTCTCCCCTTCACCTTCCTTCTTATGACCAATATTTCTTGCTTCCGTTTTCAATTTAGGGTAATCCCATCCCAGGTGACCATATTCATGGGAGTGCCTGCACCGAAAAGGTAATTCTTCATAATCTATAGGTTGAATCCATTCCTCGTCTTCCCGGTTTAGGCAAATGGATTCTGGGATTTCTTTGGATAGGTCCACGTAAACAAAAATCTGAGCAAAAGATTTATATTATTGAACCCTAGTTTGCTCAGCCACCTTTATAAATTCCCCCAAGGTGTTCTTGATATCCTTCAGGGTCTCTAGATCCCAGTATTCACCTGGAAGTGAAAATGGGTGAATCCATACTGGGCCTACCGTCATGTCTTCTGTTTCTTGGTTAAAACGTTCTCTCCATGGCCTCAAGTACAAACCGACCGAGAAGAAAAGATATGGACCTCCTTCCAAGATTTGATCCCTATCATCCTGATTGAAGAAAACCTCTTGGATCCAAGATGTAAGTCATAGTGGTTAGTTGGGTTCCACATGCTGCTGATCCACCGCACCAGATATCTTTCTTTGGGCCATACTCCCACAAATTTGTTGATAAGGGCCTTCTCCTTCTACAACTCGATCTTGCCTCTCACCTATTCTGATCTGATCCGAATCACCGGGATCGCTGAGGCCTTTAGAAGACAACGCTCCATGCCAGATATTTTACCTTCATGCTCCCCCTCCTTCTCGCTTCCCATCCCCACTCCTCCCTTTCCTGAGGCAGTGTTCTAGGGATCCGGATCTTCCATGATCAGCCCCACGGGGGGCTTGCAGGCTCCCTCCCCCTGCAACATTCCCGTCGATCTGTGCCACCGCCACACTCTCACGTTGCTCCGCCAAGAACCCTAAGCAGGCTTACACCCCTAAAACTCTAAAAAAAACAATTAGTTAAATAAAAACATTATAATAATAATATTTTGATAAAACATTAAACTAATAATATTTAGAAAAATTTATAGTTTTACTTCACTTACAAAATAAAATAAGTATTTTCACCTTTTAATTTTATGCAAAAGGTAATCTCATATCAACATCAATTCATTTAATACATTATATCATCATATTTTGATTTGTTAAATTGCAAGGCTACTACCAAAAGCCACAAAGACTTGTGGACGAGGAGAAAATATTTCCATTAATTTGTAACCATCTTGCTATGGTAAAATAATGTATTGATAAGGTAAAAAATCACCTCTAACTAGTAGTTAGAACTAAATAGTTAATCCAAAAATATTTTCTATTATTATGGGGTTTTTACTTAGTGAAACTATGCCATAGTGCCTTCGTTCATGGGATATTAGAGAATACCTTTAATTTCACTAGATATTGACAATGACACATGTTTTGGTGCACATGTGTGAAAGGTTTTAAGTTCAATATATGTTTATGTGTATTGTAGATAAAAAATAATAAATACAAATGAGAAGATTGCCTTTCAAAATAAAAAAATATGTGTCGCCCATTTTTTATTATTTAGTAGCATGGGCTTGCAATTATACTGATCATGGATTCCCTGGTCGATTTGCTCCAATGAAGGGTGTTTCCAAGGATTAAACTCTCTCCTCACTCATAGATTAATGGATCCATAATTGTCGCAATGTATGTGACCCTACTACTCTTATTATAGTCTAAAAAACATTTGCAAATAGTCATTTTCATCAGTTCACTTGTACTTGGTGTTATAGCTGATTTTACCACTCTAGGTTAATCACACTTTGTGTGGCCTTCCCGTGTCCCTCTGCAGACTCCTTAGACCCCGTGGACCATTTTTTGTCCTTTGATGTTTCCTTGACCATCCCTAAAAACATGTGAAAAATGATACACATGACTTTTAAACCCTTAATCGCGTATATGCACGAGTTTGACCCCTAAAACCGCGTACATTGGGATGTGTACAAAATCCAAATCCTTTTGGAGTTTTCCTTGACATGGATCCGAATCACTTGACTCCTAGCCTTCCCTATGCCTTAAGATCGCTCAGATTCGACCTTTCATTACCCCTTTGAAAAGATATATAAGGAACTCTATGGTACATTGAAGGCATATGAGAGAATTGAGAGCAAAGAAACTATAGTCCATTGTTGCTGGAACTTATGCTTCAGTTTGCATCCCCTTGTCCCTTAGAGCACTTTTGTGTCCTTTCCAAGCTTACCTTTTTCTTGTGAGCTTGCTATCAAGAGATGGAGGATTGAGGTGGTGGAGGCCCAAGTGGGGGATTCAGTTTCTCCAATTCGCAGATGTGCCTACAGAGGTTGTATCTATTCTAATCTCTGATTTATATTAATAGAAATATCTTTTCCTATCCAATAATGTGTGTTTGAATGAATATTTTATCCATGGGATGATTTCAAATGCTTATACATTGTTGATTATATATGCTAGAATAGATCTAACACCATGATATATAGTATACTTGTATTGTTTACTTGTTGTTGAGGAAGTACTTTATCAATTCAAGCTGAAGTTGGAAAGCTCAATGGGGATCTACTTCAACTGTCCGGAATAAGGTACTAGGTCTGATCCTTTAGTGTTAGACATTTAATTTCTATTGCATATTGGAAAGGATTGATTTCTGGAGTCAAGCTATCTGTTGCGGTACCCCAAGCCATAGAAATTTCTCTCCATAACAGAATTGGCGACTCCACTGGGGAGTTCCTAGTAGTTGTCCTTTGGGGTTTTTTTCTATCAGCATTCAATGACTTTGAATTGCTCTTTCTCTCTTGTTTCTGTGTCGGGTCTGGGGGCATGTTTGCTTGGTAGAGTCTGATTGGTGTGAAGTTTGTCTCAGCTTGTCTATTTTCCTTGATTTTTATGCACATTTCTTCCTGTACGCGAGTTTTTAACTCACAGTCGCTTATACACGCGGGTTTCTCTGCGATTTCCATGTATACACACGGGTTTACTGTGAACAATTGCGTATGCCCTTAGTTTTGCCTTTTAGTGGAAGTTAAATGGTTGCTGGGTGAAGTTTGATGATTGTTGAGTCTCCTTTGACACTGCCTAAGTCTGTTTATACCTCTGTTTCTGACCAGAGATGTTTTTTTAGGCTAATTTTGTTTTTGTCATGGCATTTTTTATTTTTTGTTTGGGATTAGTGCATTAGATTTCTTTTACCTTAGTGCTCTGCTTGAGTGTTCTTGTAGAGTCTCGGGGTTGTAGAATCATTCTTTTGCTTTTTGTATCTCATTTTATTTCAAAAAATCAAAAAATATTTGCTTATCATTATGCATTGCATTTTGCATTTTGCATAGTACTTGCACTAGATTTGGTTTGGAGTATTAGTTAGGATTTCATATAGGAAAGCTTGCATTCATCATTTGAAGAAAAATTATGCATTTCACGTAGTAGCATACCCTGTTTTCATGGACACAATGCATTTGCATTGATTGTTAGGTGTGCATTTTACTTCATGTTGTGTCATAACACCATTAGTTGCACGGCCATATCCCTCTTTTGAGTAATAAAGCCAATTAAAATCAACGCTTAATTAAAATGAACTACACTCTTTTCTTTTATAGGGTGCACCAACAAGATTAGGTTTTAGGGTCTTGGAATAGTTCATTGTGAGTAAATTCTCCAAGACCACTAAACAACAACATGTATGTGTCTGTCCAGGTGAGTGTTTGAAATCCTTGGTATAACCAGTGTTTCTCAGGATCCTCCTCTCAAAAGGGAGTTAAGCATGAGGCAGTGTGAGCAGTTATTGATTGGGATGAACCCTAGTCATAACTGAGTAGCATCGGAGATATTTCCAGGATTGTATTCGTATCTGGGGGCTCTTTCGAGAGTTTCGGGCTTTGCTACCCTGCCCATACGGTCAATCCCACCTGGGACTGTCCGCCTTAGCATTGATTATATTGAGGTGACCTTAGTGGCCTTACCTAGGATATCGAGGGGGTACTTTGCAGGGGTTATTCTGCGGGTGTCCCGACCAAGTTGGGGTCAGACAGCACAGTCGTTTTATGTGTTGAAGCTGAGGGCCACAATAATTGGTTACATACCTCCGCTTGTTGTGTATGGGAGTCTCAAGCCTCTCCTAGGAGAGACATACCTGCTTCATTTGGGAGCTCACTTATCCTACCCTTGATTGCTTGCATTTGGATTTAGATTTTAATGGTGATTGCTTTGTGCACGATAGCTTGCCTAGGGTTTGCGTAAATAGAGAGTCTTTTCTATGTTTTGAGTCATTGTGGATTCGAGTGTGGCTCCTTGCCGTTCTAGTCGTTTAGCAGGACTTATGCCTTATACATCTCCTCCTCCTTTGGGAGATGGACATAGATAGTCTAGGCGGACTACTTCGCACATTGATTCACACACCATGGGAGACCATATAGAAGGTATTCCTGAACCACCTTCTCCCATTCAAGTGGAAGATGGGGAGTTTACTCCTACCTATGATCCTTCACTCGACTTGGCTAAGTTAGGGCCTGTGATTTCTGATATAGGAACCTTTCATGATAGACCTACTCACTCTAGGGTTGATTCCCCATTGACGCATTACCGGTATGGAATGTCGGAGGATGCCGAGACTCATTTTGAACCCGCGAGCACTAGTTATGGTAGTTATGGTATGTCTGGTTTTCCCACACATGATTTGGCATTTCATGTTGAATCTGAGTTCAAGACTAACACTATGCCTGGGGGCACTCTCATTCCTTACCATGCGGAGAGGTTTGGGAGCACTAGTCACATTGCACCTTCCATCCCGATGGTGGAAGTTACATCACATCTTCCTCCTAGGTCTAGGGTTAGTGATCCTATTAGGATACCAAATCCGAGATGAGTGACTATAGGGAATAGTATGTACATAATTACACAGATCCCTTCGTCCTCTGTCCCTAGTTCTTTGAATGCTCACCCTCCACCTCATTCACGTGGTCCTTCGGGCCGAAACGTTGCTACGAGTTATGTCTGTACTGCGGTTACTAGACCGGTTGTGTCTTAGCTTCATGTACCACCCGTTGTTTCAGGAGGTCATGCTCATACTTCTAGAGGTCACATTCCTACTTCCGAAATGTATATTTCTACTTCCGGAGCGTATGTTCCTACTTACGGAGTGTCTCATGCGACATCTCAAGCGATGACTTATGGACCCTATTATGGGATGCAGTATGGACATGGTTCTTCATTTTATGGGGGCGAGTATCCACAACCTACTTATTCTCCAAATTACGGCTTTGTAGCTCCTAATAGTCAAGGTCCACCACACTATGGTGCTTCCATGCCACCCTATACGGGTCAAACGGGAGGAGGGAACTATGGCCAAGGCCATGGTGGTAATCAGACCTATGTGAATTAGGGAGCGGTTCATTGACCTCATCATCCTAGGATCCCTTTCCTCGTGATGTTGAATCTTCCTAACTTGTCGAGATTGACGAACTATCCTATAGCTCATGACCCAGCTTGGCCGGCTGTCCCTACTAAGCTTCCCTCGGACATACCTAAGTTTGAGGGAAAACCAGGAGAGGATCCAAGCGAACATATTACTACCTTTCACCTATGGTGCTCTTCGAATTCCTTACACTAGGACTCGATCCATTTAAGTCTATTTCAACGCTCCCTTACAGGGCCTGCTGCGAAATGGTATATAGAGCTACCTAGGGGGGCATTCGCTCTGTTCGATGACATAGCGATGACTTTTATTAACCACTTCTAGCTACCAGTGCATTATGACGTTGGTACTGAACTCTTCTCGACATTTCAGTAGGATAAAGCCACACATATCTCGGATCATATCCAAGAGTGGCTTAGACGGAAGAAGTTAATTAAAGCCTTTATACCACCGAAGTTCCTCCTCGAATGGTTCCTTAGTTCGTTATTGCCATATATAGCGAAGGATGTTTCTACATCCAGAGTGCAGAATGAGGAACAAGCAATTTTTAGGGTGCAGGAACTGGACTTGATTTATGCTCAGTCGGGTTTGTTATATGAGATTATTCCCAATGCTCCACGTTCTAGTTTCGACCCCAAAGTCAAACCTGGACCACATGTCGATGGCATTGTTGGTTGTGCAAGTGCGAAAACTACAGATTCAGTTGCAAAACAAGTTAGTCAATTGTCAATCAACCAATCTGCTTCAAGACAAGCTATGGCTTCATCTCAACCTCCCAAACGACGAGTGTACTTTCAGTGCAATCGTCGGACTAGAAGGGTAACCAACAGCCCAGACGGAATAGAAAAAAGGGTAAGAATAATCATAAGGGTGGGAATAAGAATGAGAATGCTAATAGTAACGACAAGAATGGCCATAATGCTGGGGGGTACAAGCAAGCTAAACGTAAGGTTAATTTCCCTTGCAAGTTATGTAAGGACGATCACCTCACTTACTTGTGCCCTCGTATCGATGAAGCATCGAGATTCTTGGCACAGGGCCCAGCTGTGCTAACTAACCCTTTACCTCACAATCAAAATATGAACTCGAGGACCCATGATCAGTCTAGTGGTGATCAAGATCCACCGGAGGGTAGTGGTCGTGGTTGCATTAACATGGTACATGCTGCGAAAGTTGTGACCCGTGCGGAAGACTATGGTTTGTCACAACCCAGCCCAAGAAAAGAACCTGATCCACCAGGGTCCCCTTTGCGTATTGAGAAACCTATGGATAAACCTGAAGCTGCACCTCGCATTCCTAAGGGAGTCCTTAAGCATTCGGGGCACAATCCTAATGCTCGAGCCACCCAGAACTATTCAGTTGTCGAGGATTTGGGCCACACTCCTTGTGCGATGTCTGCATTGGAAGTGCTTCAGATTTGTCCTTCGCAAAGGAAGGTGTTGCTTTCTGCCCTTGGTGTGAATGATGATGATTCTTCCTCTGTGATTAAAGTTGAAACCACAGGAGTTCAGCCTCTCTTGCCTTACTATGTGTCTCTTTTGATTCACGTAGAATGTCTTAATATGACCGTCAAGCGCACTGTGATGTTAACTGCATTCGATGGGAGATCGTTTAGGCCGCACGTCATCCTTCCTTCCCTTAAATTCTGTTTGGGAGGGAAGACCATTGCGATAGAGGTCAAGGTGGTTGATGCACCCCTTGACTACAATCTCTTGCTGGGTAGGAATTGGATGTACATTATGCAAGCCATTGCAGCTTCTTCCCTATTTCACGTTGTATGCTTTCCATTTAACAGGAAGATAGTCACGATTGATCAAACGACATTCAAGAATCCGTCTGTTACCGCATCTTCAGGAGCTTAGATCCTGATCATTGAACACTCTCAGCCGGCAACTGGGAGTGTGGGTGTAGGCATGTATCCATCCCTCATGGGAAGCTTTAGTTGTCATGCATCAATTCTTATGATAGGGTCTAGTTTCGGTGAGGCTTCGACATCTACGAGATTGGTGTCTTTTCGCACGAGTCATATGGAAGATCCTTGGATTGTTCCTACACCGAGTACTCCGAGTGAGCCCATCATGACGGATGTGCCGTTGCTTGCAACTATGATAGCTTATCAAGATAATATCAAGTGTGTTGTAGAGCCTAGTCCTTCCTCTTTGCGGATAGAGGAGGAGGACCCTTATGTGCTTCCGGCATGGGCAGTGCAGTCTTCTCACGCGCACGACTGCCTTGATATGGTTTTCCCTTCAAATGAAGCGATTATTGAGGCTATGTCGGGAGTTGAGCCACCATGGGAGGAACTCCATCATTGATCTTAATTTCTTCCTGAGCTTGACCGCTTGGAGCATGAGGACTTTAGGGCGGTTCTTAGTGAGAGAGTTGGTAGTCCTATGGTTCCATTAAGCTCTCCTGGTCCGATGGCTGATGGAAACATGGCGAACATATCTTCAACGATTCCTATCAATATCTCTCGCGATCTTGGCATTATAAAGAATGTCTATATTGGGGTAGAATGTTCCCATGCTGAGATTCAAGAATACACCGAGCTATTTAAGGAATTCCATGATATCTTTTCTGGGTCTTACAACGAAATGCCAGGTATCGGCCCTCGTATTGTTGAGCACGAGATAAAAAATTATCCCAACACTAAGCCTATTCGAAAACGCTTGCATGCGGTGAATCCTAGGAAAGCACCCGCGATTAAGGCAGAGATAGAGAAACTATTAAAAGACGGTTTTATCTATCCCATTCCCTTGACAGAGTGGGTTTCAAACCCCGTTCCATTGGATAAGAAGCAGGGAGCGATCCACATATGTATTGATTTCCGTGATTTGAATCGTGCCTGTTTTAAGGACAATTTACCCACACCATTTATTAACCATATTTTGGATGAGTGTGTGGGTAGCGAGGTTTTTTCCTTTATGGACAGCTTTTCCAGATATAATCAGATACAAATTAAACCTAAGGACCAACATAAGACTGCATTTATTTGTCCTTGACAAAATTTTGCATATCGGAAAATGCCTTTCGGCCTTAAAAACACCGAAGCTACATTTCAGCAGGCAATGACCTTGATCTTCCATGATCTCAAGTCGATTATCAAAGTATTTTTGAATGACCTTGCTGCTCATTCTCGTATGAGAATGCGTCATCCCTATCACTTGAGATTGGTCTTCGAAAAATGACAGCATTATTTGGTTAGGTTAAATCCTTATAAGTGCATCTTTTGTGTGAATTCAGGTCATTTGTTAGGATTCAATGTTTCTAAAGAGGGTATAAGAGTTGACCCTTTGAAGGTTGAGGAAATACTTCAGTTGTCTCCCCCGAAGAATATTCATCATCTTCAATGTTTGCAAGGCATGGAAAACTTCTTACGGAGATTTGTTGTCAACTTTGCCAATTTGACTAGCGGCTTCATGCGTCTATTAAAGAAGGACACCACCTTTTGTTGGGATGAATGAGCCAAGGAGTCCTTTGATGCACTAAAGCGAGCCCTACCATTGGCCCCGGTGATTAGTCCCCCAGACTATAGCTGTGATTTTCTACTTTATGTGGTTGCATCCATGGAGATGATTGGTATGGTTTTGGTTCAAGAGGATGAGGAGATCCAAGAGCATGTCATATAGTATCTGAGCCGAAACCTTATTGACATAGAGATTCGTTATTCTCATGTTGAGAAGCTTGCTTTAGCTACCGTACATGCGGTTCAACGGTTGAGACATTATATTCTCCTTCACCAGACCTTGGTTGTAGCCCATGTCAATCCGTTTCAATTTGTCCTCACTCGAAGGATGATTGGAGGAAAATATAATAAATGGATTGTCATTATGCAAGAATTCAATCTCGAATTTGTTTCGGAAAAATTGAAGAAGTCTTTAATTTTTGCAGAGTTTATATCGGATTTCCCGAGCGAGGCGGAGGAGTTGGTTTGTGAAGATACATTTGTCGATGAACACATCTTCTTAATCTCAACTTTAGACCCATGGTATGGGGATATCATAATATATTTACAAACATTGAAGATCCCTACTCACCTCTCACGGGATGAATGACGACGATTATGTCACGTGTCTAAGAATTAACTCATAGTGGATAACACTTTGTACCGCCGTGGGGTAGATTCCATTTTACGATGTTGTTTAACTCATGAAGAGGCTGATGTAGTGCTGAATGATTACCATGGAGGGGCATGCGGTGATCATTTATCTGGGCTTTCTACAGCCCAAAAAATATTAAGAGCGGGTTATTTTTGGCCGTCGATATTTAAGGATTGTGTAGATGCGGTCAAGAGGTGCCACCCTTGCTAGGTGTTTGCACGTAATATGCGCTCGAAACCTGCCCTGTTACATCCCATTATCACCGCCAGTCCCTTCACTAAGTGGGGGCTCGATTTTATGGATTGCAACCCAGCTTCGGCTGGGGGGAATCATCATATCATAGTGGCTGTTCATTACTTCACGAAATGGGCAGAGGCTATGCCTACAGTTAAATCCAATGGTGAGACAGCCGCCCAGTTCGTATTCAACCAGATTATTACTCGGTTCGGAATTCTGAAAGAGCTTATCACTGACCATGGCTCACACGTTCAGAACCGTATGATGGAAGAGTTGGCATCAAAGTTAGGGTACAAGCAAGAGCATTCCTCCTCTTACTACCCTCAAGCGAATGGATAGGTAAAAGCAGTGAATAAATCACTCAAATCCATTCTCCAACGAACCATCGCACAAAGCAAGAATAATTGGCACATCATGTTATATCCTGCTTTGTGGGCATATAGAACCACTGTTAAGACTGCCATGGGTTTTTTTCCATATCAACTTGTACATGGAGTGGAGTCGATATTGCTGGTTGAATGCGAGATTCCTTCTTTGAAGCTAGCTATAGAACTCTTACCAGACACTTCACCATTGGAGGAGCATTTGGTCCACCTTGAGCAACTTGATGAGCAGCGTCAGGATGCCTTGATGGCTCTAGAAGTAAATAAATGTTGCATAAAGGTCTAGTACGATAAGTCTATCCGTCCAAGGAGGTTTAGTGAAGGAGACTTGGTCCTTTTGTGGGATCAACCGAAAGAACCCTTGGGGCAGGAAAATTTAATCCCATGTGGCGGGGTCCTTACGTGGTCAAACGTGTGTTAGAGACGGGTGCTTATGAGTTAGTGGATTACGAGGGAACGGCCTTGGTGGAGCCTAGAAATGGGATCTATCTCAAGAAGTACTATGCATGATTTTTAGCCAAGGATGGTTATTGTATATTATTGTACAGTTTTGCATAGTTAGGTATTTTTCTTATAGTGATCGGGTTTGTGATTAGTTTCTGTTTCTTTTGGGAGATGTCAATGGAATCTTCCACCTACATAGGATTCGCAGATGGTGCGAGCCGTCACACTCAACGCTCAGCCTCCGCTGCTTGGGTGATTTATATTCCTATGGGTCAGGTACTGTCTTTAGGAGGCGTATGTCTGCGGCCATCTTCCAACAATGTTGCCAAATATAGTGCCATTATTGAGCTTCTACGGGATGCCATTTCACATGGCATTCTCTCTCTTGAGGTATGTCTTGACTCAGATTTAGTAGTGTCACAGCTTAATGGTTTGTACCATGTTAGAGATCCGACATTATTAAGAAGATTCTTGCATGTGAGATTATTAGAACGACAATTTGACAATATAACATACATACACATTCCAAGAATTAATAATCAAGTTGCTGACTCATATGCTAACTACGTCTTATATTTCCATTTGTTTCATACACAATAAATTCATCACAAATACAATTTTTACACATGTAAATAAATAAACCAATCACCATAAAACTTTTTATAACATCCAAAATGTGGTAATACATAGTGTCATGATACAAAAATGGGGCTCTCGAGCCACTAACATATAATACACGGTAGTACAAAATGTATAGACTCCCAGGTATCTATTCCTATGGAGGAGGAGGGGGGTTGTGATCATGGAAGGTCACTATGGCTCTAGCTGGCCATCGGAATAATCGCACCCATGCTCGTGGTACACCCACCACCTGGCGCTGCATATCCTCAGGCAAGTCCTCGACTTGCACCATGGGAACCCTGTGTGTCAGCTTCACAAAATTGGTATGAATGCTCTGGAGCGTCCACTCCGCATCCACACCCATGATATCATCTACTCTTCCCCTCTGTCTATGATGAGGGAAGCCTTCTGGCCGCTGTGGTCCCACATCTGCACACAAATGGTAGATGTCACTATGTATTGTCACGCAAAAATATGTCTTTTGATTCCATATAATCAGAAAACAAAAAAAAAGAAGTTAAAAGAACTCATTTTTTTTTTAAAAGAGAGAGGGTCGAGATTCATTACCTATATCGCCATATGCTGATCTTGGTAGTAGCAGCATGTCTGGGTCCCCCCGAAAATCTATTCCCGCATAGGGGTAGTCATCGATGGAAACTATCTGTCGTTGCCACCATGAAAAGAAGTCAGCTGGATAGGGGTTGGCCACCCTACCTCCCCCCAGTCTGCACATCGCATCTGCCCAATGTCGTTAGGCCGGATCTCAAACCCCGTGAAGAGGAACGTCAACTCTGGAGCTCAATCCTGGAACACGCTCGAAGAAAAAAATGCTCAATATACTGCTGAACCCGAAGTTCCGCACTCTGCCTGCCTTACACTCACTAAGCTGATGTTTCATGTTGCTCAGTAGTGTAGTGCTCCAGTCATAAACCATGGGCCTCATGCACTCCACTGCATAGAACATCAGAGGCCGCGAGGCCTGGTGTAGTGATGCCAAGCCTGCTATCTTTCCCAATGTCAATAGTATGGCCTTTAGGCCCAGCACATGTATAGCGTTGGTAGGGACCTGACTCCCCACCTTCTCTGTGTCTGGATAATAGTACACCGAAATGTACTCATCAATAGTCAGGCCATCTCCTGGCCCACCACGAGAACGAAGGTTCACTACTTCCCCCCGTCGGGAAAGCCCAGTAATGAAGTATATGTCCTCCACCTCTATAGTGAGGGACATCCCATCTATCTCGAAGGACTCAGAGTCTGGATCCCATTAATCCACCAGCATCTGCAATAGTCTTGGTTTGTCTCTCAAGCCACCAAGACACCAAAAATTATAGAGTCCACATGCATGTAGAGCTTGTTGAGCCATTAGATTGGCCCTTACTGCCTCCTCTACCTCACCATGTTCACACTCTCTCCACTCTAGGACCATCCTGCACAAGAAATTGCAAATTTTCCCATTAGATTACTTTAAAAACCTTATGCACGGCCTCATACGCGACTGTTTTCCAAACAACTGCGTATGTACATGACTATGGGGGCATTTTCCGCGTATATCCATCCCTATACATGAAAAAACCCTCGATTTCCACATGGTCCGCAACACCCTTTTTAGTTTGGCCTAGAAGACTCATATGACCATGGAATTTGATAAAAATTGCATCAAAATGGAAGAGAAGAGCATGGGTAAGTACCTGGAAGAAACGGTAGTGGATTTTGCCGGCTGGATCTCCTGGAATTCGCTGTTCAAAATCTGAGCTTAAATGGGTAAAAATTTCAAAAAGTTTTATAATATTTTGAATTGTTTACTATTTATAGAAATTTTTCAATTTTTTGAAAATTTTTACCCCCTTTCCTATAATTTCGACATTTTCTAATCATTTTAGACCGTTTTTGACCTAACTCATGATGTAAGAGGCCTTTTTTAGTGCCGTTTCAGCTGTTGGATTGACCCGTTCGTGCTGATATTAGGTATCATGTTTAAACTGGCATATAGGTTAGGTTTCATCACTGTTTGCATTTCACATGACCTTATGACCGTTTCATCACAACCTTAGGTACGAACCCACTCTATTATGTCAAGGAACCTTCTTGTTGTTTTAGAAGTGGCATGATATGAGTGGTAGAGCTTCACCTTACATGGGTACCCTAGTTAGTGCCTTATTTTCATTTGGTGCCCATGTTGACGTTTTCTCCTTGAGGGTGTGGGAGTCCGTTGTATAGTATTGCCATGACATTTTGCAAGAGCCTCATACTCCTCTTGATTTTTTGCTGGCCTATTTCCCTTAGGACACCCTCATGTCAAGCTGTGAATGCATTATCATGAGATTTTCCTACCTTATTGAGCTTTATACCGGCTTCCCTGACATTGCGTTTCAGCCATATAGCCCGAGCTTGTCTCATACCTAGGCATGCAGAGCCATTTTTTATATCCTTTGCAGCTTGATTCCCTTTTTACTGGGAGGGGATTTTCCCCCGAGTGTCGATATCATACACATGTATCCTTGCATTGAGCATAGGTATGTTCCACTGCTTGGAACTAGTTTGTTTTCCCTTATGACACTCGTCTCCTCCTAGTCTGTAACTATAAAGCAATTTTATTCTTTTTCAAGCTTTTTAAATATTTGAAAAAGTCCAAAAAAATCAAAAAACCAAAAAGCCGGACAAGGAAAGATGTTATCTTTGGAAGTTGTCGAGTCGTGTCTCCTTCGAACAGAGCACTGTATGTCACATCCATTGGTTGGGTTTATAGTTTGACTTTAGGAGCTGTACTCGTTTATCTGAGTTTATCTCCACCGACTAGTTAAGCTTCCAATCCCCATGGAGCCTCTATCGACGCCTCCTGTATCGCAGAGATGTCCCAGTTTGTATATTGAGTCTATGCTACCTTTATTCAATCACCATACATTATTATGCTCTTGTTCGAAGGAATTTGAAGCCTGAGTTGGCCATTCCTCAGTTATCTTGACTTTGCATGTCGGCCATTCCCGGTACAATTACTGGTTTGCACCTTATGATCGAGTCCTTCCACATTATACAAATTTGCTGAGTACCTCGTGTTGGATGATAGGGGATTCCTTAATTCCCTCCTTCCAGCGAATTTCATCCCATCGACTTCAGATCATTTATTCTAGGATTGGAATCTAGAGTAATTTTGAGTGCCTTGAGACTTGCAGTCATTAGTGGCAGGTTCTCTCGCCATCGACAGTCTTTGGGAATACATCAATGCCCCCTGATCAATGGATCCTCTCAAGTGTTCAACCTCAACACATTTATTCACACTTGTTAGTTTGCACTCTAGTACCTTGATTCCCATTTTCATTATCGCTGGGTGATCTCGCGTCTGTTAACGGTATACATTAATGACCAGTAATCAGACGATGGACTACTATGTTCGACTTTGACACCTCTATTCACATAGTAGGACATGTACTTGTAGCGTTTTGTGTAGAAGACCTTCTAGATTGGTGGCATCTCTTATATGCTACCTCCTTGATCGTGCCAGTGTTCATGAGATTTCAGCTCTCATGACTTGATTCTAGTATATGTCAGATATTTCCAGCCATTATGGAGATATTGATCTATTGTATATCTTCAGTCATTATGGAGATCATGGTCCTTTCTATATCTTCATCATGGAGATTGTGATCTATGTATATTGTACGTGGTGATGACCACTTATGTGATATCTTGTATCATGCCTATTCATGGCCATTGTACTCTTATGTATCCAGGACTGCTATATGTATTTGCAGTTATGTACAGAGTTGTATCATTGTACTATGCTGATTGGGTGGCTGGTCTTCCATTTGGGATTCTTCATCACTCCACTTCTGGGATGGACTTATAATGTATTTTGGCCATCATATGACCCCTCTGACCTCACACATTAGGGGGCATCTGTTATTGCTGATTTTACCACTCCAGGTGAATCACCCTTTGTATGGCCTTCCCCTGTCCCTCTGCAGACTCCTTGGATCCCGTGGACCATTTTTTGTCCTTTGATGTTTCCTCAACCATCCCTAAAAATATGTGAAAAATGATAGACGTGACTTTTAAACCCTTAATCGCGTATATATGTGGGTTTGACCGCTAAAACCATGCACATCGGGATGTGTACAAAATCCAAATCCTTTTGGAGTTTTCCTTGACATGGATCTGACTGACTTGACTCCTGGCCTTCCCTATGCCTTGAGATCACTCGGATTCAACCTTTCATTACCCCTTTGAAAAGCTATATAAGGAACTCTATGGGACATTGAAGGCATATGAGAGAATTGAGAGCAAAGAAACTATAGTCCATTGTTTCCGGAACTTATGCTTGAGTCTGCATCCCTTTTTCCCTTGGAGCACTTTTGTGTTCTTCCGAAGCTTGCCTTTTGCTTGTGAGCTTGATATTGATAGATGGAGGATTGAGGTGGTGGAGGCCCAAGTGGGGGATTCAATTTCTCCGATTCGCAGACGTGCTGACAGAGGTTGTATCTATTGTAATCTCTGATTTATATTAATAGAAATATCTTTTCCTGTCCAATAATGTGTGTTTGAATGAATATTTTATCCATGGGATGATTTCAAATGCTTATACATTGTTGATTATATATGCTAGAATAGATCTAACACCATGATATATAGTATACTTGTATTTTTTACTTGTTGTTGAGGAAGTAATTTATCAATTCAAGCTGAAGTTGGAAAGCTCAACATGGATCTACTTCAACCATCCGGAATAAGGTACGAGGTCTGATCCTTTAGTGTTAGACATTTACTTTCTATTGCATATTGGAAAGGATTGATTTCTGGAGTCAACCTGTCTGTTGTGGTACCCCAAGCCATAAGAATTTCTCTCTGTAACACTTGGGTGCTTGCAATAGTTATTTTTGTGTGTGTGATCAAAACAAATTAAGTTGAATTGTGTTGGGTGCATTTTCTAGAGAAATTATCACCCTTCATTTTTCTAAGTTGGAATTTTAGTTATTGAGCCAGAGTGGGAGTTAGAGATGTACCCAAAAGACATATATATATCCATTTTCCAAATCATTACTTGATTTGTGGTCATCCTAAAACCTCCACTCAGTAGAAGACATCAACTTCTATCAATTGGGATTTTGGTGATCCTAAACCACCATCTACACTTGGTTTTTGGTAATCCAAAAACACCATTAACTAAAAAAGGAAACTTTTTCTAGCCATTTTTGTGGTAATCCTAAACCATCATATTATGATCCTTAAACTTCCATGGATATTCCACTAGAACAGTTTGTAACAACGAATCTTACAACTTAGTTCTTATTTTACTAGCTTATTTTTATTGAATGCAAATAACTGAAACATAAACAAGAATAACTAGAGAAAATGAGTACACAATCCACACAATAACACAAGATAAACCCGATGAAAAATCACTATGGAAAAAAAACCCAGCCACAAATGAGGACTTTACCTTGCTCTATATGTCAAATTGCAAATACAAAGGAAATGGCACTCTCTATGGAGTTACTTATGACTCTACAAACAAAATGGATACTATAGGATCTCCTATCTTCTTTGTTATGCTCTAACATCCACTCCTGTGTTATTCATCAAATATCAAACAATACAATACATCAAAATAATGGAACCCTGTTTTTTAGTCCTAAAGTATATATTGGACGCAAGAGCACAAAGATTAAGCACCTCTAAGATGGGATTTGAAATTTACATGGTTATGTAATAGGTAAAGAGAATATTACAGACAAAAAAAGTGTCAATATCTGATAACATCAAGCTCTACAAATAGAAATCGATGACCAGACTGAAGCAAGAAACATCAATGATGGCTCAGGTTCAAGTTTTTCTGATAACACGTGAAAATAACAACTCATTCACATATTAAATTAAATCACCATATCAAGAAAAACATTCTTGACATATAATCCTGAATATTAAATCATATCATGAGCATTCATAATAAAAAAATTATTATAAAGGATTTCATGACCACGATTAGTTTAAATAAAAAAATGAAATATTTAGATTAAAAGACAATTGAAACCTAGCTCATAATAGATGGAATATCATCTTCATATTACAACTCAAAAATGGAACAAACAAAGCATATAAATTAAATTATCAATGTATGGTTCTCGACCCTCCTACAAAACTCGCAGCCTCATGTAAAGGAACCCCCTTGCATTACAAACTCATAGTTTAAATAGAAAATTACATCTTGTAGAATCCTCAATTTTTTACAACAATAAAATATTATCTACAACTAACAATAAATCTAAATCTTAAATTAATTGTTCAAATATGGAATGCTAGAATCAAATGTCTTCAAATTTGCTATTTGTAGTCACATCTAGACTTAACATTTTGTCTGCTCAATGCATGCCTTAAGATCTGAAAGTAATATTCTTCTTGCTAACTCTTTTCCTCCCATGAAGCCTTTGACTTCCAACTGTTCTCCATCATTATTTTGTGATCATCGCCTTAATGAGAAAACCTGAAGATGTGCATTCTTGTAACCAACAAGCACTCAAATGATTGCTCAATAAGACAAATAATTGGTGCACTTATTTCACCTTACAAGTTTAAAATTTAAATCCATTGACAATAACACCCATACGACCAATGCGATTCAAATCCCTAACCTCGACCATACAAATAAATTCATTGCAACATGACTGATCAATAAAAACCCACAAATGAGCTTTTGTGCTATGTCACCCTTGGAAATTCTATATATTACAAGTGCAAATTTTTGCTCCTAGAAGATGTTGATATCCTTGATAGAGAATTAAATATGATCCTTCCACGTTGAATCTTGATCCATTATATGAATAAATGTCTTAGAAAAACTATGCCATTCCTTGTATGGAAATTATATCACCACTCTATGCTTTGCCTCATCTACTTGAATGCATGTGTTCTTGCATTTACCAGTAGCTTTGAGCTTCTTATAAACTTCCAAATTGATGGACATATACTTGTATACTTACAATTGTAATATCAACTAAAACGTGCCACAACTCCAGCCTCTACAATCAAATCTACACTCGATGCCCTATTCCTAGGGATTAAAAAAAAAACTTGAGCAATTGCCACTCTTTTTCCAAATTAATTTTCCATGTCTTTACTAGTAGCTAAATATACAATTTTCTCATACAATTTCCACATAAAATGTATCCTTGATAAAATAAACATGAGTGTTTGTTAATAGAATTTAATGCTCAGTGTTGTTGCCACTTGGAGTTTGACTCTTCATCATTGAGCAATCATACACTTCGATACTCCTTCTAAGCACACTGGTCCATAAATAATTTGCATTTGCAATTGGATGATTGCTCCAATTTCATATTGCTTTAATTTCAAAACATATTAATGCATAAATCCACAAGTATTGTGGGTGAAAAGAGTTCCAACTCTATGAAAAAATCATTACACCATCCATGCATCCTTTAAATAAAAAATTAACATTTATGCAAGGATTTGCAAATGGATTTGATACTTGAATGTATGTTGAAAAAGCCTAAATGGAAATGAGTTCTCTATTTACAAATTTGTTTGAGTGTTTTTCAGCATTGGTGCTGTGAATATTAAGTCGAGCGCTCTCATGGATTTATCTACAACCTGTTCACTCACATGGATTTAGATAGAGATTTGACATTCTTATGGATGCTTACTCTTGGCACGCTTGCATTCTCAGTCATTCCCTATCGACGGTCCATTAACCATGACATTTAAACTGAAGTTCACAGACTTGGAATTCTTCCATTTTCCTTGGCGATCTATGAATACTTTGCTTTAACACTTGGTCTATAGTTTTTCCTTGGTTCTCGGTTCCTGTAGTGTCATATGGATGGACACCCTATCCTGTGCAATGGGTGAGATCCCACATGCATTACAGATTTTAAAATTTTAACTCTTTACATTCATGGGCATGCAAGATGTTGTTCGAAGTGTTGAGAACAATTTATGAACCATTGGCTCTTGCATGTATTCAGTCGAAATTGGGGCTTCGATGATTGTTGTATAAGTAAATGCTAACTGGATGGAACTTGAGGTTTTAATAATAATTTTGTGGTACCATGGATGCCCAAATATCATTTTTCACACAAAACGACAACAACATGGGTTCACTCGAACCCAAAACGACAACTTCTGAACCTTGGGCTCTTGCATGGATTCACTCAAAACTAGGGCTTCGGGATTCGATGATTGTGGTATGATTGAATCCATTTTTCACACGAAACGACAACAACATGGATTCACTCGAACCCAAAATGACAACTTCCGAACCTTGGGCTCTTGCATGGATTCACTCGAAACTAGAGCTTCGATGATTGTGGTACGGATAGGGATTCGGGATTCAATGATTGTGGTATGATTGAATCCATTTTTCACACAAAACGACAACAACATGGATTCACTCGAACCCAAAATGACAACTTCTGAACCTTGGGCTATTGCATGGATTCACTCGAAACTAGGGCTTCGATGATTGTGGTATGATTGAATCCAAAACGACAATTTCTGAACCTTGGGCTTTTGCAAGGATTCACTCAAAACTAGGGCTTCGATGATTGTGATATGAGTGATTTGAAACCTAGTAAATTGAACTATTGAACTGTGGGTTTTTATGATGGATTCACTCTTGGGCTCTTGCATGGATTCACTCGAAACTAGGGCTTCGATGATTGTGGTATAAGTGATTTGAAACCTAGTAAATTGAACTATTGAACTGTGGGGTTTTATGATGGATTCACTCAAAACTTGGGCCTCATGGGTTTTTATGATGGATTCACTCTTGGGCTCTTGCATGGATTCACTCGAAACTAGGGCTTTGATGATTGTGGTATGATTGAATCCAAAACGACAACTTTTGAACCTTAGGCTTTTGCAAGGATTCACTCAAAACTAAGGCTTCGATGATTGTGGTATGAGTGATTTGAAACCTAGTAAATTGAACTATTGAACTGTGGGTTTTTATCATGGATTCACTCTTGGGCTCTTGCATGGATTCACTCGAAACTAGGGCTTTCTTTGATTGTGGTATAAGTGATTTGAAACCTAGTAAATTGAACTATTGAACTGTGGGGTTTTATGATGGATTCACTCAAAACTTGGGCCTCATGGGTTTTTATGATGGATTCACTCTTGGGATCTTGCATGTATTCACTCGAAACTAGGGCTTCGATGATTGTGGTATAAGTGATTTGAAACCTAGTAAATTGAACTATTGAACTGTAGATTTTTATGATGGATTCACTCAAAACTTGGGCCTCAGTCAGTGTGGTATGATGATTGTGGTATGAGTGATTTGAAACCTAGTTATGATGGATTCACTCAAAACTTAGGCCTCAGTGAGTGTGGTATGATGATTGTGGTATGAATGATTTGAACCCTAGTAAATTGAACTATGGGTTCTTATGATGGATTCACTCAAAACTTGGGCCTCGAGTGTGGTATAAGTTCTTTGAAACTTGTAAATTGGTTGGGACTTGAGGTTAAAATAATAGTTTGGTGGCAACAAGACCAAAAAATTACATATTGCATGGAGTTATTAAGTGTGACATCTCAAAACTTGGGATTTAACAACTGTGGTATGAGTGCTTTGATGGGCTTCGATTATTGTGGTATGAGTGCTTTGAAAATTGGTAAATTGGTTGGGACTTGAAGTTAAATAATAATTTGGTGGCGACAAGACCACATGGATTCACTCGAAACTAGGGCTTCAATTATTGTGGTATGAGTGCTTTGAAAATTGGTAAATTAGTTGGGACTTGAAGTTAAATAATAATTTGGTGGCGCCAAGACCACATGGATTCACTCGAAACTGGGGCTTCAATGACTGTGGTATGAGATCTTTGAAAATTGGTAAATTGAATTGTGGGATCTTGTATGGATTCACTCGAAACTAGGGCTTCAATTATTGTGGTATGAGTGCTTTAAAACTTGGTAAATTGGTTGGGACTTGAGGTTAATTAATAATTTGGTGGCAACAAGACCACAAGACCAAAAACTTAACTTACTCCATGGACCTGGAATTGTGATGTATTGAAACTTGGGCTTCGATGGTTGTGGTATGAGTGTTTTGAAACTTGGTAAAGGTGGGTACTTGAGGTTAAATAATAATTTGGTGGCGACAAGGCCACATGGTTTCACTCGAAACTCAGGCTTCGACGACTGTGGTATGAGTGCTTTGAAACTTGGTAAGTTGAACCATGGGCTCTTGATGGATTCACTCAAAACTCAAGCTTTGATGACTATGGTATGAGTTCTTAGAAACTTGGTAAATTGGTTGGGCTTGAGGTTAAATAATAATTTGGTGGCGACAAGACCATAAGACCAAAAATTTACTTACTGCATAGAGTTGGAATTGTGACGCCTTGAAACTTGGGCTTCGATGACTATGGTATGAGTGCTTTGAAACTTGGTAAATTGGTTGGGACTTGAGGTTAAATAATAATTTGGTGGCAACAAGACCACAAGACCAAAAAATTACTTACTGCATGGAGTTGGAATTGTGATGTCTCGAAACTTGGGCTTCGATGCCTTTGGTTTGAGTGATTTGAAACTTGGTAAATTGGTTGTGACTTGAGGTTAAATAATAATTTGGTGGAAACAAGACCACATGGATTCACTAGAAACTTGGGCTTCGATGATTGTAGTATGAGTGCTTTGAAACGTGGCAAATTGAATCGTGGGCTCTTGCATAAACTCACTCAAAACTTGAGCTTTGATGAATGTGGTATGAGTGCTTTAAAACTTGGTAAATTGGTTAAGGATTGAGGTTAAATAATAATTTGGTGGCGACAAGACCAAAAAATTACTTATTGCTTAGAGTTGAAATTGTGATGTCTCAAAACTTAGGCTTCAATAACTATGGTATGAATGCTTTGAAACTTGGTAAATTAGTTAAGACTCGAGATTAAATAATAATTTGGTGGTGACAAGAACCAAGACCAAGACATTACTTATTGCACGGAGTTGGAATAGTGGCGTGGCTTGGATACAAAGGCTTTTTTTGTATTTGCTGCACTATTTTTTTTAACATAAGGACCATGTTAACGTGAGGCTTACAAAAGACACTTAATTTAAAAGGTTTATATTAAAATGTATATGAATTAAAATAACATTCTTCTTACCTTTTTAAAATATGATTTAAAGCCTTTTAAATTAATTAAAATATGATTTAAAGCCTTTTAAATTATTTAAACTATATTATATGGCTTTGGAGAGTATACAAGGTTATAAGCAATAAAAGTTTCCAAAAAATTGATCACAAAAAATCTTGACTCGGTGAAATGATTAAGGGTAAATTGTTGGATTTATCAGAATAAAAGTTTGGAGTGAAGGGAGACGGATGAAGTTAACAAAAATCAAGGCTTTGGCAAAATATCAATAGATGAATAGCTTCTAAGAGTGTTATTTTTGAATTTTTTGATCAACCCACTATCAAAAACTAAAATTTTTGATAGGGCAGATTTTGGTATCAACACCCTTATTTTCTAGAAACTTAGCATTTAACATAGCCCGATAATTGTTGAGGGTTAGGTTTAGGGTTCTACATGTCCCAACTCTTTATTAGGGTTAGGGTTTTGGTATTTCTAGAATGTTTTGGAAGATCCACACGTGGATATCTCCACATGTGTGAGAAATGAGAGTTGACATGGAATCCACTTACTACCATGGTGGTTAACTAGATAGGTCAACTTGCAGGGGGCATAACTTTTGCATAGATATTTTGTTTGACAAAAATAATGGACTATTGGAAAGGTATTGGAGTGTAGAATCATGCAAATGGAAATTACACAAGAAATTAATTTTTTACGCGAGAAAACATAATTTGGACCCTCAAACAGGCCCCATAATGCTTCAGACCTCAAATTTGCAAAATGAGACCTTTCCATAAAATGGGCTCTATAAGCCAATTCACCCAATCTTTTGACCCCAAAAGTTCCAACTTCCAAGTAGGTGACAAATTATATATTAATCCATTTCGGATCACACCTCCCCATTTTGGGAGTCTTTTGGTCCCCAAAATCTTTTATTGAATGAGGTGAGGAAATATTTCCTCTACCTTCTCCTTGTAGTACCATTTATCCTTGACTTGAAGTTGTCATCTTAACCCCACCTGCCAAAGTTCATACTGTCCCCACTTGGTAGTTCTGGACTTCTTCTACAAAATTGTGTCTTATGTTAACTTTTCCTGATCCTTTGGTAATAAGTCCTTGATAGAAGGTAAGACCTGCTCATATTTCCTTATCTAGCATGGAAGGTTCATAAAGTTCCATATTTTCCACATTCACATGAGAGTAAATGTGCATATAG
Organism: Pseudotsuga menziesii; assembly: GCA_001517045.1. Lineage (NCBI taxonomy): Eukaryota > Viridiplantae > Streptophyta > Pinopsida > Pinales > Pinaceae > Pseudotsuga > Pseudotsuga menziesii. The sequence continues at coordinate 26,446 of LPNX011235907.1, forward strand.
GAATGATCTTTCACCTTCTCCAATGCCTCAAAAAGACCATACCTCAAATCCTTGATCTCCTTACCACCCCATAGTCGTTCCTTGTTTAACTGTAACCATACTCTGTCTCCCACCTTGAATGTTTCCTCAACATCGTGTTGATCTTGTATTTCGTTATACTTTTCATGTGCTTTGGGCTCTAGTAAACATACATATATAAGTTTGCAATATCTTCCATATATACCAAAGTTCCCTGTAACTTTAGATGTGTGTGCCTCTCTAATAAAATACAATATCTCACCTTTAGGAGCACAGAGCTTGTCCACATTTAAAGAAACTCATTTTGGAGATAATAGTCAACATTGATGTCACCTTATTTTACATTGTCCATTGGTTGTAGCTTGGGTGGTTGGGAGGAATGAATGTTATCCTCCCCACTTAGGTTCAATTCTTATACTGATATGACAGGTGAATTAGCTCTCTAACAAATGGTGAACCACCTTACAAAATTTAAAAAAAAATATTTTTCATGAATTTGGCCTTGATAAAATACCTCCTTGAAGTCCTTATCTTTTGTATACTATCATGGTTAAAAGGTTCCATGTGCATAAGAGTTCCACAGGGATGGATCATTTGCAATTGCGTACATGACTATCATGGTTAAAAGGTTCCATGTGCATAAGAGTTCCATAGGGATGCATCGTATGCAATTGCGTACATGAAACCAATCAGAGCCTGTTGATTAGAAGCATTGCTGACATGAGGATGGCGATGGCGATGGGATGATAATTGAAGTGTGGAAAGCGCAATTAAAGGTTGGAGTAAGAATATGAAATAAAATAAAGGGAGCATTTTCGTAAGGGAAGGGACTTTCACATTGTTAGTTTTTCAACATTAAGCTAGCATTATTAGGATCTTTAACTAAGAAAATAAAAATTACAACAATCAAACACAAGAGACAATGAACACAGTGTGTTTCCTCGGGGAAACCATAAAGGAGAAAACCCCACAACTTCCTCAGATATAGAATTAGCACCAAAATAGTAAAATCCCTAAAACAGTAAGCGATCTCCTGACAGCAGTAATCTTCTTCTTATCTAGCCCTAGTGTCTTCTCCTTCCTCAACTATGCGCTACACTTGAGTGTGGATGAGTTGTGTTATAAATAAAGACTCCAGTTCTCTATTTATACTAATCTCAACATGACTAAAACCCTACTAGGGCCGACCTATACTAGGAGAGTCTAATAACCCTAGTGCCCCAGAACTGCAAGGACTTTAACCCTTAGACAATCGGAGGGTTACTCACTATGACTTGACATGACTTGTTTACATAATTGATCCTCCCGATTGGAACATCGGGGCATGACAATATGACTCAATTACATTATAGATACATCCTGGAATAAACATTGGGTTACAATACATAAGATACATAGATGAATACATTCTGAAGTTACAAATACATCAACACACATATCTCCATATCCTCCTTCTAGATAAAGGTGTTGCTAGGGTTTGAGCCCTAGCTTGTACGAATGAGTACCTACTAAGGACAATGGATTCCTTAGTAGCAGTTCAATGAAATATGAATTAAAAGCTATAACTTGAAATAAAAAGATGCTAAACAATAATGAGAATTAAATCTAAACAAGTTCATTAATCAAAACAGTAAAAAGTGAATAGTAATTTTGTATTAATCTGACCTTCAATGTGAAGGTTGGTGAAGCCCTTTGCGGTGATCCGAGTCGTTAGCTCCGAGCTTCAAGCTGCTTCTTCTCTTTCTCCAATGGTGGAAATGGGCCAAAAGGGGATCTCACGGTGAAAGTAGCTTCAATGGTGAGCTATGGTTTCACGAGCAATTTTGGCAGAGGCAGGATACTTGTGATTGTGGATGTGGAATAAGGGGTTTCCACCCCTTATTTATAATTGAAAACCATGCGCTTTTAGGGTTAGGGTTTCAGCTATTTAGGGTTTTTTCCTCATTTCCTCATTATTTAATATTTTTTCTTCCTTTTTGGATATTTTTGCTTTTTTGGAGGAATTTTGGATATTTTTAGCTGAAAAGAGGGTTTTATGGCCTTTTGGAGGCATTTTAAGCCTTTTGGAGGCTTTTTGCATGGTTTTATGGGTTTTTGATGGAAATATGGTAGGAAAATGGACAAATGAGCCATGTAATGGGGCAGATGAGGCAGTGAACCATTTTTGGGTGTTAACAGATTGCCCCCTAATGTGCGAGGGCAGGAGCTCATCGTATGGCCGATGGACATCATAAGTCATATTCATTTTTGTTGCTGGAGTGTGAAGAAGAGAAGGAACCAACTGAAGCCCGGAACAACAATCTCGAACCACCTGCAAGGACTGAAAAGTACATAACCTCAATAATGGATGAGGAATCATCTGATAATTTGGATGAGGCGGGCATTCCCATGCTCGTATCAAGATACATAAAAATAGCTGTGAGGCCCGAAAAGAGGGACCTGTAGGATACATAGAAAACCATTGTGTATATCATAAGTGTCCAGAGGGGACACAAGTCTGGAACATACTGCTGGGCTGACCATGTCTGAGCTGAACAACTGATGTACTGGAATGACAGCAGTGCTACGGAATGTGGTTCCATAGGAACTGAGGAGCTGGTGTATCAAAGTGACAGCGGTCATATTTGCAATGGTACACTGATCTGGAACTGAACTGGGTACTCAAGGAACCATGGAACTGGATGGCTTCCGAATACAATCTCCAACGCAGCCCGAACATCCACGGGAACGTATAACTGGTCGTTCCGAAGTGACTCACCAATGTTCTAGAGTCGGGGGAAATCCGGGGTCTTCGACAAATAGTGGAATGGATATTCATCCTGCGCGATTCTCAATGATGCGATTAAGGTGCTGAAGTCGAGCATGTGAGAAACAACTATTCGGAGAGGCAATGATGACTCCTCCCAAAATGGTCCGTAGGCACTCGCCACAGATGGTGATGGGTCCAAGGCGCAGGGGCCTCTGGGTCTATCCTCTGGAATAGAGGGGCTGTCGTCGATAGAGGGAGACCTGCAACTATCAAGGTAATGATGTTTCCTTGACAGGAGTGCGAGGTGAAAAACCGAACTGTAATAGTACTGATGGCAGGGGTGGTCAACTGGGGAATAACTGGGCAAGTAGAGAGGGTGGACTCAAACTTCCTTTGTTCAGAGTATGATGGCGGGGATGATCGAGCAGCATATGGGACTGACTGGTGGTGAAAGGGATCATAGCTGTACAGGATCTGCTGGTGAAATGGGCTGAGGTAGACTCAAGCTATGGTAAAATGGTAGGAGACTGCGGAATACTCTGAACAAAGGCGACCTTAGTGGGGGTGCTGCCGAGAGGATTTGATCATAGCACCAAGAGGTGCGGGGGGGAACCTTTTCAAGTGTGGATATCAAAATGGTACTGTCATGTGGATTTTATGAGCCCAGGACAGTTCATGCTCGTGGTTGCTTTCAATTTGAAGGAGTCTGAAAGCAAATAAGAAGACTTTGAAAACATGGAATGATACTGTCGTGTGGATTTTACGAGCCCATGACAGTTCATGCTCATGGTTGCTTTCAATTTTAAGGAGTCTGAAAGCAAATAAGAAGACTCTGAAATGATGGAATGGTACTGTCGTGTGGATTTTACGAGCCCACGACAGTTCATGCTCGTGGTTGCTTTCAATTTTAAGGAGTCTAAAAGCAAATAAGAAGACTCTGAATTAATGGCCAGGCAAGGAGGAAATGTTCAATGAAGGGACACTGATGATGACCAGGACTGAGGGTGGGGGGGAACACTGGTGGGCCTCCTTGCGGGGTGAATGAACGGTGGAAAAATAACGAAACATTTGCAATATGACAGGAGTGGATGGCTCATGTAAAAAGTGTGTAATAATCTGATGATGGCCGATGTGGTGCGCAAACGAATGCGGCGAGGTGTAGGGACGCAATGTTGCAATTGTACCAAGTGAGAGCGAGAAATGATCTCAAGCATTATCACGAGCTCGGAAAAATGAATCCGACGATATAAAAAGTATTAAAAACGGAGAACGGCCGAAGTGGCACGTAAACCGAGACGACTAGTGGTGTCTGAAAAATGGGCAAAAATGATGTAGCAAAAAAGAATGCAACGAGGGGACCATTATGATGGTCTCGTCATGCTGATTCCAATGGTGGAAACGGTTCGAAAAATGGACTCCGTATGGGTTCAGAAAAGCCAAAACAAGAAAAGGTCAACGGACTATAAATAGTAAGTGGGCCCAACATGACATGTGTCATTTGACTATTGGACTTTGGTTCATGCGTACAGTGGACCAGAGCTGAGTTGTTGTTTTTGGACGATCTGACCGGTGGATTGCAGATTCAGGAGAGCCAGGTATTCCGTTAAACTCATGCCTACATCATTTTTGGGTTGGGGGGTCGGGTAGTGGGTCCCAGGGGGTTTTTTGTACGGTCCACGTGGGTGGACCACAGGTTAGGAGGTCGAAGCCACAGTCTCCGGCCGCGGGTTTCGACTGAGACAGTCGTGGTCTCCGACCGTGGGTTTAGTGTCGACAGCCGCGGTCGAAGGCCGCGACTGTGGGTCGGACAGTCGTGGTCAAAGACCGCGGTTGTGGGCCTAACAGTCGTGGTCGAAGACCGCGGTTGTGGGCCTAACAGTCGCGGTCGGAGACCGTGGCTATGGGCTGGACAGCCGCGGTCGGGCCGCGGCTGTGGGCTGGACAGTCGCGGTCAGGGACCGCGACTGTGGGCTGGACAGCCGCGGTCGGGCCGCGGCTGTGGGCTGGACAGTCACGGTCGGGCCGCGCTGTTTTACCTGTTTGGATGAGTGGGAAGGTTTATGATTTTGACCTGAGTCTGATGATACTTCGTTGTGTGTTTGACAGGATGTCGCGAGCGCTATGGAGGGAGCGGGAGATACCTGAGGAGATCGTGACTATTGTTGAGCAGGATCGCCGGGTGCGGTCGCTGCTACGGATTTTTGGGCTACTGAAGTTTGCTGAGGTGCCGATGATGCGGTCAGCAGGGTTGCTGTTGAACCGTTTGATTGATTTCTGGGAGCCAGATGCACTGGCATTTCGAGTGCAGGGAGAGAGGGTGGACCTCACCCTGACCAATGTTTATTTCTTGACTGGGTTGCCCTGCCTGGGGAGGGTAGCTGATACACAGCCGCGGGTGGCTGCGGACTTCGATATTGATGACGTACGGGAGCGACTCTGCAGGGCAGATGCTGAGGTGCATAGGAATGCACTCTTGGTGAGGGACTTTCGGGAGCCAGCGGTGCGGGCGATGGCAGCATGTGTGGTATGGATTTTGGGGTCCCAGTCACCTGAGAAGGTGTCTGGGGGTCAGATGCAGCTCGTGGAGCGTGTACTGGCTGGGACCTATTTTGCATGGGGCCAGATGTTCCTGACCTGCGTCCAGCGACAGCTGAACGCAGCAAAGGAATCTAGCAAGGGATTATGTTATGGGTCATTCTTGTGTGGATTCTTTATGGAGCGGGTCCCCACACTGCGGCCGCGAGTGCCGGTCAGAGCAGGGGGCTTGAGGGAGCCTAGGATGATTCGGTGGGGAGAGATGATGCGCGGCCGTGGTGGCGGGGATGTTGGGAGCTACTTCACTCAGGAGCTGTACATGCAGTGGCTCTAGCTACCACTGATGCTGGAGGACTATCCGTACAGGGATATGGACTTCACGGGAGATCCAGATGCTCCACGGCCACCAGGACAGGCATGGGGGCCTGATGGTATGTATGATTTGTTTGCATTGTCCAGTTTTATGCTATATGATATATGGTTGATATATTGTGACTGAAAATTTGGGTGTTTTTGCAGATGTGGGTCCGAGGCCGCCGCCAGGACATGTGCCACGTAGAGGGACTGTAGCCATTCCCGCTTTACCTGGGCGAGGGGAGTTGCGGCGTCCAGATGCCGAGGGGACTCTGGAGTTTGTACGGGTGTTGTTGGAGCGGTTGCTGGAGGGAGTGACTGATGTGGGATGGCGGGACCTGGATCGGGAGGTGATTCAGGAGTGTATGGGGGCACCGCGTGATTTTAGAGGGATTGCGATCCGGGTGGCCCTATTGGCAGATAGGGCACGGGCACAGGTGCCCAGACGGGATGAGGACCCACCGGAGGAGGAGCAGGGGGAGGACTCAGAGGCTGTGGATACTGGTAGTGACCCAGGTTATGGCTCTCATTAGGGAGAGCAGGGGGCTCTCCCCGATTTTTTGTAGCTACGGCCTGTACCTTATGAGGCTTTAGGATTGTACATACATTTTTTTTTATATAGCTGAGTACAGGGGTACTCAGGACATGTATAGCTCATGTATATATTTATGGGTTTGATATATATATTTATGCACATGGATGCATTTTGATGATGTTTTATCCTTTGTACGCACGTGGATGCGCTTGATGATGTATTATATGTTTGTATTGCACGTGGATGCAAGTAGTCTAGGATGTTAGGCACGTGGATGCCCCTTATGTATTTAATTTGATGTGACATGATTTATGTATGTTTAGGCACGTGGATGCCCCTATGGATGCAAATGTGGTTTTATGGTTTATGTATATGAATGCAAGTGTTGATGCAATGCAGTCTTTTTGGTTTTTTATATGGTTGGATGAGATGCTATGATGCATGATGGAGATGTTATATGGTGTGATTGATATGCCAATCTAGGATGTTATTGGCCATTTGATCTGCGACACTATTTTGAGCTCTGGGGACATGCGTGAATGTGATGGATTCAAACTGTCGGCTAAGTTGTTTTGTACGCAGGAATTTTATAAAGAGGCAAGGATCGCGCACCTGGTAGCAGTTGTTGAGCTGGGAGACAAGTAGCTGGGAGTCTAAGAACACCTGAAGGTGACGTATGCCCATCTGGAGGGCAGCAATCAGGAGACCGGTCACGGCACCATACTCTGCCTGGTTATTGGTAGCAGCGCCTATACATGTTCCATCAAGGTGAATCAGTTCGTTGGAAGGGGAATACAAGACCCATGCTGCAGAAGCCAAGTTGGGAGACCAGCGGCTTGCCCCATCAGCGAAGCCAATGTAACGAGGTGGTAGATGGTCCATCTGTGGGCATGCAAAGACGATGAATGTGAGATTATGGTAAATAAGGTAAAAAACAAAGAAGGAGAGCAAACTGTACAATGTGGACCAATGAGGTCGCGGATTTAGTTATGGGTAAAAACGTTTAAGGTACAACCCATTACGGGGGTTGCGTAAAGGTTGGCCTTCAGAGTTGGCTAAAACGTATGCCCCTTGCCTAGGCAAGTCTGCACAATGTAAGGGCCTTTCCACATGGATTCGAACTTTCCTTTACCTTTTTTGTCGTTGGCTTTGTCATAGGCGAGGATGAGGTCCCCTTCGTGGAAAGTTCGAGGGTGAATATGCTTGTCATAACTGGCTTGGGAGCGGATTTTGGCAGCCTCGATGTTCTGGAGGGTGGCACGACGATCTTCATCGGCTTGTTCGAGGGATAACAGACGCTGCTCAAGGGGGGAGGTATCGGGGAGAAGCTCAACGGCGATGTGTAAGGCAGGTATCTGACACTCGATGGGGAGGACAGACTCTACACTGTGAACTAAATGAAATGGGGTAAAACCGGTGGCGGTTTTGGTGGAGGTACGGTAAGCCCATAAGGCAGGGAATAGCATATGGTGCCAGTTGGACTTATGCCGATCAACAGTACGTTGGAGTATGGTTTTGAGGATTTTGTTAACAGCTTCGAATTGACCATTCCCTTGAGGGTAGTAAGCCGAGGAAAACTGGTGTTGAAATTTGAGGAAGGTGGATAATTCGCGCCAAAAAGAATCTTCAAAGTGTGATCCATGGTCTGAGACTAACTGTTTAGGGACCCCGAATCGAGTGATGACATGGTTAAAAAAGAAACGGGCAGCAGTCTCAGCGGTGCAGTTGAAGGTGGGCATGGCTTCCGCCCATTTGGTGAAGTAATCGACGGCAACTATGATGTGCTTATGGCCGTTCGCAGATGTGGGTCTACACTCCATGAAGTCGATGGCCCACTTACAAAAGGGACAAACAGTGACGACTGGGTGTAGCGGAGTAGGTGGTGTCCGGGCTTTGGGGGAAAAAAGTTGGCAGTTATGGCAATGCTTGACCGCAGTGATGCAGTCAGTGAAAAGTGTAGGCCAGTAGTATCCGGCGCGGATGACCTTTTGGGCAGTGGTCATTCCTGAGAAATGGCCACCGTAGGCACCACTATGACAATCATTAAGGACCTGTTCAGCTTCTTCGTGTGTAAGGCAACGACGAAGAATCATGTCGATTCCTCGTCGGTAAAGGACATCTCCAATGAGGAGGTAGCGAGAGGCATGATGACGGATACAACGACGTCCATTACGAGTAATGGTGGGTCGGAACTTTTACGTGCGCAGGTATAACAAGATATCACCGTACCACGGGTCTTCGGACGAGATGGTGAACAAGTGATTATCGGGTAACTCCTCGGAGATAGGTGGGGCCGGGATGAAGGAAGGGAGATCAGTGATGAGCTGGGCAAGTGCAAGGGCTTTAGTGCTCTTAGGTGTTCGGAATGTGAGGTCATATTCCTGGAGGATAATGACCCATTTAGCCACACGACCTTGCAGGAGATGCCGGTTTAAGATATATACCATGGGGTTAGAATCAGCGACAACTGTAGTATGACTAAGTAAAATGTAGTGTCTCAATTTTTGGACGGAAAATACCACGGCTAAGGCTAGTCTCTCCTCATATGGGTAACGTAGGGGTGGGCCAGACAAGGTCTGGCTGACGTAGTAAATGACATGTTCTTGGCGTGAGGTGTCTTCTTGAACCAAGACTCTGGACACAGCATGTTCAGATGCCGAGACGTAGAGGATGAAGTCCTGAGAGAAATCCAGAGGGGAGATCAAGGGGGCTTGTGTGAGAGCTTTCTTGAGGTCTGCGAATGCAGCTTCTACTTGCGCGTCCCAGACAAAGGGTACGTGGGTACGGAGCAGGCGCAAGAAACCGTGAACGGTTGTGGCGTAATCAGGAACGAATTGTCGAAGAAAATTGGATCACCCTTGCAGACTTTGGAGTTGTCGTAGCGTTCGAGGAGAAGGAAGGTCTAAGATGGCTTGGACTTTCATGGGATCAACAGTAATTCCTTTCTAGGAAATGATAAAACCTAACAATCGGCCTGCCGAAACGTAAAAGACACACTTGTGTGGGTTCAAGCGGATTTGATATCTGCGACAACGCAGAAAAACTTGCCAAAGGTCATTGAGGTGGTCTGATCGTTTTCGGGAACGAGCTGTAAGGTCATCAAGCTAGACGAGCAGGATATGGACCAAATCATGAAAGCAATAGGTCATGGCCCGCTGGAATGTGGCACCAACGTTTTTGAGGCCGAAAGGCATGACGCGATAGGCAAAGGTGCCCCATGGGGTAGTAAAAGCGGTTTTGTACTGGTCTTCCTTTCGGATTTGGATCTGATTGTATCCAGAAAAACCGTCCATGAACGAGAGGACTTCATGCCCCGCACACGCATCAATGAGCTGGTCAATGAATGGCGTGGGGAAATTGTCTTTGGGACAGGCACGGTTTAAGTCTCGGAAGTCAGTGCATACTCTAATGGTGCCTTGTTTCTTGTTGACAGGAACAGGGTTTGAAACCCAGGTGGTATAGGCAATAGGATAAATAAATCCTGTCGTACGAAGCTTCTCAATCTCTGCTTTGACAGCGGGGATTTTTGAGGGATGAATAGGACGCTATTTCTGACGAACGAGGGGTATGTCGGGCCATGTGTCAATGTGGTGCTCTATAATGGTAGGGTCAAGACCAGGCATTTCGGTATAGGACCAGGCAAAGACATCACGGAATTCTTTGAAGAGTGTTTTGTATTCCTCGATCTCCTGCTCAATGCAAGATGCTCCTAAAGCGATGAGTTTGGGGGTGCCTCCGGGGGCAGCGATATCAATTTTGATGACAGGTGAGATGTTGGCCATGTTACCCTCTTCGAAGGCGTCAGGAGCAGGAATAGGGTCTTTGAACCAGTCGACCTTGGGGGGAAGGAAGTCTTTGGACTCGACTACAAATTGGGTAGCAGTGTTAGAGGAAGATTCATCTGGGAGGAAGTAGGAACGATGGTGCATGTCATCCCAAGGATAATCCGGGGCAGTGAGAGCTTCGAGAATTTCCTCATCCGTACGGAATGTTTGGCTCGTCAAATCGATTGACGGGGGTGTAGTGACGGAAGAGATCATATATATGGTATTAATCTCTTCAGAAGAGGGAGAGTCCGGGGGGTGGATCTCCACAATGGTGGGTGATGTCTTTTCAAGATCTAAATGGTTCATCTCAAAAAGAACGGGATTGACCTTTCCGGAAGGGGGAGAGACCGGGAAATGGATTTCCTTAATGGTGAGGCGTGCCATCTCGAGATCCAGATTGTTCATCTCAAAGAGAGTGGTATTAACCTCTTCGGAAGGGGAAGAGACCGGGGAATGGATTTCCTCAATAATGAGTGGTTCCGTCTCAAGTTCTGGATTGTTCATATCAAAGAGAGCTAGCCTGTACTCGGGGAGATCGGGACAGTGATGGGAGTAATGCCCGTAAACATCGCATAAGGCATAGGAGTGGTTAGTGCGCAGGGATTTGTCGCGAGGCGTAGGGGTTGGATCTAGATGGACAGCCGGGATGGTGGGGTCATCGTCGAGCATTTGCATGTACTCCTTTAATGCTGGTAACTGAGGACATAGGTGAGTCGCATGGCCCAACTCATCGCATAGCGCACATTTGGGAGGAGCACGAAACACA
>LPNX011235907.1:37591-75375 GCA_001517045.1 Pseudotsuga menziesii
AAGCAAAAGGTTATAATCAAGCTGTGCATTGATAACCTCGATGTTGATTAGGACGGTTTTTCCAGCCAGCTGGATGGGGACATTGGTCAATAGGCCTTGTGGTTGAGCTGAACGACCGTCATAGGCTTGCAATGCAGTAGAGGACTGCTGGAGAGGGGGGGATCCCATTTTCTGCCAGATGGAGATGGGCATGACACATGTAGAGGCACCTTCATCAATAATGCATCGATGGACGACAAAATTCCGGATGGAAACAGAAACTTGGAATGATAAATTGGAAGGCAGGCGGGGTTCGGATTGGTCCAAATCAAATGCCATTAACTGCGAATCAGTTGGATCGATAGCTCCAATAGCTGAGAGTAAAGTCTTACGCTACGAAGGGCAGTTTTTCAAGACTTCTAACGCAGACATGGCTGCGGGGGATTGGGCTAAATCATCGACAATGTTGTAGTTAGACGCAGCCCGCGCATTGGGGTTGTTGTTGATACGGCGAAGTGGGAAACGGGTTGTTTTGGCAGCTCCATCTAGTGGAGGTGGAGGTATACGTAACGCCTGATTAGTGGGATGAGCGTTAGCGGGGTTATTGGCAGGAGGGGCTTCCGGGGTGGAGCCATATTGGTTCCGCCGAGTCTGGAGGTTGACCTCATTGGAGGACATCATCAACAGATGGTGGGTACCTGAGTCAAATATGGGTTGATCAGGAGCCGCGTAAGTGATTTGTTGGATGGGTGCATTGGCTGGAGGGGGAGCCAATGGTTCAGTGTTCACTAAGCCTTGGTTTGGTAAGGGGTTTTGTAGCACCAAAGGTGGCTGCTGAGGTTGTGGGGGATTGGGTGGTGCTTGAGGAGCCGCCAGTCCTTGGCGTAGTCTATCAACAGCCAAAAGTTGTTGAACTCGTTCCATATGTGGGAAAAAATGTGTGTAGTGGCCATAGACCCCGCAAACAGAACAAGGATAGTTCGTTTGCAAATTAGGGTTTTTAGCTTGCTTGGGCGGGCGATCAGGGTTTTGGTTGGTAGGGGCCGCGTTATTATTAGCGGAGGGATTAGGGTGTTGACCATTTTGCTCGGTCTGTTGGTTGTTCCCATGATTTCGGCCTCTGCCACGGTTTTGTTTTCCCTGGTTACGTTGGTTGTTCTGGTTTAGTGGCGGGTTTTCTTGGGCGTAAACCTGCCCTTGGGTAGTAGGTGGATTCTGAGTTTGCGCAGGTGTTGGATCAGGCTGCGGTGGATAATATGGAGGTGGAGGCTGTGCTGGTGCAGCTACTTGGGGGGGTTGTTGATAGTGCTGTGGAGCGGGTTGTGGGTTTGCCGCAGGGGCTGGCTATGGCTAATAATAATGAGGTTGGGCTTGTGGTGGCGCAAGAGCTGGTGCAGCCTGCTGATGATAGTAGGGCTGAGGTGCGATCGGGGGGGCGTAAGCGGAAGTCATATGGCTGAAACACTGAGGTGGACAGGAGGGTCCATGGGAATGGTGTTGATGTGGCATTTGAGCATACGAGTTGGTTGCTCCAGACAGGGATGTAGCCCGCGAAGGTTCAGGGCCAGGGGGAGGACGGGCTACGGAAAATGGTTGAGGCTGCGAAGAGAGACGGCCAATGATGCCGTCGGCAGCGTGGGATGCCCCCAGCGCATCGTGCTGTGAGGGATCGCCGCGAGGGGCGTCAGGTATGATGGTATAAAGATAACCCGACTGGGCATAAATGAGATCGAACTGCTGGACTTTAAGGATAGCCTCTTCCTCCGATTGGGGTCTTTCGGCTGCCACATCCTTAGCAATGAGCGGAAGGAGGGATTTGAGGAACCAATCTAGGAAGATCCGGTCATCTAACTTGATTTTGCATAGGCTACGGCGTCGCCGCCATTCGTGGATGTGGTCTGTGATGTGGGTAGCCGTGTTCTGTCTGCAAGATAGGAGGATCTCAACCCCTGCGTCATAGCGGACAGGTAACTGGAAGAACTATAGGAAGGTCGAGGCAAGGGACGTAAAGGTGACATGGGTTCCATGGGGTTGTTCGATATACCACTTGGCAGCAGAGCTAGTGAAAGTGCGCTGTAATAAATGGAGGCGAATGGAGTCGTCTACTATGGAGTTGGAGGAACACCATAGATGGAAGGACATGATATGGTTCTGTGGGTCTTCACCTGCCTTCCCCTCAAACTTAGGGATGTCTGAGGGGAGCTTGGTGGGCATGTGAGGCCACGCAGGGTTGTGCCGGATGGGGTCGTTGGTTAATCTGGCTAGGTCAGGAAGATTGAGGCTAGCCATGTATGGCAAACTTGACGAAGGGTGTGACACGGTTGTGGGTTGGATCAAGTTGGGGCCGATGCCCCCAAGTGGAGGGGTCATGTGAGGGAGGTTGCCCCCAAGTGGGGGAACTATGGTGGTATAGGACGGACCTACACCCCCAGGGGTGGTATGAGTCACTAATGGAGTGGGGACCGGTATTCCCGCTGCGGGAATCGGTACTGTGAGGGGGACAGTAGAGGGGGCCCCCATGGAGGGCATACCCAAAGTAGGTGAGGTACTGGGTGTCGTGGTGGATGTGCCATCAACGGTCCCTCCCATTAAGGGAGTGGGATTCACGCCAGCCATGGGGCTAGTAGGGGCGGGGTAAAGGGTGTTCTCGGATTCAGGCTCCGAGTCTGATGTAAAATAAGGGGCGTCAGAATCTGGTGACGGAGTCCTATGCCGCTGACGAGTGGAGTCAAGTGATAAGGCTCGAGATCTACGATGAGTGGTATCAAGTGATCCGTGCTGTGGGGGCTCGCCTCTGAGGCGCCGAGAATGTCTCGGGGAAGCAATGGTGATAAAATGATGTCAAATCTGTGTTGGTTGAGGTAACTACAAAACAGCTCAAAAAACTCTAATGCAACCGAGTGTGCAGAAGGAGAGCTCAACAAATGGGGCGCTCAGGCCAACAACAACTCAAAACACCCACTGTAACTGCGTGCTACAACAGGCGGAGTATCAACAGAAATGGTCAGAATACCAAAAAATAGCAGGTTGCCTACAAAAATAAAAAATGGTGGACTCACTAAACCAAAAGGAGGTAAGGGAGCATACAAACACCTAACTAGTAGTATTATGACTCAACTAGACATATCCTCTGCAAGGTGATGAAATCCAAGTCAGACAATATGAAGAGGAAAGTCAAGTGGCTAAAGTATCCCCCTACCGGGAGGGACACTGGGTAGTCAAATCCTAGAAGAATGGCAACTAAGATACCCCGTTCATGACACGTCCAGAAAGGTAAATCTGCCGCTTGGTCCTTTAACCGCAATATTCCCTATACAGGGATATTCTGAGAACTGCGAAAGGTAGCCCTTCAGTTACTGAATGGAGTTCGGTATTCCACTCAGACCTTCGGAACCAATCTCATGACTTCAACCCTCCTAAGGGAGAGGCCTTCTGATAATCTGGTTGTGACCGTGTCAAAAAATACTAGGGGATTTTGGTTCCCTAAAGGACAACAACTATGTCTTAAGTGTGAATAACCAAGGGGTGTTATTGGAAGCCTATCCCCTTGATCCTACCTAACTACAAAAATTCTTTTATGTTCCCCAAGTGGGGTTAGAATGTTGGTTGAGTTAAGTATTTTTTAGGTCTCACTTGATTTAGATGACAGATTGTGTGCTTGTGAGGTTATAAACCCAGAAAAGAAGTGCCAGGGCGACTTCGTAAATATCAATAATACTGAATTAAAAAGTTTTATCATGCAAAATTATCTGAATAAGCAATACTAAATTTTTTAGAAAACAATGCTGTAAAAAGGTAACAGGAATAATGGTGCAGAAAAGGCTGCAGGACTGCAGGTAGGACAGATGGCTGAGCAAGTGCAGGAAATATGGCAGCAAAGGGGCTGGTGTCAAATATAGCAAAAAATTGCAGCAATCAGATCACGGGTTTGGACGAAACAGGCGCGCTCAGATCGCGGTTTTTTGGTTGACAGCGGCGGTCGGACCGCGGGTTTGGACGAAACAGGCGCGCTCAAATCGCGGTTTTCTGGATGACAGCAGCGGTCGGACCGCAGGTTTGGATGAAACAGGCACGCTCAGATCGCGGTTTTCTGGCTGACAGCGACGGTCGGACCGCGGGTTTGGACGAAACAGGCGCGTTTGGGTCGCAGATAAGGGCTGAACAGGCGCGGTCGGGTCGCGGCTAAAGGTGGAAAAGACGCGGTCGGGACGCGGTTATGGGGCTGAAAGTCGCGGTCGGCGGCGGTCGAAAGCGACAGCCGAAAGGAAAAAACGGAAAATAAAATAACTAAAAAAGCCAGCGGAGTCGCCAAAACTGTTGCTAAGGTTTGAGCCCTAGCTTGTACGAATGAGTACCTACTAAGGACAATGGATTCCTTAGTAGCAGTTCAATGAAATATGAATTAAAAGCTATAACTTGAAATAAAAAGATGCTAAACAATAATGAGAATTAAATCTAAACAAGTTCATTAATCAAAACAGTAAAAAGTGAATAGTAATTTTGTATTAATCTGACCTTCAATGTGAAGGTTGGTGAAGCCCTTTGCGATGATCCGAGTCGTTAGCTCCGAGCTTCAAGCTGCTTCTTCTCTTTCTCCAATGGTGGAAATGGGCCAAAAGGGGCTCTCACGGTGAAAGTAGCTTCAATGGTGAGCTATGGTTTCACGAGCAATTTTGGCAGAGGCAGGATACTTGTGATTGTGGATGTGGAATAAGGGGTTCCCACCCCTTATTTATAATTGAAAACCATGCGGTTTTAGGGTTAGGGTTTCATCTATTTAGGGTTTTTTCCTCATTTCCTCATTATTTAATATTTTTTCTTCCTTTTTGGATATTTTTGCTTTTTTGGAGGAATTTTGGATATTTTTAGCTGAAAAGAGGGTTTTATGGCCTTTTGGAGGCATTTTAATCCTTTTGGAGGCTTTTTGCATGGTTTTATGGGTTTTTGATGGAAATATGGTAGGAAAATGGACAAATGAGCCATGTAATGGGGCAGATGAGGCAGTGAACCATTTTTGGGTGTTAACAAAAGGTATGCGAATTATTGCAATCACTACGATCAATTTTTCTAAATTTGCAGGATAGATTCCTCATTAATTATTGAGCACCCACAAGTATTGCATAAGAAAAAGACAAAATGAAAGGGTGACTCACCAGTGTCTATAGTGAGGAGTCAGGAGTCGACTCGCTTGGAAGTGTACTGCATTCATTATCAACCACACATTCCTCCATCAATCTGTCATGAATTGCAAATTATTGGTGGGTGCTGGCACTATTCATGAAGATTGAAGTTGGCAGTCAATCAACCATTCAAATGGGACAATTATTAGTGGGTTCTAGAATTATTGCATTCAGTTAATTTCCAGAAATGTTAAATCAAAGGGCGAGTGTCCGTAGTGAGGAGTCAAGAGTCGACTCACTTGGAAGTGTACTGCATTCATTATCAACCATACATTCCTACATCAATCTGTCGTGATTTGTGACTCACAAATTATTGGTGGGTGCTGGCACTATTCACACATAGCTAACTATTTGTGAAGATTGAAGTCATTTTGGAAAAAAACGAATCTAAAAGTATCCATGGACTCAAAACCCATGATTCACTAATTAGGCGTTGGAGCCTGGAACCATTGTCAACTTGGAGACAATGAAGTCTTGACAAACGGATAAATCTTGTAGAAACATTTTATTCTTTTGTCAAGTAAAAATTAATCTAAAAGTATGGATGGCATAGAATTCTTCCAATCGCTTAATTTCCATAAATATTTTGGCACAGCCCTCTAAAATCTTAATGAAATGAGTAGTCAATCCAGCATTACCGAATATATTATGTCTCGAGATTGAAGTCAGCAGTCAATCAATCATTGACATGGCCAGTGTTTGTAGTGAGGAAGTGTACATTCATTATCAATCATACTTTATTAGAGTAAGCTAAACTTAAGAGGATTTGTAATTAAGTTACTTCGATAGAGAAAGCTAAAAATTTAGAGGATTTGTAATTAAGTTACTTCAATATAATGATTTATAATAAATATTCAGGATGCTAATCTATTTCTATAATTGAAATTGTAATTCTACCAATAAAATTACAATTCTAACAATTTTCTCATCCTTAAATTCCAAAAACATAAAAACAAATAATCTCAACCTCACTCCTCAATTAATCTGTCGCCAGTGGCTAACCATTCACACATAGCTAACTACATTCCAATCTTTTTCTCATTGATGGAACCATAAAAGAAAAATGATTTCCAGCGTTATTTTGAACCACCCTACTTTTTTCTTCATCCGATAGCATGTAATGTAACCATGCAACATTATGGAATATCTCCTGTCTCGAGATAGAAGTCAATCGAGCGTTACCGAATATCTTTTGTCTCGAGATTGAAGACAACAGTACAACAACCATTCATTTGGGATTGTCTTTAGTAACCATAAAATATGTTTGGGAAAAGTGATCAAATTTGAAGGTGGTTCTTAATTTTAACTCGAAGGGAATTTATTATCAAGAGTAATATAAATAACTGTATTTCAATTAATAAGTCTGTTGTTGGGAGGAGTTATTGTTACCTTTTCTACTTACTTTTAATTCTTGTAAGTGATATGATGCTCTTATTGAGCCCTTATGTAATGATTGAGTGGATTATGTAAATGTGGCCATACATTGAATCTTCTAACTACCCAACCTATCACTTTATGCTTCTCTAAATGAAGCTATAAAAGAATTTGTCCACAAACCTTAAAATGACATATTATGCTTTGAGTAAGGCTTGACAATGGAGGAAACTCCATTTCGAAGTGTCATGAGTAATGTCCGGTGATAGTTTTATTAGTGAGGCTGAAGTGAAAAGGGTCCTTATCCTGTGGCATACATGGGTGGAGAGGCAAAATGTGAAGGGGAAGCGAGGCATCGCTTTAGTGAAGTAAAGGATGGGTGTTATGAAGTGGATGACGTGATGGGTGCAGAATTTGGGTTTAGTTAGCAAAGTGATTGTTGGCTTAGGTTTATTGTTTCAACTATATCAATATAGATTTATTTTAAACTTGAATTTATTAAGCATTGAGAGGGATTCAATTTCATTAGTTGTAAAAAAAAATTATCTTAATTTTTTTTCACATACAAGACATATTTACATGTAAAGAAATTGTGTGCTTAATAGATCTGAGATTAAGATGGACCTATGTTGTTTTTATTTTTTTTTATTTTTATGAGATCACATGATTTTTTTAATTTCTTTTTATTTTAAATAAGCTATGAGCTGACATGGGAATGTTACATTACGTAATGTGACAAACCTGACAACATCTCCCCCATACTAGGTTGTAAGCACCTCACTATTCTCGATGCAACAACCTATCACTTCATGGTTCATGATTCTTCTTAACATATTGGTGTTTATTTACTTTTAAATAACAAGACTAGAAATCTATTATTTGTCAAGGTGTTACCAAGTATTGATCAATCAACTTGATTCTTCATATATTTTGATTGAAACACAAGGAAATAAATATTCCCCTTACTTTTTTGAGTTTTGGGTCACTAATCCATTTTTTATGAACTTTGATGGAACTATTTAAGACATAATGATTCCCACATCTCTTTTAAACCACCAATCCCATTTTCATTCATGAAGGTGTAGCTAACTACACACCAATGTATCTCTTTTTTTGTCTCATATACTTTGATAGAACTATAAAAGAGATAATGTTTTCCGCCACTCCTTTGGATCATTAGTCTCATACAAAAGTTGTTACCAAAATCCTACCATTCTACTACTTTTCTTCATAGATTCGCATAGAACCATAAANTGATTTCCGCCACTCCTTTGGATCATTAGTCTCATACAAAAGTTGTTACCAAAATCCTACCATTCTACTACTTTTCTTCATAGATTCGCATAGAACCATAAAAGAAATAATGATCCTTGCCATTTTTTTGGATCACCAATCTCATTCAAGGTGGTGTTGCCAAGTTCCTACCAATATAACCCTTTTTTCATATACTCCAATGGAGACTCACATGGAACCATAAAAGAGATCACGATTCTCATCATTGTTTTGGACCACTAATCTCATTCAATCCTGGTGTTACCAAATACCTACCAATCCACCCCATTTCTTCATAGACTCTCGTGAAACCATAAGAGAGATAATGATTCCCGGTACTCTTTTGATCACCACTCCCATTTAAGGTGGTGTTGTCAAGTATCCACCAATCTATCCCATTTCTTCATAGACTTTCATGGAACCATAAAAGAGCTCATGATTCCCACTAGGCAATGGTAATAAGACAGAATGTCTTGCTTCAATAATGCAAAAGAAATTCCAAAATGCACCTACCTATCCTATCCAATTAGACTAATTAGATTGTCATATTTTATTTCCAAGCTATTATCACCCATTTTTTACAATGGAAAATTGCCCTTGTTTTAAAATTAGTGAGATATTGTTGTGATGTGGCATATTATTTTAGAAAATTATTTAACAATGCATGAACTTCTTGTTTTATATTGAATTATGTTGGCGTATTGTTTTACAAAATGATTTAGTGATGTATAATTTTTATTTTTTTTCTGTTGATTTGATTGTGAAAGTAATGCACATATAAGGCATTAATTTATTTTTAATTTGTCAAAACGTGTCTAATTTGAAAGTTATGATATTGATGAATCTTAAGCATGAAATAAAAGCATTATTATTGGCTTGAACAGATTTCCTAAATTTGTGATAGTAAGTGGTAAAAGCATGAAACTTGGGATCAATACTTTTGATTTCATGGTTCCACCCCCACCCCTCATAATTCTAGGAAATCCATGCAAGCCAATGATGAGAGTTTTATTTGGACAATAATGTTTGCAGAATGAGATGTTTACCACACATAAAACGTCGATATATGATCAATGGTTGTGCACTATAAATCACATAGGATAATTTTACATTCACCATTGTGACCAAACCCCAAATCAAGGAAGCAACCACTCAATGACCTATATACGAGAGACTTATTCAGATTTATTCAAATCTATGCTTATATTTTGGAAATTTGTAGGTTTGCAAATGAAAATAACCCAAATAAAAATAGCCCAAAAAAATGGCACATAGAGACATTGAATAATAACATTGCATAGTTTCTTTTCTAAGAGGAAAAATGTCAATAGAGCTTCGAGGATTGGAGTGAAGTTAGGGTTTTTCATAAGATCAT
The DNA here is from genome assembly GCA_001517045.1 of Pseudotsuga menziesii. Taxonomy (NCBI): domain Eukaryota; kingdom Viridiplantae; phylum Streptophyta; class Pinopsida; order Pinales; family Pinaceae; genus Pseudotsuga; species Pseudotsuga menziesii. The sequence continues at coordinate 46,772 of LPNX011235907.1, forward strand.
CCTTGTAGGGGAACCCATGGATTTCTTGGAAGAGAGTAATATCTCCACCTCTATGGATTCATCCAAAGAAGGTAATAAGGGGTTCCAACAAACTGATAAAATTCACTAGACACAAGGGGGATCTCAAATCCAGACCAAGGACACAATTTCAAAGGAAAAATCAAAGATAAATCTTAAAAGAGGATGCATAGAAAAGGCCATAGAGAAATTGTGCTATGAGTTCACCTCTAGTGGAATTGAGAATTATAGCTAGTTGATGAAGGATAATGCATCAATAGGTAAGTTTGCAGGCATTTGGGTTTCAAGAAAGCCCTTGGCATGGTGGGTCAACTCAATATGGAAGTTAAAAAGAGAAGTGGAGTTAAAGTAAGTTTCAAACGAATTATTCACTATAATCTTTAGAAATTGTGAAGAAAAGGAGAGGCTCTTAGGAAATGGACCCTATTTCTTCAACTTAGCTACTCTCCACTAAGACAAAGTGTAAAACTCTACATAGATGATGGTACAAAATATATTGATGTATGGTTCGCGGGGAATTTGAACTGCTTAAACATAAGTTCAAATATTGCATATTAGGTGAGTACATTAGCGAATTCAAAGCTAAGCCACATGATAGTCACACAAAAATTGTCAAGCAAGTACTTTGATACCTAAAAGGAACTCTTGATTATGGTATTGAATATATTAATCATTTAATTGTTAAGTTAATAAGTTATTTAAGAAATTGACTACAAAGGTAAAAGGTTGCTGAGTGGAAGAAGATAACAATGACTTGTCTAATAAAGTTGTATTAATACATCATATTATATTATGGTTTGAATGACACCTCCTTATTATACCCGCCACAAAAGGTTATATTGTAATCGCAACAACGTTGACTATGTATTAAATAATATTGATCAAAAATTTCTCAAATTTGTCTTATTTAAACTTTATAAAAATAAATTTACATTTTTTATGGTATAATTTAATTATAATTATTTTCTATCTATTCCCTTATAAAACATGGGTTCTTATTTCATAATGATTATTTGCAATCACCTCACATTTACTACACGTGTATTCACTTATAAAACATGGGTTCTTATTTAGTAATGAATATAAACCAGTCACTAATTAAAACATGGATCTGCTTATAAAACGGGTTAATGAATATAAACCAATCACTAATTAGTATTCGCAATCACCTCACATTTCCTACACACATGGATTTGATATGATTTGGATATTGCATTTCATAAGGAGTTCTGGATTTAAATGGATAAAAAAATTATTTTATTTTAAGTATTTTATTTTCACATTTACTATTTACTATATACGTGGATTTGATATGATTTGGATATTACATTTTATGAGGAGTCATGGTTTGATATGATTTGGATATTGCATTTCATGAGGAGTCCTGAATTTAAATGAATACAATAAATATTTTATTTTAAGCATTTTAAAATAAGGTTTGCTTTAATTGTTTTCTAACTATTAACTTTTAATATATTTATTGAGAATTTGAGATACTTCTATAATTATACTAAATGCTAAATATCTTAAAAACATATATAGTTACTAAAAATTTTATAGCTAGCATGATGGACATTATTTTCTAATATTAAAGATTTGCAAATTACACAAAAAAATTCCACCCCAACAATATTTTTGTCTTTAAAGAAACAACATGTATGTCATTGAGATGGCTCATATTCAATTTTTATTTATTAAATAGGTGGTACCCATTATCTCTAGGGGATTGGATTGATCAATTTCAATACCAGAAAATATGATGTAATTTTCATTACTCAATTTAAAATATATATATAATTTGTTTTTAAGAACATTATTATATTAAGAGTATATTTAAGTGATTTTAAGCTTTTGACTACCCACATATGCCTGACAACACAATTCCAAGTGTATATGTTGGCACTTGGAGAGGCTGGTGATTACATATATAAAGGTAAGATTTACCTTCATCCATTAATTAATTATGATTAAAAAAAATCAAACATCATGTCTTTAAATTAGCATGAAACTTTCAATTACACTAAAATATATTATTAGTTTATAGTTGGAATTTTTTAATAAATATTATAATTTAATATTTCACAGTGTACTTTAGTACTCCTTGTGTCTAGCTTAGAAATAGCCCTTAAATGTTTACAGGTAGTCTTTACATAATTTAAAGTTGGAAAAATATTTTAAATAAATCTTATAATTTAATACTCCATAGTATACTTGAGTACTCTGTATCTAGCTTAGAAATAAGCCTTAAAGATTTACAAGTACTATTTTCATAGTTAGTTAGTTTATTATTTGTTATGTTTTTATTATTTAGTTATTGAAAATTAGAGGTTAGTTTGATATTGACAAGAGTTTTATGTTAAGGAGATTTTTAGGGTTTAAACATTTTGATATCTTTTTTTATTATTATATTCATTAACTTAGTTTTTATGAAAGAGGATTTTTATAGTTTTTATAATATCAAACTTTTTCATATAAAAAAATATTTATTTTCATATGTATATATAGAAAATTTGAACTTTTATCTTTATAATCAATACAATTACGATTATATTTTTAGAAAAATATTAATATTTTTTCATTAAGCAACTATTTATATGTTGTCAATATCAAATTCACTCACATTATAGATTTACATGTTTACAATTATCAATAATTTTTTATTTGAAAAAATTTATTTACAAGTTTTCAATAATTAATAACCTTATTTTTTACCATTCATTCAATTTTTTCATTTTTTAAGAAAGATTTTAATTTATTTATTTACATGGATTTATGTATTTTTAATAATTACTAGTATTCTTTTTATTCAATTGGCTCAATTTTTTGCACTTCAAAATGCTTAATATGTGGAAAAAGTATGCATTATCTAAAATTATAGTTATCTCCAAAAATTAACTTTTCACATTTGTATATTATTATCTAAAGATTCAAATATATAATATGTTTTGCTACCTACTAGTGACATTATCATGGTTGAAATTAAACAATAAATAATAAGGCTACCCCAATTTTTTCGTTACAATTTAGTTATCCCAGAGACTAACTACTTGGTAGAACTAGTACAAAAATTTAGCAGGTGAAGTGACGTACACCAGTTGCCGCTTGATTGTTAAGTGATTGTTATTCGGCATATGTGAGAATTAATATATTTTCCTCATGAGTTAACATGTGATTGTCTTTATGCATATGTGAGAGCTTAGGTAATAGACACTTACAATTGTTTGTTCTTTTCTTTCATTCTCACTAAGCAATTTCAGATCTAGCAACCATTTCTCGTGGACTAACATCAATACAGTTCATTTCTTGTAATGTAAAATTGGACCATCTTAATGTAAAAGTGAACCATAGTAATGCATAATTAGTACATTAAGGAATATATATATAAATTAAAAATAAACTCATAATATTATTATTATATGTATATATAAATAATTTAGTAAATACACATCATAATGTCATAATGAGTAATGAAACTACCTATATTTGAATTTTTCTTTCATCTTATTAATTTTTTTATTAATCCTTGTGGTTAAACATATAATATCTATTTTATTTGAAATGTACCAGCATGGTAAAAATATGGGGACATGGAGCTAAGGCATGGTATCCAAATGAATTGCAATCAACGCCAATTAAACCCTTAGATGTCTTTGGCTCAAACGACAATAAAAAAAATGCTCTTTTCCTCAAATTCAAAAAGCCCACCCCTAAATTAACTTAGTGTTCTTCGTGCTTCAATTTTTTTGCAAAATTAACTTACTATTGGACTATCACTTTAAACAGAAATGGAATGGAACAAGTGTCTCAAAAGCCATGTATATAGAAATCCTAATAAATAAGGCATCATATAATGTCAATCTAAATAACAATGAATTTAAATATTCTTATTCACTCCCCGATTTGAGCATATATAAATATATACAAAGATAACTCTACGAGATAATCAAATGGGAAATAAGGAACAGGTAAAAAAGTAGTTATTCCATTTAATTAAATGGTGTAATGTAAATACGGAAATAATTTCAATCGTTTAATAACTTATTTGTTTAATATGTTATCATTTCTTCTCATTTTTTCATGCCCTCAGTTGCTTAACCATAGAACTATCTCCAAATTACATTGTTTACATTTTTTTGAAATGTAATTTAGTTATCCCTAAACTAAGCCACAAAACCCTTGTTTAAAAAAGGATGGAACCCTGTGCCAATTATTAATTCATCAATCCATACCTCACCTGGTAGCCTCTATGGAAAAAATATCTTTGTAGGAATTGTAGAAGTATTGACAAATGGAGAAATCCTTTGAGTGAAGAATGTTAAATCAATCGAACAGATCAGCTACCCAACCTATCACTTCCTGGTTCTCACCAAATTGGTGTTTATTGTTTTTGACCAATTCTCTCGGGGAATTATCAATCTTCTAACATAAAGACTCTCATGGAACCATTAAAAAGATCAACAGTCGTGTCACTATTTTGGAGTTATCAATCTTCTCACCATCACCATCCACATCCAGTCACAACTATTCACGCTCGCATGTCACGACTATTCAGGAATTATTGATCTTTTAAGCATCAAGTGGAAGGGGCATATGGACTTTCATGGAGACTCGCATGGCATGGTTGAAAGATCATCAGTCCTGTCGCTATTTTGGACCACCTGTCAAATACGCACCAATCTACGCACCAATAGATGTTAATCTTTTCACCTTTATCATCAATTCTGTCACTATTCTAGAATTATCAATCTTCTCAACATCGAGTGGAAGGGGCATAAATTTTTCTCATTCTGAAATTCAACCACTAACAACGAGCCCGACAGTAATCATAACTTGCTGCACGCTCATTAATTTTCAACTTTATCATCAATTCTGTCACTATTTTAGAATTATCAATCTTCTCACCATCGAGTGGAAGAGGCATTGATTTTTCTCAGTTTGAAATTCAACCACTAACAATGAGCCCGACAAGAATCATAACTTACTGCACGCTGATTAATTTTTGCTTTTATCATCAGGCCTATCACTATTCTAGAATTATCAATCTTCTCACCATCGAGTGGAAGGGGCATAGATTTTTCTGGAAGCGAGAGCGACGACTATTCAGGAATTATTGATCTTTTAACCATCAAGTGGAAGGGGCCTATAGACTTTCATGGAGACTCGCATGGCAGGGTTGAAACCAGGGGCCTATAGACATTCATGAAGACTCAGTCCTGTCGCTATTTTGGACCACCTATCATCAGTCCTGTTAATTGGTGTTTATTGTTTTTTGACCAATTCTCTCGGGGAATTATCAATCTTCTAACATAAAGATTCTCATGGAACCATTAAAAAGATCAACAGTCGTGTCACTATTTTGGAGTTATCAATCTTCTCACCGTCACCATCCAGTCACGACTATTCACGCTCGCATGTCACGACTATTCTAGAATTATCCATCAAGTGGAAGGGGCATATGGACTTTCATGGAGACTCACATGGCATGGTTGAAAGATCATCAGTCCTGTCGCTATTTTGGACCACCTATCAAATACGCACCAATCTACCCCATTTCTGTGTACATTCTCAATGAACCATAAAAATAGATGTTAAGATTGCCACCATGTCAAGAAAGAATGACTTGCTTCAACAATGTAAAATAAATAAATTCACGATGCACTTGCCCGTCTCACCATATTTATTTCCATGCTAAATTTGCCATATTTATTTCCATGCTAAATTTCCTTTTGCTTTGCATATTATTTTAAAAAGTTATTTATCCTTATATGGATTTCTTTTATTAATTTTGTTGGCATATTGTTAGTGATGCATATACTCAACTTAAATTTATAAGCATTTTTATTTAGAAAGTTAGGTTGAACTTTAAACATGAGATAAAGGTAGATGGTCCAAAATTATGATAAGAATGTAGGAAATCTAATTTTTAGGGTTTTAGGGTTAGGTATATTATCTATTATTACTGGTATTTAATAAAGACTTCATGAGTTTAAGAAACAACTTGGGAGTATCATATATGATTGTGTTAACACAAAATATTGTCTACATAGTTCTTTATGGTCCACACCATAATTATACATCATAATCCTACCATTATTCCATTCATTTTGATCTTCACAACTAAATTCCACCCAAATTGGTCCAAAACATCATTATTACGCTGCTCAGAAATAAAATGAATAAGGGCATTTATTGCAACATAACCTCATTCTCTAAAAAAAGGACAAAAAAACAGGAAAAAAACTATGGACAAATACCATGCATTATGAAAAACCATAGACCAATACCATGGGCAAGAAAATCTTGGATGATCATATAAATACATTGTAAAGGTCTCCCCAAAAACACTTTTTACTTTTGAACTTTTTGTCAATCATATTTTTGTCACACCTTTTACATTGTTTACCTTTTTGTCACATCTTTCCAGATTGCATGTTGGGTTTACTCCATACACCCCTTGATCCATATTCTCGTTGACAACCATTGGTGGAGAAAATCATAGAACCGTCGAAGCAATCGGACCACATCCTCAAATGGTTACAGTGGCCCATTTTATAAAGGTATGTTGCATTTGTTTCATTAAAATTATAAAATCTAAAAATAATAGTTTTGCTTATTGTTTAAGACAAGGTTGAAATATTTTCCCTTGCACCATGAACTCTACCTTTTGATCTAAGGTAGGTGGTTTTGCACATAGCTGGAAAGAAATCTCCACTACATATTGTATTTATATGTGTATTGTGCTTAATGAAAAATGGAATCCCATGCTTATATTTATGTAGTTGATTCTCCTAGTGGTATCTAAGCACTATAGTTCTTAGGGAAAGTAGAGAATTGCTAAGTAGACTCCCTTTAGTATGCTCCCTAGCATCTTCTTTACATTTCTCTGCCAAGTGCTTCACTTGAACCTTGAGAGTTGCACTAAGTATTATTCTCTATGTTTTTTAGCTCTACATGCATACATACGAACCCTAATTTGTATTCTCTTTAATTCATGTTCCCTCTCATTTTGAGATTATCTTTGTTTTTTTTTTCTTTGCGACCTCACCTCTATTATCTCCACAGTGCCCACATGCCCACCACTATTTACCATGCTTTCACTGTGTTTTTCAAATGGGACATTCCTCAAAGTATCGATAATATAAATTTTTCCATGCCATGGGATGCCACAACCTCCATTTCTACTCCTTTTCCTAAATCTCTCATAATCCATTCATCTTGAATTTGGGATTGCTCTTTCTCAACCCCAAATGCAACATGGGTTTCATATAAAGTACTTTGCAATGTTTGTTGAACATCAACAACCTTGTCACCTCCATCGATAGCTCACTGAATGTTTCTAAATGTCTCATGTTGAATTTTCACATGCGCTAGAACAAATTTCAATCCATTGACATGAGGTTTGCATGGCACCCTCATCATCTGAGAATCACAATCATTGTACCCATTTTTCCATTTAATTCGTTGTATCATGATATCTAGATTACTATATTGCTCACTCCTTTTTAAGACAAGTTAGCTTCCACAACTCGCTCTCAAAACCCTAATTTGTGTTGGTTGTAAAACCCTAGTCGACATATAATATCTGCGACCTATTGTCATAGTATAGTATTGACATGCATGGGGGATAACAGAGTGGGATAAATGAGTTTTAGAGTTAAGTGGTGAAGTGTCCAAGAAATAAATGAACAAAGAAAACAAAGCATATCTTTATTTGGAAATAATGCAAGGGATTTTCTTGCTTCATTTCAAGCTTCCTAAGAATGAGGAGATCTATGAGGTGAAGACAAAGATGGATAAGATTTTGATGAACCTTATTATCCCCAAGATTCCCTACAGCAATCCCCGTATCAAGTCTTCACTCACAATATATTGTTGAATCAAGCCTAGTATTATCAAGTCACGTGATGAAAACGAGGTAACAAATGACACATAACCGGATGAGAGTACTGAGGGTGTTGGATGGTTCAGATGGTAGAAGAAGGAACTGTACATGGTACATTTCCTGTATATATATATATATATATTTAATAGAAACTAAAAAAGGAGTAATATTAAACAGGTTCTACACAACCATTCATAAAAAAAAACAACATCTGTAGAGTTCTTGCTGATCAGAGAAAAAGAAGACAAAACTAGGCCAGAGGTTAGACCTTAAAATGCTGCATAGAGTTCTTACATTACGATTAATTACAGAAATAGTATATACTCGAATGTATTGCTGGTTAAGTAATATGCAAAAACATAAACTATTTATCAAACACATTAAGGTTTGCCTGGATGCCCCACGGGCTAAGTGACAGATTCCTCCTCCATGTGTTGAACTGCTCCTGGAAGGTTTTCATGATCTTGGCTTCCCTGATTCATTTGCACCAGGCGCTGAAGATCCTCCTAAATGCAGTCGACTTTCCCCATGATTTCCTTCAAATTCATTTCATTATCATCTATCCTAGCATCATGATTGCTAATCTTGTAATAAGTATATCGAACCACATCAACAAGATTTTTTACCTCTTTGTTTGTCTCCCTGTTGTCCATGATTCCTATAGCCACCATTTCAAATAAACACCGAAGGTTTTCCTTCAAGTCTGCGAGTCCTACATTTTCCCCTATGCGGTCCATTCCCTGGTCTTGACTGAAACTATAACTAGTAAGATTTAAACTTGAAAACCTATTAAGAAAAAACTTGAAAGAGCATGAGAAATCGAAAACCTGCCCACTGCAAAAAATGCTATCTTTGGAGGGAATAATATTGTAAACAAAACTGAGAATAAAAATTTCTTGCTGTAAGGGGTCACAATCCTTTCTACTGTGACAAGAGAGCGTTCCTATCACACCTTCCTTCCAACCAGAGTAATTACAACCAAGAGTCAGAATATTACCTTCAAAAATAGGTTGTCCAAAGAGAATTTCACTGGTCGTAGGGCCTCAGGCTGAGCACCACGACGGACTGACAGCACCACGCGATGAGAAAAGAGAGTTCAAGAACACAGCAAGCACGAGTCTCTCCTTAACGAAACTCCTTATCAGAGGCAAGGACTCCCATGGGATCCCCTAAGCAAAGCCTTCATCAAATCCAAAAATAATAGCAAGTAGAGCTTCTTCCGAACAAACAGCTTGAGGTTGAATGAGGTTGTGGCTATCAAAAGGAGCGGAAGGGAAGATGAAGCTTCGAGATGAAGCCATGGTACATAGTGGGAGAATACTTGGAGTGTTCCTTCTGAACGGGAATTTAATCTTGAGAGGATGGCACATTAAAGTAGGAGGCTTCGTGGAAGAGGTGGAGAAGGGTGGAGGCCACACGTCGATGTGGGAAGGAACGGAGAAAAAACCATAATCCATAGTGTTTATCACGATGAAACTTAGGATAGGGTGGGTTATTAAGAGGGGGTTAAACATTTGAAACGTTTAGGAATGGGTTTGAGTCCTATGTCTAGGCCATTTACGCAAATATGACCTTGGGGAAGAGAGGCCCCTGAATTAGCCAGAGCATCTGTGGGATCATTATTTGCTCAAAGAATATGGAAAAAATCAATTTTATTCAAGAGGAGGGGAGTGATTCTGTCATACAACCTTCTACACTTGATGGATCCTGAGGAGTATCCATTAATAATTTTTTATATGACCTGCCTCGAGTCTCCAAAGATTGCTCTCTTGGATGTAGTTGTCATGTCTAAAAGTTATAACCCTTGCAAGAGAGCCATCCAATTGGCTTCGTTATTCATATTGTGACCCAGTCCCCAAGCAAAAAAAAAATTGTTTTCCCTCCAATATCTAGTAAGATCCCCCCCCCACCTACCACCCCTCATTTCCTGTATATTAGAATCATTGTAATTCTAGTTTTTTCCTTGTTCACATAAACAATTTGAGAATCATGATGTGTAGCTTCATATTTTTCCCATTATATGTAGATATGCAAATTTTGAAGACTTTGTAACTTTTCAATATGGATATAAAAATATGTTCCGAACGAACAAAGAATTACTCATCACATTTGGCTTTTCACGTGTAGATTATTCCTACAATGTGTCCTTTCCTCTAGTGTTCATGCTTGCCAATTAAAAATTTCAATATCCACATTTTCTTCTACACTGGTGAACCTCCATTCCAATCCTTTCATTTGTGATGGCATGTAATGTCCCTTTTTAATATTTTTTATTAAATGGCCAATTTTTCATTTTTTCCTCAATTTCGACCCTTCACTAGTTTTGATGTCTAGGTCTCCAAATTGGCCCAAATGATCCCAAATATTCTTAGAAGGTGTATGACTGATATTAATACTTGCATATGATGTTCAAGGATGATTTATGACCCTCCAATTAATTCTGCATACTTTTTTAATATTCTGGTCAAAGTAGGAGTCTTTACTAGCAAATTGGGGTTCCAATACCCCCTAGGTAAATGCTGGAGATGGATTCTCAAATGCTCCCAAACCCACTTGAATTGATGAAAAAATGTATAGTATGTTTAAGGGGAATTGTTAAGGTCTAATATGCATCAATATTCATTTTATACAGGCTGTTATGACCCTCTCCCAAACAACTACAAAATCACTAACTCGACCCTTGGGGAAAACACACCAAATCTTATCCAAATGCAATTAAACTGAGAAAAATGGCTTTAAATGCTTTATTTCTGAACATGAAACTTGTAATACAAATAAATTAAATTCCATTCATCATAAATATATCATATATACATTCTTCCATTCGAAATAATAAGCATTACCATGGCATACATCAATATAGTGGGGAAATGGTCACTCTTTTCTCATTAATAGTCATTTTGACATACAACTCTTTGGTATTTCGAATTGAGAATTTATGTGAATGAATAAAATAACATATTGAACTTATTAAAATCATAAATATACCATGATAATCTCTCCCAAAGAGTACAATAGCTCACCCAAAGCGCAATCCTTCCATGAGCAAGAATATGCAATAAAAACTGGAAATGGTTGAGAAAAAGTGCTACAATAGAAGGAAACATGAGATATCATGTAGATTACACCTACAAATACAGATACATTAAATCAACATGAAATACCTGAGTGGCCTCTCCAAACACCAACTTGTATGGGAATCTTTCACCCTCGAAATTGGCTAAGGAAAGAACTAGTCATCCACTAGCTCTCTCAATTCACAAATGCAAATTTCTCAAATGATAAAAATCCCATCTCTTGGTTCATACCTATATTTTATAAACATCCTTAGCCTTCTAATTTTACCAATACATCCACAAAATCAAGCCAATTCGAATTAGGGTATGTGCTCCAAATTTTCCAGGTGTCCTCCCTTTCCTAGCCTTCCATCTTCCCCAAATTTGAGAAGGATCCCAGTGAGCTTCCCAAACTCACGTGAGAGACCTCTTGGAAGTTCTATTTCAACCAAACATGTCATATATTTCATATTTCAGCCTTCAGATCTGATTTTTGTCATAGTTGTCATAGCATCTTCATCATTGTTGTCATAGAGCCTGGCAATCTAGTCCAAGTGTCTCACTCCCTCCAAAATGACTCTTCCTCTTCCATGTAAGTTACGTTTCCTTCCAAATTTGACCTATGATGCATATGGCCAAGTGTATTAGCCTTCTAACTCATCTAAGAATATTTAGGCTTCCCATGGATTCTAAATTACAAGAGGAGGATGCCACGTGGCACAACATTTCTAGCTTGTGTGGGCCCCATAGTCTCCATGTGTCTCCATGCTCCATTGCCACTTCAATTTTCTCTTGTATTTATCTCATGGGATACACTATTAAATATTTATTCCATTCTAATGTCTGAACATAATTTATTAGCTCCCTTATTAAAATTCCAAATGTATCCATCCAACCTAGGGAGCTAGTAGGATTGATGGAATTGTCCTGCTATGCAATTATTTGAATGGGGACATTACAGTCCACCCCACCCAAGATTGCTTGTCCTCAAGAAATTTCATATTTGGATGCATCAAAGTCTTCTCCTCTTCCCATGTGGCATATTCACTTGGTATTGTTCAGGAATAAACACATTTGTAACTAAGGGTCTGGGGTTACCAACTTACTCTTAAAACTTGCAAACAATCAACTTTAAAGTACAGAAAAGGAATAGGAAGAAATGTTGAACTCACCCAATTAACGACGGTTGATCTAAGCTTTCTCTTCTCCTGCTCTGCTCCTCTACAAAGCTTTCAGGGATGCACCTCCTTCACCTGCAAAGAGAAAATCCTCCAAGTACAATCTTATACATGTATATATGACAAGTTAGATAAAAAATATATAGAGTGCTTAATCATAAATATTCATCAAACCATAATACATTGAATATACTCAACACAAAGTTGGAAGAAGGATTCTCTTTATTAACAATAGTGAATGAGATAAGTGTACAACGCAACGCCTGAGACAAGGACTCCTCTGCAACCAAAGGATTCTGAGTTCTGCTGCTCCAAAGACTTCTGAAGATATACCACCAGCATAACATTTCTCTCCAAGTATGATTGATTAATTCCCTCCCTAAGGCCTTTATTTATACTTTGGGAAATAGAGCAGTTTCGAAGGTTGAGGAGGTTGAGACAGTTGAGATAGTTAATGATTAGGGATCAACAAATCTAAATTAATCATGTTTTATTATTTTTAATGTTGAATGGATGTGTACGTGAATATTGATACTGGAAACCTGCATATGACACGCGAGTTGCTATAAGGGGAACCCGTGTACAGATCTGTACATGGGTTGCATTGAAGATACTCACGTACAGTATGTGGGATGCTGTGGAGATAGTCGCGTATGTATGCGAGTTGCTGTGGAGATAGTTGCGTACAACAATCAACATATAAAAAGGTAAAATGGCAAGCTGGTGTGATATTGAATGCATCTCATGTCATGCCCATCTATAGTGTTTAGGAAACCTTCAATCCATAAATGTCCTTTTGTGTGCCAACACATGAAGTGTCGACACTCGGGCAGAGAAGTTCCATTTGGGTTGATAACAGATGCCCCCTAATGTGCGAGGTCAGAGGGAAGCGATGGTCAAAATACATTATAATAATTATCTTTGGAGAACTCAAAAATGCAATGGAGCAGAGGTAGTACCTGAAACAAATACATAATAATGTCATATACAAAGTCATATCTGAGGATGCTATGTTCAATATACTGAAACAATAGCTTCTTTACAATATTTGAGTACATCATATAGTATGGGTACAAGACCACGTATATTACAAAGGTGGATCGAAGCCACAATATACAATAATGATGATTCTTCAAAGATCTAGAAGCTGTGTACATAGGTAAAACATAATCTTGCGCAACTTAGTTCATAGATAGGGAACTAAGGTCTTCATAAATAATCCCAAAGAACCAGTACAATCCAAGCCATGTGAATAGATGTAGGTTGAAGTTGATCATGGAGAGGATTCAACAGTTTGTCAATCAATAGGTGATAATCGACAACTGAAGCAAAGGAATTCACCAATAATGAAAGTGAATCCCGAGGTACGATCGTCAAAACTCTAGGTCTTCATCGTCAGGAAGTGTTGATGCGGAACCATACTGTGATGAGGAAGGAAATAGATCCTCCAACGGATCACAAGAGTGACTAGGAATTGGGTAAAGGAAGGGAGACACAAATGATAACAGATACGACAATGATGGGATTAGGATATAGATCAGACATTGAGTTAAGTCCTTAAACAGTGAGCACAACACAGAGATGACCCAAGGCAACTTTTAACCTTATAAATAGAACAACTAGAATTATCTGTCATGTAGGAGACATGATCAGATTCCTCGGGTAGAATGGACAAGAGGAGGAGTAATAAACTCGAAGTAATAGCTAAACTGAAAGTGAACACTGAAACATGGGTATCGAAAAAGACAAAAAGTGCTATGTTCAAGGATGACATGTTGCCACTAACTGAAAACCAAGAGAAAACTTCTTCCTTACCTTCCCTATTAAATTTTAACGAGTCCAGGAAAGTCAACTTGAGTCTCTCTTCATTTTTTAACAAGCTTGAAGAGAAGAGGGAATATTGCTTGATAGTGTCACTAATTCGTGGATTTAATGAGCCCGAAATAGTACATGCTTAGTTGGTGTTTTCAGATTTAGAGAGTCTGAAAACTCCAAAGAAGACTCCAGGGGGGTCATTTTTCGTCCAATTTAGTCTCCTGAGGCCAAAAAAGTTTAAAACATACCACAAAAGAACTCTCTTAACTTCCGTAGAAGAAAAGGTGAACCTTTTTCGTACTTAGTCAGGAGGTCTGAAAAAGGTTAAATTACCACCTACCCAATGCTCCTTTGAGAGCAGCATATAGCTTGAGTTTTACGAGTCTGAAGGAAATCAAGATCACTCGGAAAGATCCATTTGAGTATGAGAAATGGGGCATACAACAATAAACTCGATGCTTTGTTCTTAGTGTTTAAAGAGCATGACAAAGACATAAAGTACACTCGGAATATTTTTCATTTTTAGGTCCAAAGCATGAAAAAGAGAAAACTAAGCTCATACTGGGTGTTCCTTTTCTGTAAATTTAATCCCTCAGGTCCGGAAAAGTGATAAACCTATGCCTGAGAATACTCTTCTCAATTCCATAGAAAAGAGAGTGATCCTTTCTCGTGCTAATCTGCATGGTCCTAGAAAGAGATAACCTACCACCAATGTGGATGCCTATTCACATATTCTTAACGAGCTTGAACGGACAAGTTAACTCAATAGTCAAGTCTGTTTTAAGGAGTCAGACCTGGGCCTAAAGAAAATCCATGAGGGTGGGGAGTCCTATAAAGGTATAGCTTGTAAAATGAGACCATAATGAGGCTCCATTTTGCATGAAAATTAGCTAAAAAGGATTCCCCTGTACCTAAGACAGCTGCAGCATGAGTATCAAAAGACAACATAGGTTCTAAATGAGGATACTCATGAGAGGAAGGCCCTATCCACAGAAGAACGATGGTAAAGACAAGGAGTTAATGGTTAAAAATACCATAGTCCATGGTTAAAATGTTGATTGCTAAGTTTAAGATGGAGTAAGTATAGATGCAAAATGCATGTGAAACGACGAAAAACCATCCTATATGAGCAAAAAACACCTTAGAGTGATGAAAAACCTATTACAAGGCAAAAAGGGATGGTATTAGTTTGATAAATTGTGAACTATAGGGAAAAAACCCACTTGAGAAATATAATTTCTATAAATAGTTCAAAAACATAAATAAAACTCACCATTTTGAATTTTAGCCATAAAAGACAAGTTTTCACCTCTACCTTCATTCGATTGGTGTGGACAATCCGTTGGACTAAATCCAATTCCGCAAGTGTCAGGTAAGACTACACCCCAAGCTCTTAAATTTGATCCTAGCAAATTTCAAATTTAGGCCCTAATTTTATATTTTTGAGCGCTCTTAAGTAATGAACGCTATGTACATAGGTTCACTATAGTGAAATTCGCGTACACGCATTATGTACGCGGGTTGCCCGAAGGATAGTCGCCTACAGTATGCGACATGCCTGACTAGACAATCGCGTACGCTGCATTAAGGGGAAAAGAAGTATGTAGAGTCAAAATTATGAATTTTTAAATGAAACTAAAGGTTTGCAATGGTTGTTTTGCTAGGTTTGAAGATGGTGCTTGAGTGGAGGGAGCGTGAGCATGAAGATATGGATCAAGAAGCACTCCAGGATGCCCCCATTGTGAATGTTCTACGCTCAAGTGGTTTGCTAAAGTTCTTTTTTACATCACCTATGCGGGCCAATGTCCGCCTGCTATACTTCATGATAAATTAATGGGATCATGATTTGGGCATGTTTGACCTTCAAGGTTTGTCCTTAGAGATTACTTCAGAGGATATCTACTTCATTGCCGGTCTATCACAATGGGGAGCTCCAGTCAACTTGGAGGGAACTGACAGAGGCGGTGATCCTCTAAGTGTCCAAAACTACATTGACATATACTGTGCACCAGGTACCCAAAAGAAAGGGAGTTGCATCCCTATTGTACACATACATGATCTTCCTCTATAGGTATTGACAAGTACCATAGTGAGGGTTGCGGGATCATCTTCTCTTCATCTTGATACATGGAACCATATGAGGTTAGCAGTGGATTGCATGTAGGGGGCCCTATATGATTGGTGCTCGGGAGTGATCCCGATTTTGAGAAAACAACTCTCTGACTGCAAGAGAGGAAGGAGGAAGAAATTTGGATATTCTAGCATACTAGTAGCATTCTTTGAGAGAGAGTCTCGGGATTGAGTCCTATAGTACCCCTACCAGTTCGTTCTCCTCATCAGCCTAGGCTGAGTAGATGGGGAGACATCTTCCTTCGACAGGGAGGAGGTGGCTCAATGCAGAGCGTATATGATGATGACTTCTACTTTTGGTGGGAGCGGCAACTGCCAGCACTGGAGCAGTTTCCATATGCTGGGATGGATTTTCATGGTGATCCAAACCTTGTCTTCCCTCCAAGAGGAGCATGGGGAGATCTAGGTAATTTTTATTTTCAAGTTTTAAAATTTTTATGAATTTTAAATATAGAGATATATACATATGTATAAGACTTATAATCCTATAAACGTGTCAAAATGTAGATATTGGACCAGTCCGCCCTGAAGGGCATCCACGCATGTATGTGCATCCTGTCTTAGGCGAAGACTAGGGGCTTATTAGGGTTCTTGAGGGGGTGCTGGCCAGGATTACTCAGAGAGTACTGACCTTGCAGATTGAGCACATCCCAGTCATCATGCAGGAGTTTGTGGTTGGAGTATCGCTTGTCTGGATATACCTTTTGAGGCAGGTAGCAAGAGCTGTTTTAGTATACATAGATGCTGTTGAGGCTGCTGAAGCCGAGGAGGCTGAAGAAGCCAGAGTACAGGGAGACCAGGGGGACCAAGGTGGTCTAGCTGACCAGGGTGGTCCAGCTTAGATCTAGGGAATTTGATGGAATATGATCCATATTTTGTATATTTTTGTATATTATATAGTTATGACTAGATCTGAGGATCAGAGACTCGACCTATCTATAGACAAATATTCACACACACACACACACACACATATATATATTGTTGGTTTATTTACAAATGTTTTTTATGTGTATGCTGTATATTTTTATGAAATATGTGTTAAATGCCAATCCAAGATGTAATTAGCATATGCATCAGTTAATGAATTCCGATTTCTTGGAATGTTCAATTGAATGTAATGAATTCAAAATTTCTTTCCAATAACCTAACTTGCATGAACTGACGTAATAGAATAGGGTTTCGCACCTGATAATCTCAATTGAGTTGGGAAACCACCAGTTGAGAGTCTAGTCGGACTTCCAGCTGAGTGATAACATGTGACAAAGCATCCCATAGAAGCTCAATTACAGCCCTATACTCAGTGACATTATTAGAAGTAGGACCTAAGCAAGTGCCACCTAAGGAAACTAAATGTCCTAAGGGAGAATAAATGACCCATGCCACTGAAGCAAGATTACAAGTGTGGTGACTGGCGCCATCAGCGAAACCTACAAACCTCTCGGAAGACATCTGAAACAACCAGTAGATGGTATAAAAAACACAAACCGATGAACTAGTGTACATAAAAATACATACAATAAAATACAAGAAAAAGTGATAAGCCTAAGCATAATACTTTTCAGGTAGAGCCCATTTCAAGGCTCAGGTAGCTTATTCCCATCAAAATCAATTAACTCATATGCACCCTTCTTTAACACCTTCGACACGACATAAGGCCCTAACCACATGGACTTGAAATTTCCTGCCCCCAGGGGTTGTTTGTCTTGGTCCCAGAGCAAAACAAGTTCCCCCTTAGAGAAAATCCAAGGCTTGACCGATTTATCATATTGGATTTTGACCCTATTTTTGTGAGCTTGATTTGCTGTCAATGCATCTCTACACTGCTCATCAAGATGTTCTAAGTGTATTAGACGTTCTTCAAGATCTGTCGTATCAGGTAACACATGAATAGCTATTTTCAAGGATCGGATTTCACATTCAATCGGTGTAATGGCTTCCACTCCATGAATGAGTTGGAAGGGGGAGAAACCCATAGTAGTTTTTACATTAGTTCGATACGCCCAAAGTACGGGGTATAGCATGATATGCCAGTTAGAATGGGTTGCATCTATAGTATGTTTGAGGATAGTCTTCAAAGATTTATTGATAGCCTCAACCTGACCATTTGCTTGAGGATAGTATGAAGATGAATGTTCTTGTATGAATCCAAGCATAGTGGTCAGTTCCGTCATCATGCTATTTTGAAAATGACTGCCATGGTCAGTGACAATCACCTTGGGTATACCGAACCGTGCTATAATATGATTGAACACAAAAAAAGATGCGATTTCCCCATCGGCTTTAAACATGGGCATTGCCTCTGCCCATTTCATAAAATAGTTAACAGCAACAATGATATATTTGTGCCCCTCGGCCGAAGCTGGGTTGCATGTCATGTAATCAATCCCCCACTTCATGAAGGGGCCCATCGAGACAACGGGAAATAACGGAGCGAGATGTGACCGCATTTTTCTGGTGTAAAGCTGACAAGGATGATAGCGCTTCACGGCTTCCACACAATCCTTAAATATCGTGGGCCAAAAATAACCGGCACGTAGTATCTTCTGGGTCATTGCTAACCCATATAAATGACCCCCACATGCTCCACTATGGGCATCATTCAGGACAATCTCAGCTTCTTGATGGGTAAGACATCGATGCAAAATGGAATCTACCCCCCCTTCGATACAAAGTATCTCCTATGATGAGGTAGCTCTTGGTATGAAGGGGTAGTTTACGTTGTTCCTCCTGTGAGAAAGCTGCATGATACTTCAAAGTATGGATATAGATAAGTATATCTCCATACCATGGGTCAGAGGTGGGTATCAAGAAGATATTGTCATCTGGGAATGAGTCTTCTTCAATGACTACATCTTCTTCTGTGGGAAATTCTGCTATAAGCTTAGCAAAAACTAAGGATTTTTTAGACTTAGCGGACTGGAAATCCAAGTCAAACTCTTGGAGAATGACTATCCATTTGTTGAATTTTCCTCCAATGATCCATTGGGACAAAACATACTGAAAAGGATTAACATCATCCACTACTATTATAGTCCTCATTAAAATGTAGTGACGTAACCTCTGAACAACATAGACAGCTGCTAAGGCCAATTTCTCGATATGGGAGTACCTGAGTTCAGGTCCAGCTAAAGCACGGCTAAGATAGTAAATGATATGCTCTTGGATCTTATCGTCTTCCTGGACCAGGACTACCCCAATGGTTGACTCAGACGCGGCCAGATACAATATAAAATCCCTAGAGTAATCTAGCGGATGCAGTAAAGGTGCCGACAACAAAGATTTTTTCAATGCCTCGAAAGCGAGTTGTGCAGTTTCATCCCATACAAATGGGGTGTCCTATTTTAACAGGAACATGAAACCCTTGGTAATATTGGCATAGTTTACAATGAAACGTCGAAGAAAGTTGGATTTCCCCTGCAGGCTCTGAAGTTTCCTGATAGAATGAGGAGGAGGCAAATTTACAATGGCCTCTACTTTTAATGGATCCACCTGAATGCCTTTATTAGAGACAATGAATCCGAGCAGTCTCCTTGACTTGAAACAAAACACGCACTTGTGGGGATTCAAGCGGATCTTATAGTATCTGCATTATTCAAATATTAGACACGAGTGATTTGGATGATCAATTCTTTTACAAGAATGCGTAGTTAGATCGTCAAGGTAAGGTTCGACAATGGCTTTGATATCATGGAAGGCAAATTTCATTTCCCGTTGAAAGGTTGCACCAACATTTTTCAATCCAAAGGGCATTTTTTTGTACGTGAAGGTACCCCAGGGACAAATGAAAGCAGTTTTATGTTGGTCTTTCGGTTTTATTTGAATTTGATTGTATCGAGAGAAACCATCCATAAACAAGAACACTTCACTTCCTGCGCAAGCATCTATAATTTGGTCTATAAATGGCGTGGGATAGTTGTCCTTAGGACAGGATTTATTCAAATCTCGAAAGTTAGTATAGACGCATATGGTCCCTTGCTTCTTATCAACAGGAACAGGGTCGGATATCCATTTCGTCAAAGCTATGGGATAAATAAAACCAGCTTTCAATAGTTTTTCAACTTCAGCCTTCACAGCCGTCGCTTTACGCGGGTTAACAGGTCTTAACGTTTTTCAAACAGGTTTAGCGTCAGGTATGTTCAGATCTCATTCTCAACTATCGATGGATCAATGCTTGGCATCTCCTCATATGACCAGGCAAAGATGTTGCGGAATTCCTTGAACAAGGACGTATAGATTTCAATCTCCTCAGGAGAGCAGTTTGCACCGATATGTATATTTTCCATGACATCAGGATTTACAAATATGTTGATAGGGATAGTAGCGGAAATATTTTCCATATTCCCTTCAATAAACATTCCTTCCCTTGGTAAGGGATTGATGGGTGTATCAACATGATCTGTCAGTCTCATATAAAACTCTTGATTCTCTATCCTGCTTTGTTCTAGAAGAAAATAAGATTGATGATGAAGATCTTCATAGATCTTATCATGTCCACACATGGCTTCCAAAATGGGTTCATCAAAATGCAAAACCCTATCTAAACAATCTGTAGAATGGAAAGAGTTTTCTGCCCAAGCAAGCAAATAGACTTCCTCCAGGTCCTCTGAGACTATGAGAGGGTTTGGAACAGGATCAATAGTGGTTTGAGTGATAGCTTGGTAATCCTTTTCCACTATTGATAAGGGCACTTCCGATTCATGGGGGGGAGGGAGAAACCAAGGATCAGTCCTATCAACAACTGTGGTTATGGAATTACCCACACTAGTAGAACCTATATAGTTAATCAGGGATGGAAGATTAAATGTGCCCATCGGTGATGCATACATTCCAGCCCCCAAGCTCTCAGTAGCAATTTTCACCTGATCAACCAATGGCATAGTGGACTCATTAGACTCCATGCGGCCTTTTCGAGTAAAATTGAGTTGGTCAACAGAAACCAACTTCCCTTCATGTGGAAACACTACCACCTGAAAGACGGTCAATGCAATAGCATACATGGCATAAGTCCAACTTCTTCCCAAAAGCAGGTTATAATATAAGGGTGCATCAATCACCTCTACCTCAACAGAAATTGCTTTCCCTGCCAGCTTAATTTTAAAAGCCGGTAGGATACCATGTAGATGGAATGACCTCCCGTCAAAAGCAGTAAGTAGGGTGTTTGACGGAACCAGCTCTGGGGATCTGAGAGCTTTCCAACATGACAAGGACATAACACATGTAGAAGCACCCTCGTCAACAACTGCCCTTCTAATGGTCTTTGCACCATGGATGACATCTATTGATAAGGCTACATGGTAAGGTAGGTGAATTTTAACATTAGACAAGTGAAATTTCGCCATGAGACTCAACGAGTCCATGCTACCTAAGGCTGCTAAGAGTGCATCCTGCTAGGTGGGACAGCTCTGTAGCACCTCTAAAGCTGACATTGCACACGGGGTTTGGGCTAAGTCTTCAACCACTGAGTAGTTTCAAGTAGCCCTAGCATTAGGGTTATGCAAGTTCTTTTTAAAGACACCTTTGGGTATCTTAGGCATAGTTTCAGTAGGATTCTCGATCGTGAGAGGGTTAGAAGTTTCACCTATAGACTTACCCTTCTCAGAAGACTCTTTTTCATAGTTTTTGTTCCTGGTCTGTAGCAAATTTGAAGATCGAACCATGTTGATATAATTGGGGTCAGGGGCACCTGGAGTGCCCCCTACTACATTAGAAATTGAAGCAGAGTTTTTCCCTTGGGGAAAAGGATCCTTCAGGACAACCGGTTGTTGAGCTTTTAGCAGCTTCTGGGCTTGTTCCATAAGGGGACAATGATGGGTGAGGTGATCCTCATGGCACAACTTACACAGGAATTTCACCTTTTTCTTTTCTTTCTTGCCCCCATCAGCACTATTTGCAGGTTTCTACTTGTTTTGATTTCCCTCCCCTTTCTTTCCTCTCTTCTTTTTCCCACCGGGCTACTGCTTGCCTTTCTGAGAGGTCTGTGCAAAAACATTTGCATTTTGGGGTGAGGGGGCAGCCTTTGCTGCCTCCACCGTAGAATGTTTGATGGACAGCTGATGAAGCTGTTTGGCCAAAGATTCTATAGTGGGAGATTTTATGGACCCAACCACACCATCGGCATGGGGTCCAGGCTTAGGTTTCTCTGCATCGTGGGTATGCCTCGGTGCCTCAGGGATAATCTCATATAAGATCCCATATTGAGAATAAATCAAATCCAATTGCTGGGCCTTGAGAATGGATTCTTCTTCATTTGTCACTCCTGAAGTGGATGCGTCCTTAGATATGTAAGGCAACAGGGATTTAAGGAACCACTCTAGTAAGAACTCAGGAGGAATAGTGGCTTTAATAAGGCTCTTTTGCCTCCTCCACTCTTGGATGTGATCCAAGATGTGGGTAGCCTTGTTTTTCCTAAAGGTAGATAACAAGTCCGTTCCGAAATCATATTGGATCGAAAGCTGAAAGTGGCTAAGGAATGCACTAGCCAAGTCCCAAAAACTACTGAACGTAGCAGAAGGAAACTCAATGTACCATTTTGTTGTAGTACTCGTTAAGGTTCTTTGGAACAGCCTCAACCTAACTGAATATTCATTCAGTGAATTAGAAGAACACCATAAATGAAATGTGGTGGCATGAGCCCCAGGATCTTCACCAACTTTGCCCTCAAATTTAGGGATGTCCGATGGCAATTTGGTGGGGACAAGTGGCCATGAGGGGTCATGCCTCACCTATTCGTTCATCAATTTAGACAAATTTGGCAAGTTTAACATTGCCAGGAAAGGAAGCTTAGGTCGAACCGGAGCACTAAAAATACCAGTCTAGGGATTAGATGGACTTGTCCCCAAGTTCCCATATGTAAAGGTGGGGTTTCCCCCAGCCACTGGTTGCGAAGTGGATGGATTACTTTGAAATGAATTCCATTCGTAAGCCACAGGATTATGGGTGGGAGGTGCAGTATAAGAGATTCGGGCCATTCCAGTCGAAACTGGGGTTTGAAAAATAGGAGCAGGTATCCCTCCGCTAAACAACGAAAAGGGAGAGCTCGTGAACGGGGTCGAGACCGAAGTTTGAAAACCTTTTTCGTAAGGGTTAGTGCTTCAAAACTGCACTCCTAGATAAGAGGGTGAAGGGCCTACATATGGAGTGGATGGGGGAATATGCCCCCCATTCCAAGGAAATCCTTGGACAAAATCCGAGGATCCTACTGGACCGCTCTGGGCAGTGTGTGGAAAGGAGGAAGGAATAGTAGGTATACTAGGAATCCCAGTAACCATGCCACCAGAAGCACCTGCTATGCTTGTGAGAACTGTCGGTTGAACCACTCAGCTCATTGGAGTTAAGGGCATAGTAGGTATGCTAGATCTAGGGGTACTTATCAGGGGAGGTGGTACCCCTTCAGTCGAAGTGGCTGAGGTGAACATAAAAGAGCTTTCTTCTGCAGTAGACATAATCTTTCCCACAGGGACACCAAACACGGGTGGATCAAAAGGATGAACCTGGACGATCACAGGATCATTTAAGTCAGTCAAGGGTGTGTTAAAATTCCTTGTAAACTCATCATCCTGCAAGTCTTCTATCTCAACTGTATTAAAATCGAAACGGTTAGCCCTAGGTTGTGGTTCACCCGGAACTTCACTTACTCCTATCGGTTGAAATGAACCGTCTGTGTCCAATCTCAGCCTTTGAGGTGGAGGTGGAGGTTCCAATGTGATGAGAGGAGGAAGGTTTTGCAACCTTCATGACCTTCTAATAGGTTGGTCCTCCATGATTGTAAATTTGACAATTCAAACCCTAAGGTCGGCTAAACATAGACAAACCACAGAGCAATCACTACAAAAATTCCTAAAGTCTCAAAGGATAGCAAGGGTGAAAGATATACTTTCCCGAAGAAAGCTGAAGAATAGTTACTTGGCGTCCTTGAAGAGGTTCTTAGGCACAAGTGGAGGAATCACCCACCACCCTCCTATACTTTCAACAAGGGTTACCTTCCAAGCCCGTCTAAGGTGAACCAGAAATAGGCTTCCGGTTTACCTAGGTATGAACCCTAGATGTCAAGAGACTAGAGGCTACACATGGGCAGGGTAGTTGAGCCCAAAACTCTATCTAGGACAAAATCCCCAGATGCACAAAAGTCCTGATTTACGTTTCGACAAGGAATCAGAGGGTTATCTCCTTAGTCCAATGCCTCCACGCGGCCTCATGCTTGACTCCCGTTTGAGAGGAGCTTCCCAGATACTATCGATAAAGAGAAGGATTTACCTATCGAATGGCCCACTATGTCTAAATTTAAATACTTATGGGAATTTTACACTCCTATCCCACAAGTCGAGCCTAAGCTAGTAGGTGTATGGCCCTAAAAAATAAAATTTACTAATAGATTTTAATTATTGTGTTCATTTTAAGGGCTCTATTTACTTAGAAGGCAAGTGGAGTGAAAGACTATGATGTTTTTTGACTCGATAAGAAATGTAAAAACAATGGTGTATGTTCCCAAAGCAAAACTATCACTACTAAAAACAAGCTTCTTTTTTCTTTTTTGTAAATGTAAATTGATGAAAATGCAACAATAAAGAGAACACTAAGACTATATTTTTGTAGTTTTTTGAGATTATATTTTAAAAACTGAAAATAAAACTACTCTATGCAAAATAAATGCAAAATCTTCTAAATGTTTTTCTTTTCACTTTTTAAAATGCTCAAAGACTACTATGGACCTAAATGCACAAAACTTGAGTATGCTTGAATTGAACTAACTGTATAAAGTAAGCAAGGTGAAGTAAACAGATTAATAAGACCAAGGATCAACCACCTAAGGAAGACTTGGAATCCTAGCTTGGGCGGACATAGTGACACGAAATCACCGAAATCACACAAAGGCAAGTGGCAAACCAAATACTATCCAAAAATAGAAAGGGATGTACAGTGTCTGGAACCCTGATCATTGATTCAGACAACCAAAACTTGAACCTGTAACCCAAACAGGAAAATCCACTTCAAGTTGCTGACAGAAAGACAATCCAAACAATAATAACTCAAGGGATTTATGAGAAAGCACAAGGTGTGGCTAACAAGGTCATCAAATTGATAGTGCAATGCTTATAAGGAAGACCAACCAGCAGAAAAACTTTATAAAGGGACAGGGATAAGAAAACCCTAACCCAAAAATTTGAATACTCAGACTTGTATGTGACTATATACAAGGTTAACCCACGTACTGTACGCGACTGTCCTATAGATCAACCTACGTACGCAGGTCTCTGTACGCGACTATATGCAAGAGAAACCTGTGTACAGGTACGAAATTTTCTAATAAAAAGATAATTTTTCAAGGTCTTCAAACACTACCCTAAGCATGAACCAAGATAGAATACCACACACACAATCAAGGCAAAGACTGGGCAACGGTCAACAGAAATAAACCACAGTAGTCTGGGATCCCCAGCGGAGTCGCCAATTCAGTTGTTCAGGAATAAACACCCTCGTAACCGAGGGTCTGGGTTTACCAACTTACTCTTAAAACTTGTAGACAATCAGCTTTAAAGTACAGAAAAGGAATAGGAAGAAATGTTGAACTCACTCAATTAACGGCGGTTGATCCGAGCTTCTCTTCTCCTGCTCTACTCCTCTATAAAGCTTTCAGGGATGCACCTCCTTCACCTGCAAAGAGAAAATCCTACAAGTACAATCTTATACATGTCAATATGACAAGTTAGATAAACAATATATAGAGTGCTTAATCATAAATATTCATCAAACCATAATACATGAAAGAGACTCAACACAAAGTTGGAAGAAGGATTCTCTTTATTAACAATAGTGAATGAGATCCGGCAGGACGAGGCGACTGAAGGAGCGCGTCTGGCTTGAGCAGCGACTAGGGTTCTGCGATCTGGTCTGCGGCCCATGGCTGCGCCTGGGGGAGGGAACCCCCCTCCCTCCATTCCTCTTTCTGATGAAGAAGCCTTCAAGAGGCTTGTGACGGCTGCTGGAAAGAAGAACACAACCCCCCCAATTCCGAAATTTATCAAAAAACTGGAAGCAATACCTGAAATCAGCCTGCCAGTTGAAAAACCCATCAAGATTGCCTTGGCCTTGGCGGATCGGGGGTTGGTCGGACAGTTCATGGGTTTTTGGCCCTCCACAAAAACAACGGATGACTGGATACAAAGAAACTGGAGGCCCCAACTGAAGCAAAGCGTCACCTGCTACCCTGTGGGTAGAGGCTTCTACATTTTTGAATTTATCTCCAAGGACGATCGAGACCTCATCTTCAGGAACGGACCATACTTCATGGGCTCTCAAGGCCTATACCTCAACCGTTGGACCCCGGATTTTGACCCTAATCTAGACGCACCCAAGGAGGTCCCTGTCTGGGTTCGTCTACCCAATCTACCTGCGCATTGCTGGAACCCAGAATCACTGGAAAAAATAGGTAATGGGCTTGGCCGATACATTGACAAAGCAGACCCCAAAGGCCAATACTCCTGTGCCAGAATCTGCGTAGAGGTAAACCTTGAGGCTGGGCTACCAGAAGCGATCAAGATCTCGGTGGGAGACTGGCAGCATTATCAACAGCTAGACTACGAACAGCTGCCCTTCAAATGCAGACTATGCCATGAGCATGGCCACTTCCAAAGGAATTGCCCCAAGCAACAACAAGGAAACGATATAGAGGGATGGCAAAGACCTAAAAAAGCCAAAACAGCTCCGAAAATCCAAGAAAAAAGGCAAGGAAACGACCCACAAATCCCAAACAGTAAGGAGGACAATCCAGAAGGGAGAAATACTCCACCAGACCTCTCTCAGGTCCAAGCCACCAACCTCCCGGCAACCTCTGAGGAAACCAGCGCTGGAAGAAGAAGCGAGGAAAGGTCCAAAGCGGAAGACTCCAGCAGATCCGGCGAAGTACCTTTGCAATCAAAGCCAGATCTCGATCCAGTCTTAACAGAGATCACCCCCCCTCACGCTTCCATGGGAGAGATCTCAAAAATCGCAAGCCAAGAGGAGTACCCCACCAACATTGACTCTGATCAGGGCGGATTTTCAGATGACTACACCTCGGAATCAAGCAGCCCACATGCAACGCCGCTAAAGCCCAGCAAAGGAAGAAAATCCAAAAAAAAGCACCGAGAAGAAAGATCCTTCAGAGACGTAGCCAAAGGTGCTCAGAAAACGCTGCCAAACATGATCGGCACCAGATCTAAGCAAGGACAACCTTCCAAGGGGGCCTCCCCTTCCAAAAAACTCTAAATGCGATACATCTCCTGGAACTGCCGGGGTCTAGGCTCAAACCAAAAAGAAGAAGCTCTCAAAGACATTATCAGAATAAACAAGCCTGACGTCCTGTTAGTTCAGGAGACAAAAATGGAGGAATCCATCCTCTATCAAGTAGGCCAAGCAATCTGGAAAAAAGGCCCAGCGCTTGCAATAAGTTCCAAAGGCGCCTCTGGAGGTATTGCAACGTTCTGGGATGTGTCAAAGTTTGATCTGATCAATGAAGATCGTAGTGAACACTGGATCCTCACCAATCTGCTTCATAGAGACTCCGGACTTCAAGTAAGTCTCTTTAATTTATATGTTCCTAACCTATTTCCTGATAACCGAAGCTGCTGGGACACCCTTCAGGCAGCTCTTAGCCACCACAGTCCAAAAAATATTATTATTGCAGGTGATCTCAACGTCACGCTCTCCAGCGAAGAGAAGAAAGGGGGCTCCATAGTGAGGGATCAAGCTAGAGAATGGGTAGAGGACATTATCCTCCACTGGGACCTGATGGATGTCAAACCGCCCTCTGGGAAGTTTACCTGGTCCAACAAGAGACTGGGTCCGGGTCACATAGCTGCACGCCTGGACAGATTTCTCATTCACTCAGACTTCCTTTCCTCTGGTTTGTTAGCCACCTCCAAAATCCTCCCCAATAGCACCTCGGACCACAGACCGATCTTGCTAGATCTCCTTGCAGACGCTCCCTTGGGCCCCATCCCCTTTCGATTCAGCCTGCTCTGGCTGCTCCAGGACAACTTTCAGCAGGTAGTCTCAAACTCTTGGTCTCTTCCGGTGCCAGGTTCTCCCTCCTTCTCCTGGGAACAGAAATTAAAAAGGCTTAAAGCAGACCTCAAGAGTTGGGCCAAACTCCTTTCCAACCCAACCACCCTCAGACTTGCTGCCCAAAAAGCCCTCGAAAACCATCAACATGCAATGGACATCGCTCCCCTGTCCAGTGAGACCCTCGCCAAAGAAGCTGATCTCCAAAAGGACTTCTTCAAAGCCTGCAGAGCAGAAGAAGAATTCTGGAGACAGAAATCCAGAAGCCTGTGGCTAAAGAGTGGGGACAAGAACACTAATTACTTCCATAAACAAGCCGAAGCCCGCAAAGGATTCAAAACTGTCAATGAAATAAACTTTCAAGGCACTTTGATAAAAGACCATGCAGAAATTAAAAAAGCCGCCTTCCTCACCTTCAAAGATCTTTTTTCAGCCCCTGCGGACAGCCCCCTAAATCCTTTGGATCATCCCTTCGACCTCATT
>LPNX011235908.1:8604-141692 GCA_001517045.1 Pseudotsuga menziesii
ATAATTAAAGTTAAGTGAAATAGCATAAAGAAGCATACTTTGAAACAATAAAATAATGAAGGATAAAACATACAATAAAAATTGATATATTATTTCATATGTAATATGAGAAAGTTTACCTGAACCCGAGAACAAATCTAAGACCCAATCTCCTTCTCTTGAAAATGTATCTATGAGATAATTAATCAATGCTTGTGGCTTTTGATAGATGTTTACAGTCACTCCTTTCAAATCCCTTTCTTCATATGTTAATTTTTTTACCACGGCATTATAACTCAATAGCTGACTATGTTTTCCTCCTCTCTTTTCATTGATTCAAAGAGGTTCATAAGCATCTTCCTGTGTCCAAGTTGCAACATGTATGCTTTCAGCATCACTCAGGAATGGATCGCTGCTTGAGCTACGAACATTAGGCTTTTGCCTGTAACAAAAATATAAAACAATTAATTAACTTATCAATAAATATAATTGATTTATAAATTCAAAATTTTGATAATATAGTGCAAATATATTACCAATGAAGTTGCTTCCTTTTTTTTCCTTTACCCCTGAAGGCTGTCAACAAGCCCCCTAATTGTGTGTCTGAATGGAAAACAACAAATATTCATAGTGGTGATGTTGTGACATCTACAAATCCCGAAACCACTTTACTGAATGATTGGTAAGTATAAGGCTCACAATCATAAGTAGTGTTTCAGATATTGTATCCATGAGGGATATCTGCAATCACTAGTGCGTACTCCTTTTTAGGAACAAGATTTGCAATGTCTGCACAGTCACCTAAAATGACTCTATATTGCACAGTGTCAAGCCCATTCCAAATATAATGACATTTTAATTACATTTAATTTAAATAAATTAACATCTTTATTCACATATTTTGATATATAAATATTTTTGAACTTGATGTTTTGGACTTATTCAAATTATGCAATTTTTCATGGATAATATATGTGATTCTAAGATTTTTTAAACATTTTCAAGAGTAAGTCAAAGAAAATAAGACCAATGCTTATTAATTACCTTATCATTTAAAACTAGTCAGATGTTCATAATTCAACTCTCTATACAAAGGCGCAAGTACTAGCTACTAGTGTAACATAATATATAAATTTTTAGACAATTATATTACATGTTAAGCTTGTAAGTTGTTGATGATGATTAAATATATTGGTACATTCTTACATTATGGAAGTGAACATTCAAATTTAAAATTATATTTATATATATTTGATTATTAAATTTTGGTAGACAAATTTTATAATTGGCTAGAAATTATGTATACATTTATATAGTATGTGCTTATACATTCTAAAAAATAATAAAAATTGATGTTGAGTTATTGAATGTGGAACATGTATGATATTTCTAGTATTTGTGATGTTATTAGGATTTGAACATCAAAAGATGTAGACCTTAAATCCACCATAGAGTGAGGACTTGATATCATCACATCGTATTATATAATCTATTTTTTTTTCAACAAAAAAACTCAACATTCTTTATAAAATACGTTTGTAAAAAGGTACATGGCAATATTCTGAAACCCGGAAGAAGGCCGCCATAGACTGCCGTAGACAGAGTCCCAAAATGGAACCCAACAAAAACATCAAGTGGACAAGCTATTTATGGGAGTGACACCTACAGAAATTTTATCTATGTTTAAGTTGTTTATTCCCTTGTTTGCATTATTCCAATGAAATAAATTGTTTTCTAAGTGAGCATGTTTGGCATAAGTAGAGATGCATGGGATCGAGATGAATAGTAGGACATCATGATGATAATGTTGTTTGTGGCAACCAATTGTTTTGTATTACTAAAATGTTAAGACATAAAGAGATGGCATTTTTAAATGGATTTTGTATTGTATTGCTCTTGTCTCCACCGCTTGGGCGCCAAAGGGCGGCCCTCGATGCCCGGCATCGAGGGATACTATGCCCCTGCTGGTGGTTACCCAACAAAAGTAGACGTTTAAGTTCAAGTTCTCATTAAAAGTTTCAAGTTCCCTTAAGTATCAATTTGCACATCTTTAGAAGTAGTCGTAATTTTTATTGGATTACAATAAAGTTTCATTTTTTTATAGAGATATTATATTTAATTTCCAATACCAAATTATTTTTAAAAAGTAACTTTAGTTTTTCCTCATTTTCGAGTCATTTGAAATCTTTCCATTCTCGCTTTGTTTCAAATCATTCAAAAACTTTGCATTTTCTTTTGTTTCGGATCATTTGATAACTTTCGATTTTTTTTGTTTAATTGGGATGTTTTTCAAACTATCTATTTTTTCTTGAGTTAGGGACATTTAAAAACTTTGTATTTTCCTAGGCCATTTTTAAAATGAGGAAATTATTTTAATAAGTTGAATACATTCGAGAAATGTTTATGGTGAAGAATTTTTTTACAGCTAGAGAGAGATAGAATTATTTTCCAAGTTGATCTTGCTATGGTGTATTCAAATTCAAATCTTAGAAGACCATGAATGAGCATTAATTTTAAACTTGGTGATGATATTTAAAATGTCGTTTTTGGTCATATCCAGGGTCCAGTAATTGTTGTCACAATTGACCTGACTTTTCAAATATGACACTCTGCATCTCTAATTAGCGATAATACCGCACATTATAGAATGTCTAACTAGGATAATTAACTGCACGTTTTCATCTGCAATTAGAGAGGTAGCTTCAGCAAGAATATCTGGGCCTTTCTGCTTTTCCAGTTTTCCAATAAATCCTATAACCGGAATATCTGGATCCACGGCCAGCCCAACTTCAGCTTGTAGTGCTTCCTTCAGACTAGGCTTTGCATCCAAAACCTGCACCAACCCATGTTTGTTTAATATATTTTATATTAGATAATATAGAGGCTATAATACAACTGTAAACATTCAAAGATCTCTTGACCTCTGAAAAAATCATGGTAGAAAAATTTTATAAATGAGGGAGGCATTAGATTTAGGTTTTTATGTTTTCTTACAGTCGTTGCATCATAATTGATTTCAAGATATTTGTTTGTTGAAGGGTCCCACTCTTGGATATCCATTCCATTCACAATTCCTGTAATGCCAACTTTACGAATGATAGATTCCAATTCCACTCCCTTGTCTACTCCAGAAACAAGCTCCTTTGCATAATGTGGACTCACTATTAAAACCCTATCAGATTCTAGTATTCCAGCTTTCATCCAATTAATTTTCCTTCCTTTCACTGGTTTGTCATACCTGCACAAATTAACAGCTTTTGAGGTATCTGGATTCTGATCATTTGAAACAATTCACCTTTAAAACATTATAGCACAGATGCATGAGTAAGTGGGGAAAATGTTTACCCATTGATGAAATGAAATGAGCTCTTGAACTCATCAGGGAGATTAAGAAGCGAGAAGTCTGAGAAACCAAATCTGCCTTGATAGGCTATATTGTGTATGCAATATGCAACCTAGATTCATGAATTGCATCCAATTTCAGAGTAAAATCCTCCAAAAGTAAGCTTTATACTGTTCAATTCTACATATATTGAATGAGATGCAAGAGAAATGAATTGTAAAATAAGTACCTTTGCATTCATGAAAGAACTTGCAGGCTTGTAGATACTCTTCAAGTAACAAGGAATAAGAGTTGTATGCCAAGAGCACACACAGTGGGATAATTGCAGAGCGCAGAGATGAAGGGAATGGGTGGAATCTGGGGTTTGAATGATAGCGCGGCGGGAAGCCTAGACGAAGGGAGTGGGTGGAGTCGCGTGGGACGTCGAGGAGGTGGAGATGGCGACTGACAGTGGATCGTGTAACGACGAATGACGGTGGAGGGTGTAACGACGACAGGGGCGCAACGTAAGGACCGCAAACGGGGTGGCAGCGACGGTGGGTGAACGGGTTGCCGGCGATGGGAGAAGGCCGGTCTGGTGGCCGGGGGGCCGATGCGACGATTGCCACCGGGCAAAATCGTCGCGTCGGTAGCTTACTCCAAAAATAATTGAATAAATGAGCATCAAAATCGACAAGTGAATATTCTCGAAGAGGATATCTATACTTGTTAAAGAATGAAAATAGTTGTTGTGAATGCAATAAGACGTGGAACCAAGGACATCTATGACTGTCAAAATTTGGCGATGACAAAATGTCAATGATAATTAATGTGCGTTGAGGAATGGTTGATCTAGAATTTGAAAGACACAATGAGTCAACAATACCAACTAAACATATATGAAAATATGCTAGTAACTTCAAACTCAAATTTTGACCATGACAAAACACCACCAAAAATCTCATTACAGACAATTTCATGCACACTACCAAATGTGAATGAGAATGATGTGTATAAAAAAAGAACTTCTCAAAAGGAACAAACAAAAGAACCATCTAGAAGGCATATTTTGAATCATCTCAAGTTGACAAAATATTGGTTCCAATAAAAGGGAAAAGAAATCTTATAATTTCACTTACAACCATTATTAGGATATTGAAAGCCAAGACCTTGAAGCTTAAAAGAATCATAAAAAATCAAGGTGTAATGATACTTGTAGATGTTGGTAGTCATAATTGTATAGAAATCCATTCAATAAACAACTAAATATTTTTGTGTGATGTTGGTAGTCATAATTGTATAGAAATCCATTTCAATAAACAACTAAATATTTTTGTGTGCCTCACCAAGGATAACAAAGTTACAATGTATAACGGCTTGATTTAGTATTTCAGTGGAAAAGTCCAAATCCAGTAGTGCTATTAAGGGCAACTTCAGAAAAAAGAAATATTGTCACCACGGTTCTAATTTCCCACTTTTAAGCTAGCTCTCAAAGGCCAATGGAGGCTTCCCTACAAGTAAGATCGGATTTGATTTTAAGAGAGATAAGGAAATTGAGGTCAACTTGATTATGAAGTGTTTTATATTGTTTAGTTGATTTCTCAAATGACCATTTAACCATTCAAGAGATAGGATTTTCAAAAGATCAAACACTTAGGAATTACTCAAGAGAATGAAATAACATGAGCCATAAATAGTAACCATAAGGAACTAGAGGTCGTCAACATCATACATTCATTGATCCATGAAGATAAACAAACTCGTGAAAAGAGATAAAATTCTAGAAATTATTTATCACTCAGTTAATGATTTTGTGATTTATGATTGTAGTTAATCATCAAACAAATGAGGACTTCCAATAATATTACAAGAATTATATAGCCAATATAAAATGAACAATCCAACCATCATCAACAAAGTAAACTTCAATTGCTCTTGTTGTGATGCATCACTAATTATAATAATAGATTGCAGAAAATTCTGAAATTCAAATTCTACATACTTAGTCAAATCCAAGAGTGATTAAAACAAAGTGG
This sequence comes from Pseudotsuga menziesii, assembly GCA_001517045.1. NCBI lineage: Eukaryota > Viridiplantae > Streptophyta > Pinopsida > Pinales > Pinaceae > Pseudotsuga > Pseudotsuga menziesii. The sequence goes on from LPNX011235908.1 coordinate 13,942, forward strand.
ATATTTAAGGAAGCACAAACAATTCTAGAATTTATTAGTTCAATGTTCGACCAATGTATCATCAAGGGCATTTGCATTGTTAAATTAGTGTTACCTAAACATGGAATGCTAGTTTATCTTATTCTTCATAGATTCCAACTCACAAAACATTAAGAAAATACTTGAAATTTTAAGATTTTTATTTAGAAATTAGTAGCACAAAAATTTGAAAATATGTGCACGATATCGCCCCAAAATGATTTATAAAATTTTGTTATTAGTTTTTATAATTTCCAGAAGTTAAAAATCAACAATTTTAGCCATAAAACACTAATGAAAAATAGCATACATGTTTAGAATTAATGCCCATTAATTTCAAATAATTTAATCTAGCACAAAACCCTTGAAAAAAGATGATTTTTCAGGAAATGAAATGCAAAAAGTTAGACTAGAAACAAAAAATAAAATTGAGCTATGTTAACATAAAGAAAATTGCTAAAACTAACCTAAATTTTTTAGATTCTTTTTAAATTTTGGGGTTACATATATCCTAAAAGCTAGTCTATGATACTTTAGAAAGGAAAGTAAAATATTTTTATTTTTTATAATATATCTACCTAGATATACCCTAAGTTTTTTTTGGCTAAAGAATTTGGAGAAGTGACTAGTGTCTTTAAACCTTTAGCTATGGGGTCTTGTGATCAACTCCTCCAAGTGGCCTTGTATATAAATGCATGGTTGGACTCCCTACACAACACGAGCATTCATATTCCAAAATATTAAATATTCATGTAAATATTCATCTATGAAGAGCAGTCATTACTACAAACACTTTCAACCCATGCCCTAGCATGTACCCTATGTTATGCCACCCAATTTGCATCCCCTACAAAGTAGTCAAACCACAAAGAAGCAACAAAAATAAACCCTAAAATAATTCCATTGGAGAAATATTATTCTTTCAATGAAGTAATTGCATAAACTTTACAATGATAAACATAACATGTTACCTCAACAAGAAGATCACTAAGTTGTGTCAACCATATAAGAAGACTAAGAGACAAAACCTTTGAATGTAAAATGATAGTATTTCTCTCCAATGCTCAACAACAAATGAAAATGAGAAGTGAGTTATCTTAAATGGGAGAAAATATCATTGTTCCTCTATAATAAAAATAATTATAAATGTTCTAAAACCCTAGATCTATCCTAGGGACTCTCCAAGATAAAAGTAAAAATATATAAAATACACTCAACCTCCTAACAAATGTTTCAAAGAGAGAAGGTGCCCCAATAATCATGGTCAACAAATGAGCAAATGGTACAATACAAGGCCCAAAAGGGAGGGTGCTCTAAGAGAAATAGTCTATAATCCAATTAAATGTAACAAACAAGTCCCCAAATCTAGGGAACTCTCCTGAAATGGTCCAGAAAGGTGTGCATGAAAGAATTACATTGCAACAATTTAAACAACACTTTTGGGTTTTCTAACTTTTCTAACTTTTTATAGGATTTTCTAATATAACCATTTTTCAAAAATATTGTGGCCATTCTGCATCCAACAATGTTGAGATGGCATAATTATGGGCACTCTACCGAAAGATAAGATGCCCCTCCCAGTGTTCTAGGAACATGACAAAGTGTAGCGCTCCAAATATAGGTGGATAATTTTAAGGATGGAATGCAAGTTCCTAAGCTAAGTGCAAGTGACTGATAAACAAGAACCTCACAAGTGAGATGCGTAGGTACCTCTCGCCTTACATAATTTTTCCTCCTCAATCACTATCTAAATTAATAAAAACTAATTTATTCTAAGCTAATTTAACCTATCCCCAAGGGGAGCAAAATTTAAATAGAAAAGAGTAATGTAATGTAATGCTGCATATTAAATCCTATAGGTAGATGTTCAAATTCCACATACATAATTACAGCAGAAAAATATAATTAAACAAAGATAGCTTTGCAATGGTAAAACCTTCATTACTCAATATTTGCACAAGATTTCAAATAGAAAGAAAAATCATTCATTATTGCAGAAATAATTCATTAAGTCAGAACGATCTCACAGTTGCATGGAAGCTAAATAAGAAGTAGTTCAACATTGGCACTCCATACAATCCACGTAAGAGTATGTGCAGCGCTTTCCTAGCATAAAATTTGTTCCTTTTTATTCATAGAAAAAGTAGTTCTTCATACAAATAACTCAGCATACTTGTGCTAGTGAAAAGTCCTTTCTAATCTATCTTTTACTCCTATTTATACTTGAGCTGAACAAAAGTTCACTCACACAAATATTACCAAAATATTTGGAATATCGAATAAGTCATAATAAATAATGTATTTGTATTGATGATAGAATAGATAAAAATATGATAGGATATTACAACATAGCTTGCCTTTAATATGGCTTGAGCGTTTCACAATGAAGAGTTATGTCCCTTCATATTAATAGCTACTACTATAATAATTAACAATTATTATTTGATTTAATTATTAACCTTATTTAATTATTATCCTATTTATGTTCGTTACTTGCCACTCCCTTAAAAAGGCTTTGTCCCCAAAGCCTTATAATGTTTCTGCATCATTTTTTGTGGTGTCGCAGCTGACGAGACATGTCGATATGAACTACTAAGAGTTGAGCACAACATCCGGTATGCGGACGAATCAATCCATCCCAAATTGATTTGTTGTGGACTGTTGGCATTCCATACTGATCTATCATTAGGAGATTTGATCACATTGCTATTGTTATCTTCCGACATTTCCCACTTTTTAGAATATCTGTTTTTATGGTTGGGGTGTCGATATGGATTTTTCACAATGTCATTTTATTTTACGAGTGTCATCTTTTGAGCATTGATCTGAGCAAAAAGTTGTATTTTCGTCTCTTGAGGTTTTAAGGTTTCGTTATGTATATTTTCCAACTTGTTTTCTAACTGCATGTTAACATTTTGAAACTTCTTAATCACTTCTACATGTGATTTTCTATCATCTTCATAATTCTTAAGTTGTTCCTTAATATCTTTGTTATGCCTTCTGATACAACGATTTTCTTCCTATTTGTCTAGAAGTTTTCTTTCAATGTATTTCGTATATTGTTCTGTCTTCTGACTACTTTTCAACTTCTTAATTTTTGTGACTAGTGTCTTGTTGTGATTACTTACTCTGAAAATTTCTTCGGAATGGCTTGATAAAACCTTGTTGACTTTTGTCAGTTCTAACTTATGTGTCTTCTTACTATCATCATACTGTTGCTGGAGTTTTTCTTTTTGCTGTTTATGATAACGTAACTCCGTTTCTTGATTTTATAACTTCATCCGAACTTGCGCCAATTCAACATCTTTTTCCATGATGAGTTTGTTTAGATGCTTTATTTCTTTTTCTAATTCATTATCGCATCCAAATGGTGATTTGTTGTCATTTTTTGACTTTCTGAGCTGGTCTTCTAGGTTTTGATTATGAATTTTTAAACATGATATTTTTTTATCCTGATCAGATAACATTTTCTTGTTATCTCTTATGGTTCGTTCTAGCTGTCGATTATGATTCCATAAGCGATGATTCTCATCATCTTTCCACTCTTTCAACCACTTTTTCTTCTCAACCTCAGCTTGTAGACTTTTATTGATCAACTTATATTGTTCTAACTCATCCACTATTGTTGGTAGTTGTGCCTTCATTTCTGAATATGTAGTAGCCATTGTTTTTGACTGTGTTTCTACTCAGACTTTTGTCTTCTTTTCTTCTAGAAGGGCAGATACAAAAGATGTAATAATTCTCAATGTCTCTTTTGGAAAAAACTTTCTTCGACTATTTCTTGTTAGGTCAAATAACCCTTTTTTTCCATTTTTTTTAATTTAATAAAATAATAATAATAATTTTTAAACTTAAGTTATATAAAATAATATATAACCTTCCAAATTCTAGTCCTTAACTTTTATTTTTTTCCAATACTTTTGTAAAATGCCAGTAGATTGGGTGGTTGGGAGGAATGAGTGTTACCTTCCCCACCTAAGTTCAAATCTCACTTGCTTTTTTAGTAGCAATTATTATGTATTTTTTTTTCCTTAAGTTTTGTAAAATGTGAGTAGATTGAGTGTTTGGAGGAATGATTGTTATAATCCCCACCTAAGTTCAAATCTCACTTGCTCTTTACTAGTAATTATTATGCACTTTTCTATTCAAACCCAAACCCACTTTAAGAAACCAGGTGTGGTTTCGCTTTTGACCTCTCTTTTTGTTTTACTTTTATCTTTTCTTTTTAAACTTTTTTTACATTTTATTTATTTATTTGGACATGTACAATATTTTAGGGAAACCCTAAAAACTAAATTTACACAAAGTGTAAATAATGGCCAAGGGCCATATAGCTATGATACCAAATGAACTTAACACAAAACACCTGGAATATTCAATAAGCCATTAATAGGACAAATATATATTGATAATTGGATAGATAAAAAGATGATAGGATATTACAACATAGCTTGCCTTTAATATAGCTTGAGCGTTTCATAATGAAGAGTTATATCCCTTCACATTAATAGCTACTACTGTAATAATTAACAATTATTATTTTATTTAATTATTAACCTTATTTAATTATTATCCTATTTATGTCCGTTACAATACTGCTATTACAAAAGGCCTTTTGAATCCCCTGACTTAACAAATTCAATTTTTTTTCCTCTAGTTCCTTTCACTAGGAAAATGAAATAAAATAAAATAAATTACAATAAAGTGCCAAACTACAGAAAAAACAAAATCTCAAGTGGGCACAACTAGTTTTTCAATGAATTCACCCCATGCATTAGCTTCCTGAGCAATAATTTTGAAGTCCACAGGTTCCAACAGTTTGACTATTACTTAATGCACACCCAGCTATGATTCTACTTAGGTTACTTTTGGTAGGGTCAATCTCAACAAGTCTTCTAGGAGATAGTTACTTATAGAAGCTTGTGCAATCAAGATTTTTACAACTTTCTCACTAATGTCTTCAATTTTTGGATTCTCTGTTCATCTTCGTGCAGTCTTGTTGTAGGTACAACAAATCCTATGTTATTTAAAACACGGGAGCCCCAATTACACATATAAAGGTAATTGTTTGAATTCCTTAAATCATTATTGAGGCCCCTATCACATTTGTCGTGGTTTCTTTATAATCTAACTTAGTCAAAATTTTGAATTTATGCATGATTTGTGTGTTGCGAAAGACTACCTTTTATTGAAATTGTTTCATCCCACAACCTGCATTCCATAACCTACAAGTTGTAGAATGCGGGATTTTGTAGTTTAAATATTTAAAGTTTTCCATCCCGCAACCCGCATCCCGAAAAATGCGGAATGCAGGATGCGAATTTTTTTGTGTGTGTGGGATTTGGTCATCTCGCATCCCACATGTGCGGAATGCGGGAAGTAATTTATTTATGATTGTGTTGCGTGTTTCAGCAACCCACAATCCGCAATTGGGGATTGCAGATTGTGGAAAGGGTGTGTATGTTTGTGAAATAAATGCCCGCAACTCTTCTCCTGCATTCTAAATATTTGGTATTATTTGGATTGTTTCTTTCCTTACCGATCTCTAGTTTATAGTTCTCTTTTATTCATTTGATTTGGTTCTATGATCTTGGTGGTTAGCTTACCTTGTTATCTTTCACATTCCCCACCTAAGCTTGGTATTCACTGGACAAACTGATTATTCGAGATAATTGTTGGTTATTACCTTCACTCTGGGATTCAGATTGATTTTATCATTTCTTATTTCATACTTTTGTGTATTGCAATAGTTCGATATTTGGTCTTGATTGAGTTTTATTTTCCCTTTTGCATGCCTAAAATTGTAATGTAAATATTTTAAATAATATTGGTCTTTGGGTTATTTGCTTATATTAATTTAATGTTTTTAATGTTTGGTTTAAGCTTATTGATTTTAAATATTCATGGTTATGTTTTGACTTTCATTAACTTAACTTGTGTATTTCAATAAATCCATATATTAAATTTATACACAATCGCATGTTATGAAAATTAAAAGAACACATGTTTTAGTTTGTTTGAATCCTAAATTCCATAATTTCTATGAGATTTGGTTTTATAATTATTTGGAAATTTGTGGAATTAGAATTCAACATTCACGAATGTGAAATCGGTTTGATCATGGTTAAGTATTTTATTTCCAATAAGCTAATTTAATTTTGAAAATATAACTTTTTTTTTTCCATTTTGCAATCTAAAGGGATTTTCATTTATTATTCTTCAAAATGAAATATTATTTTCTAGGTTTTTTATTCCTGGAAAATGATTATGTTAGAAACCTATTTATGGCATTCATTAACTCTGTTATATTATAGGAGTGATTTTTTTCCTTGTTTCCAACATTTATTTTCTTATGAATTAAATTGTAAATGGGTTTTATAATTTCTAGGTTTAGGGTTTTCGATATTGGATTTTCTTTCACTTTCTAAATATTTATAGATTTTTAATCTTTTCTCTATTATTGTTTTATTTCAATCTATTTCATACAACCTTAAAGAAAATAAATAAATAAAAACATTTTTTAAAGCTTTCCAATCATTTGTATGCGTTTGTGGAACTTTTAATTTTGCTAGAATTCAACCTTTCGACAATTCCTTCCCCCAACTTGTGGAATGCGGATTGCGGGATGGATTGAATAAAATTTTGACATTTTGTGATTCTGCATCCCGCATCCCGCAAAGTTGCGGAATGCGGGTTGCAGAAATCACCTTTTCACATTTTCATTCCCGCATCTTTTTGGACCCTAAGTTTATCTTAGATTATAATTTAATTTGATTTCGGGTCCATAAATTTTGGTAGTTTTATTTTTTACTTGGGGTTTTAATTTGGTTTTGGATCTTTGGTTTTTCCCGATTTGTTTAAATGATTGTTTTAAACAAATTCGAATTTTCTTCCTGACATGTGATTTCCGATTTTGTTGGAAATATTAATTTTGGATCTTTTTTGTTTTTGTTTAGTTTTATTTATTTGGAAAATAATTAACAGAATAATATATTTGATTGTTAAAATCAATGGCCACAATTCACTTTGCAGTAAAATCAACGGTTACTGAGCCTTAAATTCCAAGAGAATAATCTTGGGTTAATATACTATTTGTATCAAAACATTTTAAAGAAGGGATTGTTGAATGATGATATTGATCGCCGAAAAATGAGAATTCTACATTATTTAAAAATTTATATTACATTCTACCTTGGTTAATGAACACTAATTGATATAATTTTTTGTAGGATTGCAGGGATTTTAAGTCGTGCAGATTACGAAAGAGAATATAATCAAACTATGGTTGTGCTACCAATTTGAAGTTTAATGAAAGTGAATCACACTTGAATAGGGAGGCGAATTTCAGGCTCCATTTTCCATCAAACAATGAAGAATCTGACAAAACCGTTGAAAACCCACTTCACAAATGGGATATTTTACTCCTATTCGTGGGCTGTTTTGGAAATATCTCAACTGATTTGGAGAAAAGCACGCCTAAATAGAGGAGTATTTTCAGAAGTTGGTTGCTGTCGGTTTTGATGAGAGCTGAACGAACCAGAGTTCCAGTTATTGGATCTTATCCTTCCATTGCTTGTTTGTTCTGTAAAATCGAGCCAAATGTCTGAGAGAGGGGAGAGGACAGCGCTCAACAGAGCTGAGAGATTTCTATTTCAAGAACAGAAAGGCTGCTATTGGTGGGGGAATATTTCTCTTTCACAGGTCATAGAGCAGACTGGGAGGCCGCGCAGAGGCCGTGCAGAGCTATAGATGTTTTTCTTGAAAGTTCTATAAACACTGCTACTGTGGGGTTGCACCGAACAAATCTAAAAATTTTCTTTTATCTTTTGTAAACACTGCTTCCACAGGTACGTTTGGAGAAGGGGGAAGATTCTGACAGGAGATTGAAGATACATCTTTGTAATCGAAGGTTTATGTATTTTTACAGAACTTGATATTAATAAAGTATTTAGTATTTTCCTATCTCTTGTTATGAGTTCCATTAAATTTCTTGAACAAATCTCATGTCTTTGGTGTTTCAAATGGATTAATGTTGTTGGTTATTCACTTGCAATTCATAAATGTATTCATTTATAACTTAGATTTCTTTTTGTTACTAATTAATGCATTGATAAAGCTCTAAGGAATTTATTCTTTTAACTATCTTTATCTATTTCTGCAAGTGATTAAACAGTGAAACTTTACAGCAAATATGTTGGTTTTTCAACTAACATGTGTATATGCAGGTTATCTTGAATGATTTAATCTTGAGTTGCCCTCATTTAATTTTTATTAAACGATTGTGATTTAAGCAAGGAGTTTACCATCTCATTTACATTTTTGTCAATGTGATTAAAATACTTGTCATTCAAATATCTCAAGACAATCTGTAAATCAATTCAACAATCCGCTTTAGGTAGCTTAGCTTTAGATCAATTTTTCTTTCCTAGTTACAATTGATTTTATTTTTCTTTATATCACCCGCCTTGTTTTCCCAATCTGGGAAACAAATCCTCTGTGGATCAAACTCACAAAAGCCAGCGGAGGCTATTGAAATATCTGTGGGAGATCACTACTTTAAACAACTCAAAGATAAAGAAATACCTGCGTGGGATTTCTTGAAGCCTTTGGGTGGGTCTTCCTCCTGTGTTGTAAGTCTTAGACATCCTTTTCAGCCACATACACAACCGAGGATTCAACAAATGGCGCTAGAAGGAGGGCATCCAACATGTAAGGTCATTTGAGCTATCTTAATTAGATTATCTTAAAATGGCTCCAGCCTGAAAATATGTATATAGTTCATTTTATGCTCATGAATCTGTATTCAGTTGTTTTTCTAGGCAGATTAGTTTTCAATTTCAAATGGATGTGCTCAAGCAACTTATAGAAGTAAAATTCGATGGTGAGGGAGAAATTTTAGCACAAGAATGTGTTCTTCAATTTACTTATAATTGTCTTGTTAACAAAATTTTGGATCAAGATGTTTTTTGCAGATTGTTAGGCTTCACATTCGAAGGAAGAGTCAAAGAGCGGGTTTTAACCTTACCTATTTCCTCTGTACATTCTTTTGAACATTTTGTAGATATTTTTCATGCTTTCTTTTGGACATTATGACTTCGTTAGATTATGTAATGAATGGAAACAACTCATTGTATAGAAGGATGAATCATTAGAATATTTTGCAATTATAAATTTTAACCTCTATTGTAGATTACCTTTAATAGATCATCTTATGATACAATAATGGTTTCAGCACACTAGTTCTATTACACATGAATCCGATCAATTAGTAGCTGATAAATTTGAATTATACATTGATAATCATCTACCTCTTGGTTTAGGTTTGCATGAAGAATCTAAGGATTTAAAAATTGTAGAAATGACTGCCTTCTCTATTTTAGATATGGATCATGATAAATATGATGATTCAGATGAATTAAATGTTGATATGCCCATGTCTATTTCATATGAAATTCAAAGTCTAACTAATCATGAAGGAGATCATTTTTCTATTGAAGATTCTTCTAAATCACAAGAGAATAGTTCTAATCATAATATTGGACAATCTTCTTCTAGGATACGTAAAGAGCTTCAAGATTTTGATATTTATTATTCTGTTAAACCTTTAATAGATCTTAGATCAACTAATTGTTCTAAAAATTGTGATATGTTTTCCCAATTACCATTTTATGACCTAATAATTCCGTAGGAGAACATATTTCACAAAATGATGATACTACATTACAAGAAGAAGGATATTTTGATTTGAAACCTTTCATACATATCTCTTTTGAAGAGAAAAGTCCTCTTAAGGAATCTCGATCATAAAATACTCTACAAAGAGATGAATTTCATGCACTTATTTCCTCTTCGTATTTGTCTATGTATCATGATCTATTTGATAACAATGGAATTCAATCATATATTTCAGATTCTAATTCTCCATTGTTAAGTCTTAAAGAGGTACAGGTTGATAATGAAATACATGAAGAAGATCGAGAAGATTCATATCCTTGTCATCAATCTATGTATTCTTGTCATTCTTCTTTGCTGGAAGTAAACGATATTTCTAAGGGTAATTTTCAGGACTCTTACTTTTATGATTCATCATTCAATAAAGAAACATTTTCTTTTTACAAACAATTGCTTGATAGAGAAAATTCTTGTGAGAATGCTAATGATAATAGTTCTACATTTATAACATCTCATATCGTTAATTCTTCTCAAGTAAATAACCATAGGAAATTTGATCTCTTTGAGAATTTCCAATTTAGTCAACCAATTTATAATGATTTTTACGATAATGAGTTGGAACAAATTGGATGTGATTTTGCTGATCTTATTCAAGAAAATTTTTCTAAGGAGAAAATTGTTCAAGAAGAAGCTTTAGATTCTTATAATACTGATGTTGATTTTCTTTTAAATAATCCATTTCATTGCATAAATAATTTGGACTCTTTATGTCATTCTTTTGATTTTCATTGTACATACCATGATTGGGTCGTTGATTGGCTTGAGGAATCTTTCTTGGTAAGATTTCATCATTATGGTAAAAATCTGTTTTCCTCATTTGTATATAAAAATGGTAAGGATCCATTCTCTTTGTTTGTAAATAAATTTTATTTTATTTGTTTTAATTCATTCTTTTTCCACTTTTATTTGCAAGAATTCATATCATGCTTTCCAATTATTTGCTTCTTCTTTTTTGCAGGATTCCATATGCTTTCATGCTTGCATTGGAAATTCGATTATACTTAGTTTTTGTTTTTTTAGTTGTTTAGGAGTAGGTGTATTAGTTTTGTTCATTTCTTTAGTAATTAGATTACTCTTTTGGTTCTCTTTGAATAAAAGATTTGCGACGACAATCCAAGTCCAAGTTGGAAACGACGCTTCTTCAGATGCATTCACGGAAGTATTTTTATCCTCTTTCACTTTATTCATGCTCTCGCTCATTGTTGGTTCAAGGAATTCATGTTTGAATTTTCTCTTTAGTTTTAAATGATAATCACCATGTCATGAAATGTTTTGAATCATTTATTTTCTAGGTTTTAGGAGCAAGCATATTATGGAAAAGGGAAAAGTAATTAAAATTAGAACATCCTCATTACACACGAGTTCTTGATCTTTCCTAGATATGACAAAGAGGTTTTACATATTTAGTTATTGCAAATTGAACACAGTTTAGATCAGTTTATTTCTGTACATAATTTTTAATAAAGGAGGCCTTATTGTCCAAAAAAAAAACTTTATGCGAAACACCAAATGTTGATCGTAATTCTTCAACTGTAAGAGAGTAAATTCATTTGAGAGTTTTATTATAATCAATTCAATTAACATATTCAAAACAATTTTATATATGAATTGATGTAGTTATTCTCTTTCGATTCTACAAGCACGACTAACAAATCATTCCACTTTTGTTTGCATAAGACAATTGGTTAAGGCCTAATTTTACAATTATCTTCTTTTGTTTTAGTTTAAATAAAGGGGCTTCAATTGGCTCAATATCTCATATGGTGAACAATACCGTCAAACTATTTTTTATGACAAAACTTTAAACACATACTCTTCCACACGAGATGTTAATCGTAATCATAAGTCCTTGTTTGCTTTATATTTGTTTTGTTAGATCACTTTTGTTTCCTTTTCAAATTATTTGATTAGATTGGGATTTTTGGTTTGATAATCATTTGCATTGGGGCACAAGGTTGAAATGTTAATCATCAAAAATTGATTCCAATTATTCTACAATTCTTTATTTTGAATCATGTTTTATTTATCAATCTTTTCTAAAATCTGATTGATAAGGGATTGTCAATATTTAGTTGATGATACTTTGGGGCAAGTTTAGTTATTTCAAGCCTACATTTTTTGAAGTCTTGTATATAAAGAGATATTTTCAAGCGGATTTTCTAAGAAGAGGATATTCCTTTATCTGTGGTGGAACACTTTCCAAGTTTCGCCTTTATATATCAACTTATCTGATTTGATTATGTTTCTCCTTTTAATTATCACAAATAAATAAGCAAAGCTATTCTTTTAAATTAGATTACGCAATTGCGTTCTACTTGGATCCTTCTTTACGAGGAAATGAGTAGGGGTTGCATTGTTATCATCTCAAACCTCTTAATCCCATCCCATTCTCTTAAGGAGTATAGTGGCTTCCCCATCCATTAAGTAATCTCTTATGGGATTAACATTAAACGAGGTCCAATCCTTTTCTTTAACATCTCTAGGAGTGAGTCGGGAAACAAGAGGTCTTATTACAAGCCCACGTGTTCATGATCATACCTTCTTATGGAGTGACTATTAATATCTGGTCATCAAGCCAGGGTACTGGCTTGTAGCCGCTAAAATGGTTGCAAGACGGGGGGTCTCATCACGAGCTAGCCCGCTCATTATCTATAAGTCTATGTAAATGACACTATCACCGAGTCGGGATAGTGGTTTTCAGCTTCTTTCTAGGAATGCAAATTTTTAACAAGGATTGAAAATATTCACATATTAACTAATGGATGGGATAAAAGTAACTTATTGGGTTAAAAGGTAACCCGATTGAGGCTATAGACACTTGCTGGCAGCAGGTCCATGCATGTGGTATTAGAGGTAAAACATTAAGATAACATCTTCTAGTCATCACAAATTGTTCATTTAGAGCGAGTTTCAATGAAGAACATATTTTGAAAATCTAATCAATCAATGCTTGTCTTTATATTTTCAGTGATAGTTAGAAAGGATTTTTTTTTAAATATCAATTGCAGTTGGTTAAATATTTAAAATGTTGACTTGTTAATGTGGTATACGTGTTTTAGGGGAAGTTTTATTCTTGGTAAAAGCCTCATTTTTCACTCCTTTTATACACATACAAATACTATCTTTCCAAGGCAAAGATAACTGCTTTGTCCTAGTGTGTCGCCATTTGTTGTAGGTACAATAGATCCCATGTTATTTAAAACACGTGACCCCAATTACACATATAAAGGTAACTATTTGAATTCCTTAAATCATTTTTGAGGCCCCTATCACATTTGTCATGGTTTCTTTGTAATCTAACTTAGTCAAATTTTTGAATTTATGCATGATTTGTGTGTTGCGGAAGACTACCTTTTATTGAAATTGTTTCATCCCACAACCCATATTCTGTAACCCACAAGTTGCGGAATGCGGGATTCTGTAGTTAGAATATTTGAAGTTTTCCATCCCGCATCCCAAAAAATGCGGAATGCGAGATGCGGAAAAGTTTTGTGTGTGTGTGATTTGGTCATCCCGCATCCCGCATCCTACATGTGCAGAATGCGAGGTGTGGGAAGTAATTTATTTATGATTGTGTTGCGTGTTTCCGAAACCCACAATCTGCAATTGGGGATTGCAGTTTGCGGAAAGGGTGTGTATGTTTGCGAAATAAATGCCCGCAACTCTTCTCCCGCATTCTAGATCTTTCAAGTATTATTTGGATTGTTTCCTTTCTTACTAATCTCTATTTTTTATTTTTTATTTTTTATTTTATTCATTTTATTTGGTTCTATGATCTTTGTGGTTAGCTTACCATGTTATCTTTCACATTCCCCACCTAAGCTTGGTCTTCATTGCACAAACTGATTATTTGAGATAATTGTTGGTTATTACCTCCGCTCTGGGATTCAGATTGATTTTATCATTTCTTCTTTCATACTTTTCTGTATTGCAATAGTTCGATATTTGGCCTTGATTGAGTTTTATTTTCCCTTGTGCATGCCTAGAATTGTAATGTAAATATTTTAAATAATACTGGTCTTTGGGTTATTTGCTTATATTAGTTTAATGTTTTTCATGTTTGGTTTGAACTTATTGAAATTTTTTAAATATTCATGGTTATGTCTTGACATTCATTAACTTAAATTGTGTATTTCATTAAATCCATATATTAAATTTATACACAATTGAATGTTATGAAAATTAAAAGAACACATGTTTTAGTTTGTTTGAATCCTAAATTCTCTTATTTCTATGAGATTTGGTTTTATGATTATTTGGAAATTTGGGGAATTAAAATTCAACATTCACGAATGTGAAATTAGTTTGATCATGGTTAAGTATTTTATTTCCAATAAGCTAATTTAATTTTGAAAATATAACTTCTATTTTACCATTTTGCAATCTAAAGGGATTTTCGTTTATAATTCTGCAAAAGGAAATATTATTTTCTAGGTTTTCTATTCTTGGAAAATTATTATGTTAGAAAACTATTTATGGAATTCATTAACTCTCCTATATTATAGGAGTGATTATTTTCCTATATACGTAACTTGTTTCCAACATTTATTTTCTTAAGAATTAAATTGTAAATGGTTTTTATAATTTCTAGGTTTAGGGTTTTAGATATTGGATTTTCTTTCACTTTGTAAATATTTATAGATTTTTAATCTTTTCTCTATTATTGTTTTATTTCAATCTATTTCATACAACCTTAAAGAAAATTTTAAAAAATTCATTTTTTAAAGCTTTCCAATCATTTGTATGCGTTTGCGGAACCTTTAATTTTGCTAAAATTCAACCTTTCGGCAATTCCTTCCCGCAACTCGCATCCCATAACTTGGGGAATGCGGATTGCGGGATGGATTGAATTAAATTTTGATATTTTGTGATCCCGCATCGTGCATCCCGCAAAGTTGCGGAATGAGGGTTGCGGAAATCACTTTTTCACATTTTCATTCCCACATCTTTCCGGTTCCTAAGTTTATCTTAGGTTATATAATTTAATTTGATTTTGGGTTCGTAAATTTTGGTAGTTTTATTTTTCACTTAGGGTTTTAATTTGGTTTTGGATCTTTGATTTTTCCCAATTTGTTTAAATGATTGTTTTAAACAAATTCGAATTTTCTTCCCAACATGTGATTTTCGATTTTGTTGAAAATATTAATTTTGGATCTTTTTGTTTTTGTTTATTTTTAATTGTTTAGAAAATAATTAACACAGAATAATAGATTTGATTCTTAAAATCAATTGCCACAATTCACTTTGGGGTAAAATCAACGGTTACTGAGCCTTAAATTCCAAAAGAATAATCTTGAGTTAATATACTATTTGTATCAAAACATTTTAAAGAAGGGATTGTTGAATGATGATATTGATCGCCAAAAAAAGGAGAATTCTACATTATTTAAAAATTTATATTACATTCTACCTTGGTTAATGAACACTAATTGATATAATTTTTTGCAGGATTGCAGGGATTCTAGGTTGTGCATATTACCAAAGATAATATAATCAAACTATGGTTGTGCTACCAATTCGAAGTTTGACGAAGTTGAATCGCACCTTAAGAGGGAGGCTAATTTTGAGCTCCATTTGTTGTCAAACCGTGAAGAATCTGACAAAATTGTTGAAAACCCACTTCAAAAATGGTGTATTTTACTCCTAATCGCAATCCTTTTTGGAAATATCTCAAATGATTTGGAGAAAAGCATGCCAGAATAGAGGAGTATTTTCAGAATTTGGTTGTAGATGGTTTTGATGGGAGCTAAACGAACCAGAGTTCCTGTGATTGGATCTTATCCTTCCATTGCTTGTCTCTTCTATAAAATCGACCCAAATTTCTGAGAGAGGGGAGACAACAACGCTTAACAGAGCTGAGAGATTTTTATTTCAAGAACAGAAAAGCTGCTACCTGTGGGGGAAGATTTCTCTTTCACAGGTAGGAGAGCAGACTGGGAGGCCGCACAAAGGCCGTGCGGAGCTATAGAGGTTTTTCTTGAAAGTTCTGTAAATGCTGCTACTGTGGGGTTATGCTGAACATAGCTAAAAGTTTCCTTTTATATTCTGTAAACACTGCTGCCATGGGGACGTTTGGAGAAGGGGGAAGATTCTGACAGGATATTGAAGATACATCTTTGTAATCGAAGGTTTATGTATTTTTACAAAACTTGATATTAATTACGTATTGATACTTTCATATCTCTTGTTATGAGCTCCATTAAATTTCTTTAACAGATCTCATGTCTTTTATGTTTAAATGGATTAATGTTGCTGGTTATTCACTTGCAATTGATAAATGTATTCATTTATAACTTAGATTTCTCTTTGTTACTAATTAATGCATTGATAAAGCTCTAAGGAATTTATTCTTTTAACCGTCTTTATCTATTTCTGGTGATTAAATAGTGAAACTTTACAGCAAATATGTTGGTTTTTCAACTAACATGTGTATATGCATGTTATCTTGAATGATTTAATCTTGAGTTGCTCTCATTTAATTTTTATTAAACGATTGTGATTTAAGTGAGGATTTTACCATTTCATTTACATTTTTGTTAATGTGATTAAAATACTTGTCATTCAAATATCTCAGGACAATTTGTAAATCAATTCAACAATCCACTTTAGGTAGCTTACCTTTAGATCAAGTTTTCGTTCTTAGTTAGAATTGAGTTTATTTTTCTTTATATCACCCACCTTGTTTTCCCAAACTGGGAAACAGATCCTCTGTGGATCAAACTCACAAAATCCAGCGGAGGCTATTGAAATATTCATGGGAGATCACTACCTTAAATAGCTCGAGGATAAATAAATACTTGCGAGGGATTGCTAGAAGCCTTTGGCTGGGTTTTCCTCATGTGTTGTAATTCTTAGACATCCTTTTCATCCACATACACAACTGAGGCTTCAACAAATGGCGCTAGAAGGATGGCATCCGACATGTAAGTTCATTTGAACTATCTTAATCAAATTATCTTAAAATGGCTCCAGCCCGAAAATATGTATATAGTTCATTTTATGCTCATGAATCTATATTCAGTTGTTTTTCTAGGCAGATTAGTTTTTAATTTCCAACGGATGTGCTCAAGCAACTTATAGAAGTAAAATTCGATGGTGAGGGAGAGATTTTAGCACAAGAACATGTTCTTCAATTTACTTATAATTGTCTTGTTAACAAAATTTTGGATCAAGATGTTTTGTGCAGATTGTTAGCCTTCACATTCGAAGGAAGAGTCAAAGAGTGGTTTGTATTTCCTCTGTACATTCTTTTGAACATTTTGTAGATATTTTCGTGCTTTCTTTTGGAAATTATGACTTTGTTAGATTATGTAATGAATGGAAACAACTCATTGTAGAGAAGGGTGAATTATTAGAAGTTTTTGCAATTAGAACTTTTAATCTCTATTGTAGATTCCCTTTAATAGATCGTCCTATGATACAAGAATGGTTTCAGCAGACTAGTTCTATTACACATAAATCTGATCAATTAATAGATGATAAATATGAATTATACATTGATAATCATCTACCTATTGGTTTAGGTTTGCATGAAGAATATAAGGATTTAAAACTTGTAGAAATGACTGCCTTCTCTTTTCTAGATATGGATCATGATCAATATGATGATTCAGATGAATTAAATGTTGATATGCCCATGTCTATTTCATATGAAATTCAAAGTCGAACTAATCATGAAGGAGATCATTTTTCTATTGAAGATTCTTCTAAAGCACAAGAGAATAGTTCTAATCATAATATTGAACAATCTTCTTCTAGTATAGGTAAAGAGCTTCAAGATTATGATATTTATTGTTCTGTTAAACCTTTAATAGATCTTGAATCAACTAATTGTTCTGAAATTTGTGATATGTTTTCCCAATTCATTTTATGACCTAAGTAATTATGTAGGAGAACATATTTCACAAAATGATGATACTACATTACAAGAAGAAGGAGATTCTGATTTGAAACCTTTCATACATATCTCTTTTCAAGAGAAAATTCCTCTTAAGGAATCTCGATCTGAAAATACTCTACATAGAGATGAATTTCATGCACTTATTTCCTCTTCGTATTTGTCTATGTATCATGATCTATTTGATAACAATGGCATTCAATCATATATTCCAGATTCTAATTCTCGATTGTTAACTCTTAAAGAGGTATAGGTTGATAAAGAAATACATGAAGAAGAATGAGAAGATTCATATCCTTGTCATCAATCTATGTATTCTTGTCATTCTTCTTTGCTGGAAGTAAACGGTATTTCAAAGGGTAATTTTTAGGATTCTTAATTTTATGATTCATCATTCATTAAAGAAACATTTTCTTCGTACAATCAATTGCTTGATAGAGAAAATTCTTGTGAGAATGCTAATGATACTAGTTCTAAATTTATAACATCTCATATATTTAACTCTTCTCAAGTAAATAACCATAGGCAATTTGATTTCTTTGAGAATTTCCAATTTAGTCAACCAATTTATGATGATTTTGACGATAATGAGTTGGAACGAATTGGATGTGATTTTGCTGATCTTATTCAAGAAAATGTTCAAGAAGAAGCTTCATATTCTTATAATACTGATGTTGATTTTCTTTCAAATAATCCATTTCATTGCATAAATCTTTCGGATTCTTTATGTCATTCTTTTGATTTTCATTGTACATACCATGATTGGGTTGTTAATTGGCTTGAGGAATATTTCTTGGTAAGATTTCATCATTATGGTAAAACTATGTTTTCCTCATTTGTATATAAAAATGGTAAGGATCCATTCTCTTTATTTGTACATAAATTTCATTTTTTTTGTTTTAATCCATTCTTTTTCTACTTTTATTTGCAAGCATTCATATCATGCTTTCTAATTATTCGCTTCTTTTTTTTTGCAGGATTCCATATGCTTTCATGGTTGCATTGGAAATTCTATTATACTTATTTTTTGTTTTTCTTAGTATTTTAGGAGTAGGTGTATTAGTTTTGTTCATTTCTTTAGTAATTAGATTACGTCAGCTCAACTAGGCAAGTTCTTTTGACACGTCGAAAGAAAACCCTGAGTTTTAACTTAGTGATGAAACGACTTGTCTGGCTTGTAAAAAGAAAACTAAGTCATGGGATGAGAATATCAAAGAGAAGAATTGTTCTAAGGAAGGCCAAAAACTAAAATTCTAAGGAGGGGCCCTAAAATCATAAATTTTTTGGGGAAATGGTTACAGCAAAAACATTTGGTTTGTGACACATAAATTTGATTGTTTACAGTGTCACTTGTTCTTCTCTTCCCTAAAATACCTGAAAGCTATCTATTTTCTTTGAGGATCAACAAGTAGAGCTACCCTTAGATGTTTTCTTTGTTGTTTCCATGCTATGTTTTGTCTTTGTTTTACGAGTGTGCACACCAGTTTGTTGCTTTTGGTAGCCATGAGCACATATGGTTTTATTATCTAACAACTAACTCTCAACTAAATCACTAGAGTGGGGAAATGCACAAGGCTCACAACTCCTCAAACATCAATTAAGATACTTGGTTATAGATTAACTTGGTCTATCTCTAGAGAGAAAAAAGGTTTTGCATGGGTGAAATGGAAAATATTTGCAATACGAAACACCATTTAGGGTGATCTTTTTCTTATTTCACTTGTTTTTTCTTTGACATAGAATAGGGTTGCTTGGTTCACTTGAAACCATACACTTTAGGATCATCTATTGTGTTTTTATTGCTAGGCATGCACTTATACATTGTATTACATGTAGTATGGGGGACTCAGAAGTGTTATCCAGTCTAGAATATCTTGTTCATTAGCTCATTTCTAGAGTACTAAGAGGTTTAAGATGGCATTCTTAACCTAATATATAGTTTCATAATTATATATATGGGCACTCTTCACAAGTAGAAAGACTGAATATGATTCCTCTTAGAATGGTTTTAGTGTGCACAGTTTTAGATCCACTAAGTTTATATCATCATTATTCTAAGTTATTGACATCTACCATAAATTTTTATTTTTAATTTTGAAAATGCCACCAAGAGTTAAAAGGAAGAGTTTATGCTCTTAACCAGTTTCTTTGGCACACATTCATCGAGCATATTTTCTTTCATGAGCTCACTTCTAAAGTAATGAGATTTTTATTCAGGATTGAGGACATGTTCAACATAGGTAATAAAAGGTGATTTTCATGAATTTTTATGCAACTATGTTGCATTCACAAAATGTGTGTGTTTCTACTATTAGCATCATGCTTGCACTTCTGTTGTATAATTCCTTTGTAATAATGTGATAATTCTATATTTCATACTTATGACATAGTATATAGTTTCACTATTATACACTCTTAACATAACCTATAGTTTTGTAGTTAAATATGTGTTCATATTCGTGGTATTTCTCACAAGTTCTACGAGGAGAATTTTGAACTTCTCTTTCCTCAAATCAGGCCCATGGATCTTATTTTGGTTTAAAAAAAGTCTTATGTCAAGGGTCTTTTGAGCTAGGGATTTTTTATCTATAGGACTGGTACTGTTAATGCACATAAATAGTTTCCCGTATTAGGAATATGGGAAGGGATTCAATGTAAAAAAAAAGGGCTTCATGTTTATGGAAAATAAAAAAATCAAGTAATTATATTGACCTATAGAATAAATATAGTATACCTATGTATTAATGTTCCTGGTATAGTATAACTATTTGATAATGTTCCTGGACTTCTTTGTTGTGTGTTGTGTTAGGCCTTGTTATAGCATCATGCCTTGATGCCATTCCCTTGTCCCTATACAGACTCATTATACCCTCCTTACTCACTATATCCATGATGCTTCAGTTTAACCCTAAAAAGTACATTTTTGAAGATCCACACAAGTCATCACTTATACATCTTGTGTATATTCATCTTGCACCATTACGACCCATGTACATCGAGTTTTATGGTTAAAAACAAAACAAAAAATATTTGGAGTTTTCCTCATCAAGTAACGAATAGCTTGATCCTTGGCCTTCCAAATTCCTGGAAACGCTTTGATTCGACCCTCCATTTCTCATTTGAGGGATATATATTAAGAAATTATGAAGCATTGAAGGGGGAGAAACTTAGAGAGAAAGGAAATTATAGAAAAATTGCGCCTCGTTACCATATAATTGATTTTGCATCCCTTTGTCCCTTTTTATAGAACTCTTTTTGTTCATCTCTTAAGCTCTCTATTGTCTTTGTGATCTTTCTTTGCTATGGGGGATTGAAGTGGTGGAGGCCCAGGTGGAGGAACTTTGTTTCTTGGTTTTGATGAGGTGTCTATAGAGGGACAAGCATTCGATTATGAGCTTAACAATGGTCTTCTTCGAGCATGTAATTGAGGCATAGTTTCTATACCTTAGTTGTTACAATTTCTAGCCCTTTTATTTATCTAGTATATTTGAGAATTGATGTGATTTGTAGTGTCATCATGTTTGTTATGGTACATGCCAAACCATAGGAATATTTTATTTGTAACAGAACTAGCGACTCCATTGGGGAAGTCTCCTTTTTGTAGGGTTTTTTGGGTGCATTTTGCGTAAATTGCTCTATGTTTCTTTGCATTTATGTCTTGCATTTGGTAGTATAGTCATCCGTTGACAATTCCTTGGAGTGGTTTTGTCATAAAATTGATTTTATACCCCCTTTTATTAGTATACATGGGTCACAGTGTAGACAGTCACGTATATACGTGAGCTATCCTTAGGTAGGTCACAAACGTACGATGTTGTTCTCTGAGCAGTCGCATACACCTTAAATTTTGGTTTATATCTTGATTTGGGGGATTTTTGGGTGGGTTATGAGTATTGCTAAGTCTTCCATGGTCCTTATGTTATCTGTTGGATGATTCTTTTGTGGTTGGAAACAATTTGTTTACCAATTTTTTAGATGATTTGTTCTTTTCATTTTCTCTTTTTTTTGTTTTTCTTTTAGTGCATGAATCATTGAATCTTGGTGTCTTGCTTGGATCATGCCTTTATGATTGTTGTGAGGGATGAGAGTTTAGTGGTTATATATATTTTTTGATTCATTCATTTTAAAAATACAAAAATATTTTCAAATTTGCATGTTCATTTTCATTTTGCATTTGCATTGAATGAAGAACTTGCATCGGTTTTGTTGGAATTAGTCTAGGCTTTCATTTAGGAAATATTGCATTTTCATTTGAAAGGAAATGATTTTTTTCGTGCATTTCATTCAGTGGCATATCATCTTTTCATTTGGAAAACAAGATTACACTTCCCATTATTTTTAGGTGTGCATATTTTCTTTTATTGTTGTGTCATAACATGACTAGTTTCACAGCCATGTCTCTTGAGTAAGCACAACCTATTAAAATGAATGCTTAATTTAAAATTGATTAGAACAATTTTATTTTATAGGGTGCACCAAAAAGCTTAGGTTTTAAATTCTTGGAATATGATTGTGTGAGTAAAATTCTCCAAGACTATAAAATGGAAACAATTTAGGTGTTTGGCAAGGGAGAGGAGAAATCATTTCTACAATTGGTGTTCTCAGGAAGATCCTCTTATACAAGATTTAATCACAAGGAAACATGCATGTTGATGGTAGGGATATCCCTCCACTACCTTCAGTGAGTGTCGAAAATATTTCAAATATCTTATTTGTATCTAAGGTATCTTGAGGTACCTTTGGTGCTTTCGAGCTTCGGGAATAGTTACCTTTCCCATACGATAAATCCCTCTTGCGATTGTCCGCTCGAGCATTAATTATATTGATGTGACCTTAGTTTATTTTCCTAGGTACTTGCAGAGGTTATTCTCTGATTTTCCTATCCAAGTAGGGGTTGGAATACATAGTATCTTTATGTGTTGAAGCTAAGGGCCACTATAATTGGTTACACGCCTCCACTTGTAGTGTATGGGAGTCTTAAGACTCTCCTAGGAAATACATACATATTGCATTCAAGAGATCATTTGTCCTCATTCCTTGCTTTCATGCATTTTTCCTAGTGCTCTAGTTAGCCTCCCCGAATGTAGGAGAAGGCTAAGTTATCCTCCTTGACTGAAGGTAGGCATGGGTGTGATCTAGCTGGTGTCATCTAGTGCTCCTATGATGTCAATTAAGTCAATAAAAATTAGGATAGTGGTTTAACTAGGCCAAATTGACCAAATTGAGTGTGTATGGTGGTAAATGCCTCCAACACCCACCCTTAAGCTATACTCAGGAGGAGTAGAAAACATAAAATGCATAAAAATGCTAGGGCCATGAAAACTAAGGCCATAGGTCACCCTGTACAATACTGAAACTGAAAAAATGCTCAAAAACAAACTAAGTGAGGAAAAGGGGGAAAACCCAGTGGGAAAACCCCCCCCCTCAAGCTGAACACTGAAAGTAGTCTGATCACCCTGATGGACTCACCCCCAACAATGAACGGAGGTAAGTGAACTTCTTTTCTGAAAACATCTTGGTGAAGATGTCTGCAATTTGCTCATCAGTCGGGCAGTATTGCAGAATTATGGTCCTATCATGCACTAGCTCTCTGATATAGTGCATGTGTATCTCTACATGCTTGGTCCTCTGCCTGGTAACTGGATCTGTGGATATCTTAGTAACACTTTGATTGTAACAAAAGAGGACAGTGGACAAAGTACTACCAAGATCAAACTCTGAAAGAATGCCTTGCAACCAAACTACTTGGATGGAAGCATTCACTGCTCCTCGATACTCGGCCTCTGCTGAAGATAATGCTATGGCAGCCTGATTTTTGCTAGACCAGAAAATGGGGTCACCACCAAACATGAATACATATCTGTAAGCATGCTTTCGATCAATAGAATCACCCGCTCAATCAGAATCTGTGTATCCAACTAGCTCTAGCTCGAAGTCTGCAGCATAGTGAATGCCGTAGGTCCTGGTTCCCTGAATATACTGGAGGATCCTCTTGGATGCCTTCCAATGAAGATCATGGGGATGCTGCATGTATCTTGATACAGCATTCATGTCATAATAGATATCAGGCCAAGAATGTGTCAAGTACAACAAGCTACCAATCAGTTGTCGATAAATAGTGCAGTCCATGGGAGGTGTGCTTTTTCCTTGTTCAAGGCTGATCCCTGAAAGGAAAGGGAATGGTTTAGGCCTACATTCATCCATGTTAAACTTTAATAATAGGTCTGATATGTATTTGAACTGAGTGACCATTATCCCATCAGAATTTTTCTCAATTTTGAGCCCCAAAAATTGTTTTAAGAGCCCCAAATCGCTCATTTCTAATGCATTGTGGAGAGCAATTTTAATGGCTGAAATAGAAGCAACTCTGCTACCTGTGATCAGTAAGTCATCAACATATAAAACAATAATAATCAAATGACCATCAGACTACTGTATATACACATTTGGATCTTATATACACCTTTGGAAGTTTTGCGAGAGAACAAAGGCATCCATGTTGGAATACCACTCTCTTGGGTCCTGTTTTAACCCGTATAGTGACTTCTTTAGCTTGCAAACCAAAGATGGATCAGAGATATAGCCCTCATGATGCTTCATGTATATATCCTCATGAATATATCCATGTAGAAAGGCTGACTTAACATCCATATCATGCACTTCCTAGTGCTTAGATGCTAATATTTCCAAAACTAGGCGGATGGAGTCCATTTTTGCAACCGGTGCAAAGGTCTCATGGTAGTCCACACCTTGGACCTGAGAGAAACCTTTTCCCACCAGTCTTGCCTTATATTTTCAGGTGATTCTATTAGCAGCAACCTTGGTCCGAAACACCCACTTTCATTGAACCAATTTACTTCCCGTAGGAAGAGAAACTAGCTCCCAAGTAGTGTTTTTCTTAAGAGAATTCATCTCTTCATCCATGGAAACTTGCCATATCGGATCCTTCCGAGCATGGTAGTAGGATTTTGGGTCTAAAGTAATCATCAAATAACAATTTTCAGATATAAAATTATTAGGACAAGAGAGCACAATACCTGCTCTTTGGAAATCAGACCGGGTTCTCCTTGGATCATCCAGATTTCCAATGTTATCTCCTGCGGAGGAGAGTGTCTGTCAGGCCCATGTGGGAAGATGATTTTGTACTTCAGGTTCTGATTCAGCATCTAATGTTTGCTGTACACTGATATCAGAAATCATAGGATCCAAATCAAGGTCATCACCCCCAATTTCATCATCCAAATATTCAGTAGAATAGGAAGGAAATTCAGCAGTTTTCTCCTTCACTAGTTCCACCTCCTGAAGAGGCTCATCAAAATTGACACTCCTTTCGATGATGATATATTTTGTTTTTATATAAAGCAGATTGAAACCTTTTGATTCATCAGGATACCCAATAAACAAACATTCTATGCTTTGCGGTTGTAAAGCCCTCCTTTTGTCAAGAGGAATTTGGGCCCATGCAGTGGATCCAAACACCCGCAGGTTCGACACATCTGGCTTATGTCTTAAGTATGATTCGAAAGGGGTATTCCATTTCATAGATGAGTGTGGCACTCTATTTTGAATTTATTCTGTAGCATGCATGGCTTCAGCCCACAAATTTGCAGCCAACTTCTTTGATTCCAACATATAGGTGGTCATCTCCTTGAGAGACCGATTCTTCCTTTCTACTACATCGTTTTGCTAGGGAGTGTAGGGAATTGAATGCTGGAACTGAATACCACTTTGGGAGCATATGTGCAGCAACTCATTACTGACATACTCCCCACCATTATCAGATCTCAATATCTTTATCTTAAGCCCAGAGGCATTCTCGATCAAGGCCTTCAGTTTAGTGAATTTTTCACATACTTCATACTTCTTTTTGAGAAAGAAGACCGATGTGTACCTTGAAAAATCATCAATAAAAGTCAGAAGATACCTTGATCCATTCATGGATGTGACACTCATTGTACCACTGATATCAAAATGTATCAGCCCCAAGATTCATGTAGCTCGGTTTGCCTTCCCCCGATTGAACTTGTGCTAAGGATTTTTTCCAACCACACAGCCCCTGCAAATTTCAGTGGTTGCCTTAATGACTGGGAGGCCTTCAACCATGGATTTTTTCTGCAATTGCTACAAATATTTGAAATTGATATGGCCAAATCTCTCAGCCACAGCCTACTAACTTCATTTCCATGAGTTAGCAGTGCGGTGGGCTTCGCATCCGCCACAAAGTGGGAAAACTCATAGGCTTTTGCATGATGGTTTGCAAGGCCTTTAGCAACAAGTTTCCTGGATGCAAGTTCCATTATCTCAACATCATTCAGGCTGAAAGATACTCTCTTAGGCACTCCTATATGTGTCATCTGATAGACACTAAGGATATTTGATGCCAGAGATGGTACATACAAAACATTTGAAAAATAGCCATTCTCAAGATCAACCGTACCTTGTCCTTCTAAAATGATGGTGGAGTCACCTCCCATGTGGATGGAGATGGATTTGCCGATCTCCAAACATGAGAAGGAGTCTCTTTCAGCCATCATGTGGTTTGAAGCTACAGAATCAGTCAAGAGTGCTTTGGACTTCGAAGGGCTTGCCATGAGGGCATGACCTCTTTCATGCTGTGGTTCCTGATCTTGCTGATCTCTCCTCCGAAAGCTTTCAGAAAGATTGATGTGATTTCTCTCAAGGAGAGAGGTAGCTTCATCAAGCTTCTTCTTCATGCAGGCATGTTTAGGGTGGAAGCCCTTCCTACAGTATGAACACTTGACTTTTTCCTTTACATGATGCCCTTTTCCTTTGTTCTTCTTTGAGCCAGAAGACTCATCATGCTGCTGGTTTTCAACTTTAGGCTTAGGAGCTTCGAATTTAGTTTTTGGGTTCTTCTGCTACTTTCCTTTACCCTTAAGATATTTGGGCCCCGAGACATGGAGGGCTTGACCATGGCAGAATCTGATGATCCCCATCTGGACAAGCTTATCATGTTCACTTGTTAGGGACTCAATGAAGGAATTGAGTGTAGGTATCTTCCATCCAGGGGTTGTGAGATTCCTCGCATAGAATGTAGAGACAAAAACTGAATAATCAGCTCCAAGTTTGGAGACTATGGTGAGGATGAGCTGATCATCCTCCTTCTCCACTTTGCATTGCTTCAACAGTAAGACAATGTGCTTGAACTTCGTGAAGAAGTCATTCAAGGTCTCGAAATTGGAAGGCTGGAGAAACATCAATTCATTTTCGAGCTGGTAAAATCTCAAATCATCCTTCTTTCCATACAGGGTTTCTAATATGTCCTGAATTTCCTTTGGAGTCTTCAATCCCAAAAGATGGAAAAGAAGATCCCGGGAAACAGAGAGGCACAAGAATCTAAATGCTTCATCCTTCTTGTTCAAGAATCTAGCTTTGTCTATCATAGAAGCAGGCTCTTCTTCAATGTCCATAGTGACCCTATAGAGTCCTCTGGCACGTAGCTGGATCTCCATATCTCCTTTCCATGAGTGGAAATTGAACAGAGTCAAAAGATCTAAAGAAGAAGCCGTCTGAATCTGCTGGAGCGAATGATTTCACCTGTTAAAAACCTAAAAATCACAACAAAAAGGGCAATGTAAGGTCAGAAAGCCTGCACATTTTAGGCTTTCATCACACCCAGCATAGTCAATCAAGAAATCTTGATCAACAAGTTCCTTACTTGGGGTATTAAGTGGTAATCCTTGGCTTCTGGTGCAGTGCTGGATTTTTGAGCTATTGTTCAATTTTCATGCAAGATGTGTCAAAAACCTTGTTTTTGAGAGATCTGAGCTTCATCCCACCATGAGCTCTGATACCATATTAATCTGTCACAGTAATCTAGGGAGCAAGACACAGTCTCATAAGAGATTAATAACAATAAGGCATGAAAATGGTGTAATTGTGCTACAAAATGAGTAGCTGCTCTGTATAATCAAATGAAAGAATGATGATACAATACAATGATAATGTTGTAAGCATGAATGACAAAGCAATTCGAATTCCCAAGGAGGTCATCTAAATTGAATGAGTGAGTCTAGCTTAACTGAATGTAAGCCACAGTCAACACTCAAGTTAACCACTGATCAAAACCATAATTAACTCAACTGAGCCCTAACTGAAGTCGGAGTGCAATAAATGACCGATTCTAACTAAAAGTAGCTTAGACACATGTCATTGTAAGCCAACCAACAAGTGGTAGCACATTAATGACTCCAATGAACCCCGATGAGGTTAATTGAAGTGTAACTAACCATCAGAAGTGATTGTAGGTGCCCCTGTTGACTCTAGTTCATTAAATAATCAATAAATAATAAATTTAATGAAGGAATGTGCCTTCACTACTCTGTTTAACTGATTGTAACCATCAATTAGCAATATGGGGCATTAATGACACTTAGATCACCCCCAGAGTGCTCCAGTTAGCCTCCCCGAATGTAGGATAAGGCTAAGTTAGCCTTCCTGACTGAAGGTAGGCGTGGGTGTGATCTAGATGATGTCATCTAGTGCTCTTCTGATGTCAGTTAAGTCAATAAAACTTAGGATAGTGGTTTAACTAGGCCAAATTGACCGAATAGAGTGTGTATGGTGGTAAATTTCTCCAACATGGATCGAGTTCTAGCTCCTTGTCGGTCTTATTGTTTAGCATGTTTATCACCTTTTGATCCTACTCATCCTCTTTACAAGAGGAAGATATGTGATATTAGCCCTCTTTCCCATAGGGGAATTATTAGACTCTTAGGGATGAGTACTTTATCTAACACTTCAGAGCTCCCTATGTCCATGTCATCTGCATTAGGAGAAGAAGCAAATGGGACTTCTTCTACCACCACCTTATGGATCCCAGGGACTCTAGATTACATCATCCTACATGTTGCTAGTCCTTCTTTCCACATAGGAACAAATCCTTTTGAATTCACATGGTATTTGGATCACATACCAAAATTTTCCTGGAGGCTGTGAGGAACTGAGTGTCAGACCGTTCCCTTAACTACGAGCCTGCTTACTTTTGGCATGCCAAATTTTTTAGCTAGGATACCATCATCCATTCATGTTCATATTTGTAACATTAGTGTTGAAATGAGCTGCACATATGCCCCTTAGACTACATATTAGTTTAGAGTTGGTCACATCCCTCCTTCTACTTCGTCTGTTCGAAGAGGTCCACCCTCTTTATCAATACCTCATACTAGTGTTAATCCTTTTTTGGGTGGTGGAGGTACATGAACATTGTGGATACAACTTATATACCATGTTTTGTCCCACCATCCTCTATTCCTATCGATTTGAATGTGTTTCTCATGACCAATCCTCACCTTACTTTGAGTGGGACCTTAGGAGGGTATGGTCCCTTTCGTATGGTTTTCCCTTCATCTGGCGTCCTTGTGTCTGGAGGTTACGTGCCTCCCTAGGTGTCTGGGGGTCATCCAATACACCAGATGGGTAATTTTGGTAATATGGTTCCCCTTCTCAAGGAATTCCCCATATGAAAGTGCCCGTGCATTCTTGCATGGGTCATATGGGAGGAGATTATTATCCAATTGCTCAAGGACATGGATTTTACTAGAACCCACCGTATCATAACCAATCTTTAAAGGTAGCATGGAATCAAATTTCACAACCTAGGCTCCTTTTTTTAGCTACATTGAACTTTCCTAATCTATCTAGACTCATGAACGACTTGGTGTGTTATCATCTGGCATGGCCTCTGGTTCATCCCAAACTTCCTTCATATGTTTCGATGTTTGAAGGTAAGAATGGGGAGGATTTGAGTGACCACATTACAAATTTTCATCGGTGGTGCTCTTTGAATTCGTTAAATCATGAATTTATTCGATTGAGACTGTTTCAACGTGCCCTCATGAGTTCAACTGTGAAATGGTATATAGTGATTTCTTAGAGCACATATCAGACCTTTAATGACTTGGCCATGGCCTTCCTTAGTCACTTCCAGTTGTCATTTTTCTACAATGTAGGTACCGAACTCTTGTTGACCTTTCGGCAAGATAAAGTCACCCATATTTTCGACCATATTCAAGAGTGGCATAGAAGAAAGTGATTTATTAGGGAAAACATTACACCATAATTCTTTTTGGAATGGTTCCTTTAGTTCTTAATTCCTTATATCACGAAGGATGTTTCTATGTCCATAGTGGTGACCGAGGAACAAGCCATTTTATGATATCAACAATTAGACCTGATTTCTGCTCAATATGGGGTCCTTTATGATATTATTCTTTATGCACCGAGGTCAAATCATGAACCCAAGTTTAAACTTGGTCCACATGACGATGGTATTGTTGGATCTGCAAGTACAAAACCTATGGACCAGGTTACACATCAAATGAAAAATTTTCCACTGAACTAGTCTACGGTCGGACAAGCTTCAACTTCGTCCATCCCCACCCAATTGGAACATGTACATTCCATGTAATCATCGAACTAGAAGGGTAACTAGTAACCTATATGGAATAGGAAAAAGGGGAAGAATAACAAGAAGGGTGGGAATAAAAAGGATAATGCTAATTATGACAAGAATGACAAAGATTCCGGTGGGGACAAGAATACTAAATGGAAGATCAAATTACCATGTAAATTTTGTGGAAGAGACCATATTACACACTTGTTCCCTAGGATTTAAGAGGCCTCAAATTTGATCGCACAAATATCAATTGTGTTGATGGATCCCCTGCCACATAATCAAAATATGACTTCGAGGACTCCAGCCACTAGAAGTTGTGTTGGTGGAATTCAAAACCCTCCAGGCTCGGAAAATGGTCATGTTTGTATCAAGTTGATGTTAGGTGTACATGTTTTGACTGGTTCACGTGATTATTTTCTGTCGCAATAGACTTTGGGGAAAGATCCCCCACCTCCTGAGATCCCATTGCAAATTGATAAACCCAAGTCTATACCACACGTGCTGAAAGGATCCCTTAAGCACTTGGTGCACAATAATAATTCTCGATCCACCTAGAACTATTCTGTTGTGGAGGATCTGGGCCAAACGTCGTGTGCGATGTCGGATTTGGAGGTGCTTTGGACATGTCCTGCACATAGGAATTCCTTGTTGGCTTCTTTGGGATATTGTGATTTAAGTATTTCGAGTACGATCAAGTTTGATATGGTTGATGTCCAAACTCACTTGCCTTACCATGCATATTCTTAAGTCCATGTGGAGTGTCTAAACAACACCATCAAATGCAGGGTTATTGATAAAGGCACTTTGACATCAGTCATGTTGTTATCTTGTTGGAAGGGTCTTGGATCCCCCCACTTGTCTCAATCTATGACTATGTTAACAACATTTGATGGATTCTCATTTAGAATGCATGGAATTATTCCTTCTCCTCAAGTCCAGTTGGGAGGGAATACTGTGTCGGTCGAGGTCGAAGTGGTTCATGCACCCCTTGACTACAACCTTTTGTTGGGTTAGAGCTATATTTATTCCATGAAGGCGGTCATATCATCTGTGTTCCGCATTGTATCATTTCCTAACGAAGTTAAAATCAAAACGATAGATCAATTATTGTTCACTTATTTTACTTCCTTTGCATAATCAATACCTATGGTCCTGGTTATTGAGAATTATCATCTGATAACTAAGAATGTTGGTGTCAAAATGTATGTTTCGTTGATGGAAATCTTTAACTTTTCGGCACCAATTTCGTCAATTGATTCCACTTATGATGGTGCTCTATCATCGTCGATTCTAGTCATGTTTCATACTTCGTATTTGAGTGACCCTTGGATTCTTCCTTCTTTGGTTAATTCATATGAAGGATGCTCATCTATCAGAATGGATCTACCATTGTCCGCAATAAAGGTCATTTGTAAAGATTCATATGAAACTAATATATACCTTGATATATTTTCTCTTCAAGGATAGAAGAGGGATATCTGGTGTTGCTTCCCACTTTGGTATCCCACTCAACTTTCTCATATGATTGTCTTGATAATACTTTACCCCCATATGAAGCGATTATCGAGACAATGAGTTGTCTTGAAAGGCCTTTGGACGACCTACATTATAGAACTTCTTCCCTACCAGATATTCAAATGACTGAGCATGATCCGTCCTCATCGATCTTATATGAGGAATTTGATCACCCTATGCTCCCTTTGGATGAGTTATATGGTCTATATCCTGAAGGGAATGTAGAAGATATTTTTCCTACCATCTTGATGAATCCTTGAGAGCCTCATGTCATTGAAGTTGAGACTTATCTGGATAGCCCCATTGTGCACTCTTATAAGGGAATAGATTATCCATATAGATTTTGAATTTTGTTTGAAAGAGGTAAGTACTTATTGTGATTTATTGCTTTGATGGTAGAAATCTTGGTTAAACATTTAAAGGTTGAGGTAATACTTCAATTTCATCCCTCATGCTCAATGACCTATGTTTGAGCCTCTAGCATTGGCTAGCACTTTGTACATTAGTGTATATATTTTGGTGTTACATAAAATAATTATGTAGCTTCATTCTAGTCATTTATCCATATCTATATAGTTTTTTTATATTTATGGATTAATGTTACAGTGTGAGGTTTTTTTGTGGAACAATTTCTTCATGTGGTAAGGGATTGTGCCTAGCATGTGTGTTCCTTTGGAAAATATATATCGTCATGGGCATATAGGATAGGATCATATTTCGCTTGCATCACTGCATTATCCTATGACCGTATCACATTAACCATAGGTACAAACCCGCTTCTTGATGACACAGAACCTCCTTACTGCTTATAAAAGTGTCTTTATGTAAGGGGTAGAGATATCTCGACCAAGCGTACCCTAGTTAGAACTCATCTTACCAATTAGTTCCAAAGATGAGATTATTCCTTAGTTCTGGGAGTCCCATTTAGTCCCTCCATGAATTCAAATAGAAACCTCATTCTCTTTCTTATCTTTTATGTTGGCCATCTCATTTAGGGAATCCTTCTAATTTCATGTTGTAAATGCATTGCATGTGTCCACTTGGCTTATTGAACTTAATGTTGGCTCTCTTCTTCACTTTTATAAGCCATATTTCCTAATATTGTCTCAATTCTAGCCAAGCAGAGCCTCTTATTTATCCTTTGCATCTTGATCACCCCTCTCCCTATAGGAAACATTCCCTCGAGTGTCCTTATCCTATGCACATTTTCTTGCATTGAGCATAGGTATGTTCCACTACTTGGAAATAGTTTGCTTGACCGCGACACTCGTTTCCTCTTTGTTGTAATAAAAGCACATTTTATTATTTTTCAAGCTTTGTAATATGAAAAAGACAAAAAAAACAAAAATAAAAACATAAAAAAACAGACAAGAAATGATATTCTCTTATATTGGTAGTTGTTGTGTCGCCTTCGAACATAGCACATTTTATGATTCTACTCATCATGGATCGGGTTTCTAGTATGAATTTAGGATCTATACTCGTTATTTAGATATTTCTCCACTAACTAGTTAAGCTTACAGTCCCCATGGAGCATCTGTTGATGCCTCCTATGTCACAGAGATGTCCTAGTTTTCACAGTTGAGTCTATGCTTCCTAAGTGTCTCCATCTGCATCATGCTCTTATTCAAAGGAAGTCTTTATAATGATTCATCGATTCCCCAGTTATCATGATTATGCATGTCAATCATTCCCAATACATCATAGAGTTGTGGTCCTACCTAGAACCCTATGTTACTTTATATGAAAGAATAACAAGCACAACAAGATGCATAAGATAGAGAAGATACACAAGACAAAAATATTTTCCTTGGGGAAACCATAAAGGATAAAAGCCCGTGAACTTCCTCATAATAGTTTCGTCACTAATACAATATCACAAGATGGAAAAACCAAAATATAAGAATTCTTTTGCAACTCTCTCTCTCTCCTCCTTGTTCTTCTCTCTCTCCTCATGCTAACTTGAGTGAGTGGGTGAGTGTATAAATGAGAAAGGGTACATCCCTATTTATACCCTTCAAGTGACTGACCTAAAACATGAATGGGACGACCTCTTACCCTAATAGGGTCGAATTCACCTAGGGATACTCCAAAAATACATTTATTTATATTAAACTGGGGGCTACTACATATACTTATAACAAAGGTTGTACCTCAAGGACCAAACACAATAATGACGTTCCGAAAGGAGGGAAAAACATATCCGATGGGGGTAAAACAACATACAATGATAATGTACATCAGAATATTTTCTGAAGTTACAAATACAACAACACTCCCTATTAACTAGGAAGGTATTATCTTTCCACAGTCATCAACATGTCTGGTCATGGAGTGATCATCATCGCTACTACCATAGTCCTAATCTTGTTGATAATTGAATAATGAGATTTGTCAGAACTATCTATCATCAAAAGTATCTACAGATCCATACATGTTTCATGTTAAGAGTAGGCCTAGTCCTCATCTAGGTATTCATCAAATCCATGAGCAAGCCATCATGTAGCAACATCCTAGGAGAATTCATTACATTGCCACTACAATAACCTACATATCCTATTGTCATATCGATGTATCCATATAATCTCATAATCATACATGGAGCACATCCTAGATGCATATCACATACCACATGTGTTCTACCAACATAGGAGCACGCTAGGACTCATTACGTCACCAAGACAACTTGCATCTTCCACTATGTGGGAATTTATTAGGAGCACACCAAGTGCATTATGTCTCACGATCAACTTGTGTTCTAAAATCATAGGAGCACACTAGGAATCAATACATCTCAACGATGACCCGCGTCTACCACTATGTGAGAACCACCTAGGCACACACCAAGTGCCTTATGACCTCTCATAATCTCCAACATGGGAACACAGATAAGGAATCATTACATCCAAGGACAACCTGCGTACCACTCCAAGACTGATTACATCCAAGGATAACCTCAAGAACTTATTACATCTAAGTAAAACCTGCGTATCATGCTAGGACTCATTACATCTAAGGAAAACCTGTGTATCACGCTAGGACTGATTACATCCTTGGATAACCTGCATTATACGCCAGGACTGATTACATCTGAGGACAACCTATATACCTTCCCATGCAATATCTCATTCTAATGCATCTACATATTCCGGTATCTCATCATCTCTATCATGGGATCATGCTAGGACTCATTACGTCAGCAAGAAAACCTGCATCTACGACCATGCTAGAACTCGTCACTCCCTCTTTATAGGGACCTCGTTTTGGATTCACACCAAGTCTCTCTATAAAATACTTTAACTTTACTATGGATAGCATATTGTTCAATGCATCGGATATATGCTCGTCCATCGCCACATATTGGTGTTTCACTACTCCTCTCTGCACCATATCTCGAATATAGTGGTACTTGATCTCGATATGATTCGACTTGTCATGTAACACCGGGTTCTAAGACAACTTCATGCAACTCTGGTTGTTACAAAAGATACAAGTCACCTCTAACTAGATATCAAACAAATCATACAGTATATTTCAAATCCATACTAGTGTTGAAATATTGTAACTTAAAATGATATTATAAATGTATTTTACTGATGTAACCCAATGGAGATGTTATTATTCCTCTGAAGAGATGACACTATTGTATTTGGTCATCATAAATTCATGAGTTAAATCCTCCATTGTAAGTCGGGTCATTAGTACCCTAATGAATATTAATATAATATATTGTTTTGAGTCTTCCTAGGTGAAGCCAACCCAGATAGTTTAGTGGGCCTAACTTGATTAGGGTAAAAGTTAGTTGGATCAATGTGTATAAACAGAGGAGTTATGGTTCTTATTTGGACACATACTCACTCACTTGAGTAGCGCATAGGAGAGAGAAATAGACAAAACAGGAGGAGGAGAACACATGTTTTTAGGGTTGTCTTTTATACATCTTATATAGAGTAAGTTTTGTTGGGTTTTCTTCCCTTTGATGGTTTCCTAGGATAAATATTGTGTCTATCTTGTGATTGTGTTTCTATCAGTGATTATGGATATGCTGCTGCTATGATTTTTGAATTGAACACTAACGAATCTAGTCAATCATATGAAATATTAGCATGGTATCAGAGCTAACCTGATTAGAGCAGCTTTCACAAGGTTAAATTCTCTCTCCTCCCTCTCTAGAAGAAATTAGGGTTTCTGCAAAAGTTGGATCTTTGAATATGTGCTTGCATAGAAATTTGTGCCTCCCTGGAGCGCATCTATTGAGCCCTAGATCGAAGTTTTTTGGTGGTTGGATCTCCGAGAAATACAAACCCTAGTTTGGCAATGAACTAGAAAGCTGCAATGAAACTGAACCAGAATTTATGCAATGCTACAATCTTGCAAGTAGGATTTGGAGACTAAAGCTTTGGGATCTCTAGGAAGCAGTCGGATCAACCAAATCAACTCCCTCAAGTGCATCTACTGGTAATTTCAACGTCCTATTTTCATAAATTTGATTTTTTAGTGACCTACTGGACAAGAAGGCCCCACGCACTAATCTTGAGGACAAATTGGAAGGCCTAGAAAACTTCCTAGCTTGGAAGTATAGGATTGGTCTCATTCTAAAAGAGAATAGCCTTGAGAAGTAAATCAAGGATGATATTGCAGAACCTGAAGAAGATGAAGCTAAGGAGAATCATGAACAAGACCTAATCAAGGCACTAAGGATCATTCCTGATTCTATTAAGGATCACTTGATCCCTCAAGTGTCATCTAAGAAGACACCTAAGAAAATGTATGATGCACTTTACATAATATATGAGGGAAGGAACATCAACAGAAAATATGAATCTGTTAGCTCAAATGAAGGGCACCAAGATGAGAAAAGGAGAATCTATTCAAGATTACTTCACAATGCTCTCCCAGTTCAAAGAGAAACTAAGTGCCATTGGATACACCCTTGATGAGGATGAACAAGTCATGACTTCTCTCAAAGGAAAGTATGAAGTTTGACATAGTATGGGAAGATTGCATACAAGAAGAAGCTATGAGTATCCAATAGAGAAGCTCTCCTCATAGAAGATGACTAGGCCCTAGCTACCCATACAAAAGAAAGAAAGCAATCAAACTTCAAGAAGAGTAAGCATAATCCTTCAAAGAAGAAATTCCAGAAGAAGAAGAAGAAGGATTACTCAAAGTATCAATGCTACAATCTTCATAAGATAGGACATCTTGCTAGAGGATTTACATCACCAAAGAAGAAGAAGAACAACAACAAGAGACATCATGCTCATCTAGCTGAAGATGAAGATGTAGAAGAAGAAAGGCCTCGAAATAAAACTAGAAGCGAAGATGTAGAAGAATATTTGTTATTGTCTACACTCTCCTAGATCTGTAACACCTAGAGAAGACACATGGCTTATTGATAGTAGTGCCTCTAAGCACATGACAGGGAAGAAGAAAACCTGTCAAGACTTGAAGAGAAGAAATCTCCCCAGAAGGTATCATTGGGAGATGACTATCAATATCACATCAAAGCTATTGGTGAATCAAACTACAAGATTGACTCTAGGAATTCCATGAAGATGAAGGAAGTATTGTATCTACCAGGTTTGAAAAAGATCCTACTTTCAATCTCTGATCTAGATAAGAAAGGATATAGAGTTATTTTTATAGATGGAGAAGTACTTATGTGGTCCAAAGGAAATACACTTGAATATGTTGTAGTCATTGGAGAAGAAGAAGGAGGACTGTACAAACTCAAAGGAAATCCAGATACAACCCTTGTCCATGAGACTACCAGCTCAAGTGAATTGTGGCATAGGATACTTTCTCACATCAAATACAAATAATTTCCCTATGTTAGCAAGGTGGTAACATGGTTACCTGATCTAAAGATCGAACATGAGGGAACTTGCAAGGGATGTGCAAAGAGAAATAAAATCAAGAATCCCTTTTCCGAAAACTGAAATAAAGACCAAAGGTACGTTGGAACTAATTCATTATGATGGATGTGGTCATATGCCCTCCATATCCTTAAGTGGATATGAGTACTATGTCACATTTATTGATTATTATTCAAGAAATACTTGGATATACTTCTTGAAAAATAAGAGTGAAGCGTTTGGGAAATTCAAGGAATTCAAAGCCTTTATAGAGAACCACTTAGAAAAGAGAATCAAGAAACTGAGATTAGATAATGGTGGAGAATACACTTCAAAGGAATTTGAAGCATTCTGTAAGGAGGCGGGAATCAAGAGGGAACTAACTACTCCCTATAATCCCCAACAGAATGGTGTTGTAGAAAGAAAGAATAGAACTATCATGGAAGGAGTGAAGACTATGATTCATGAGCAAGACCTCCCTATGTATCTATGGGTTGAAGCATCAAGAATAGTCGTATATGTGCAGAATAGATTCTCTCATAGTGCTCTTGGATTCAAGACTCCTGAAGAGATGTACAACAGAAAGAAACCTGAAGTAAGCCATTTCAAGATATTTAGATTCCCAGTATATGTACATATTCCGAAAGAGAAGAGAACCAAATTGGATCCATCTGGAAAGAAGGGAATATTTGTAGGATACTGTGAAGTCTCCAAATCCTTCAGGATATACATTTCAGAATTCCATCATATCAAGATTAGTAGGGATGTAACATTTGATGAAGAGACAACTCTTAATAAGTATAGAAAGTGTCATCTTGAAGAAGTACATGAAGAGGATGTACCTCCCAAAAGGATAGAAACTGAACCATCTCCTGAAATTGTAGCATCAGAAGATCATGACATGCTAGAGCCTCAGGAACCCCCTACTATGGATCTCTCTCAAAAGAGAAAACCTACTTGGGTAAGAGAAATCATACAAGAAGCAAAAAGATAAGGAGTGCTAGAAGGATCCATAAGAACCAACAAAAGATCAAAGCCAAATTAAAGTTATGTAGCTTTGACATGTGACCTTGTAGATCAAGAACCCACCAGCCTGGTCTAGCTATGAGGAATCTACACAGAAGAAAGAATGGGTTGAAGCAATGACAGAAGAATACCAGTCAATCATGAAAATGATGTTTGGGATATTGTTCCCAAACTAGAAAACAAGAGTGTGGTGTATTCAAAATGGATCTACAAGTTAAAACATGTTGTTGATGGCAGTATTGAAAAGTACAAAGAAATATTTGTGGCTAGAGGATTCTCTCAGAAAGAGGGGATCAATTATGAAGAGACATTTTATCCAGTATCAAGGTACACTTCCATCAAAACTATCATGGCAATTGCGTCCATGATGAAGTGGGACTTACACCAGATGGATGTAAAGACAACCTTCCTTAATGGTGTGATTGAGGAAGAGGTTTACATCGAATATCCACAAGGATTTGAAGTCGAAGATAGAGCGACTCATGTATGCATGTTGAAAAAGGATATGTATGGATTGAAGCAAGATCCTAGAGCTTCGTATGGAAGAATAAATAGCTTCTTGACAAGCATGGGAGGTGCCTAAAAGGTAAAGTCGATCCTAATATATATATGAAGATTATGGATGATGAACCAGTCATACTATTGTTGTATGTTAATGATCTATTTCTGACTGTAAATGAGAAACAGATCAATGATTGCAAGAAGAAGCTAGCTGAAGAATTCGATATGAAAGATATTGGATTGATGCATTATTTCCTAGGGCTAGAAGTGTGGAATATCCCAGAAGGAATATTTCTAAATCAGGGAAAGTATGCAGTAGAAATATTGAAAAGATTTGATATGTTGGATTGTAAATCCATGGACACACCCACGGACACCAACTTGAAACTATTGTATATTGAGACATCATAGTTAGTGGACATTGCTCACTACAGACATATTACTGGGTCATAAATGTATCTGATGAACACAAGGCCAGATATATGCTTTTATATGAACACCTTGAGTCAGTATCTAGTTAAAACTAGATGAGTTCACCTGATAGCTGCAAAGCATGTGATGAGGTGCCTAAAAGGTACGATTGATTTGGGACTTTACTATGGGAGAGATCATGACTACAAATTGTAATGATATATGGATTCAGATTGGGTAGGAAGTGTCGTAGACAGGAAGAGAACCTTAGGAGGATTTTATTGTCTAGGATCCTCCATGATCTCATGGTTTAGTAAGAAAAAATCTAGTGTTGCTCTCAGTACAACTGAAGAAGAGTACATTGTAGCTTGCTCGGCTCGTTGTGAATCAATATGCCTTCAGAAGTTGATGTCAGGATTATTTGACATTGAGTTGGACACCACAATAATTCTTTGTGAAAACTAGAGTTGTATAAAGATGACAGAGAATCCAGTGTTCCATGACAAATCAAAGTACATAGAAATACAATATTTTTATATAAGGGATATGGTACAAAAGGGAGCTATCAAGATCTAGTATGTGAGTATCAATGAGAAAGTTGTTGATGTACTAACCAATCCTCTATCTCGAGTGAAGTTTGAATATTTATGTAACAAGATTGGTGTAGTTAGAAAATAATTTCCTCGCAAGGAGGAACAGTGATGGAACTATAGATGATGAAGATATGGGCCTTCTTCGAAAAGGAATATCAGGTCGAAGACATGAACCCTCCTCAAATAGAGGGGGAGAAGGTTAATATATGAAAATTCCCAGGAAAGGGGGAGTAATGATGAGACTAACATCAATGATGGATGACAGTGATGATGAACGGTATTCCATTTACTTGTGGATGATAGTATCCTCTCTTGAGTATGACAGGTATAACACTTTGTGCATGAGAGTGGTCCTTACTAGCTAAGGATGGGATTACAGATGTTACTCTCGTATGGAGAGTATGCCTACATTCATATATAGATTCCATATAATAACACTCACTTAGGAGTGATCCTAACCTCAATGGTATGGATTCTCTATGATGAGTCCTCACAGACGTCATAGTATAACACTCACCTGGGAGTGGTCCTAACTTGTGTGGTATGGATGTTCTACGATGGGATGACATTTTGTATGTGGTCGAGATCTTCTATGCAAACAATACTCTTGCTTGGAAGAGTATGCCTACACATAAGTGTAGATACCATAGTATAACACTCACTTAGGAGTGGTCCTAACTTTTATGGTATGGATGGTCTACGATGATTCCTCACGGACGATAGGGTCGGCACTGGGTGCATTCGAGATCTACATTTAGATGTAGATGATTCAATTGATATATTTCATGGATCATGCTAACGGAGTATTGCATCGTCCTTGGAATTATGTCCTAAAGTGATCGGGATTGATCATCCCACAAATAGATCATGTGTACTGTAGGTAGCGTAGCAGTGAAGGATAAATTAGATCAAAGTGTTGCTACAAAGGATCGATAAGATCAAAGTGGTACTGAAAAAGAATCGAAAGGATCAAAGTGTTGCTACAATGGATCGAGAAGATCGGAAGGCTGCTGCAGAAGATCGAAGTGTTGTTGTAAAGGATCAAAGCACTACAAATAATTAGAATATCGAAGTGCTGCTACGAAGGATCTAAAGGTTGAAGCATTGCTACAAAAGGATCAAGTGATTGTATGATGCATAAGATGAAGAGTAATTGTTCTAGTTACTGATTGTGAAAATTTCCTATGACGTATAGATGTACAACCTCGATGTACTATTCAAATTATTGTCTCTCTGTTCTCCTATAGCCTATGATGATGTTATCACTAGAATAACCTTCTCTTTAAGGGGGAGTATTGAAATATTATAACTTCAAAGGATATTCTAAATCCATTTTACTTATGTAACCCAAGGGAGATGTTATTATTCCTCTGGTGGGGTGTCACTATTGTATTTGGTCATCATAGTGTCATGCGGTAAATCCACCATTGTAAGTTGGATCATTAGTATCCTAATGAATAATATAATATACTGTTTTGACTCTTCCTAGGTGAACATGGCCCACATAGTTTAGGGTAAAAGTCAGTTGGCTCAGTGTGTATAAGTAGAGGAGTTGTGGTTCTTATTTGGACACAGACTCACTCTCTTGATTAGCACATAGGAGAGAGAGAGAGAGAGATAATAGAAGGAGGAGAACACCTATTTTTTGGGTTGTCTTTTATACATCTTATACAGAGGAATTTTTTTTTGGTTTTCTTCCCCTTGAGGGTTTACCAGGATAAATATTGTTTCTATATTGTGATTTTTTTATTAGTGATTTTGGAGATGATGCTGCTATGATTTTTGAGTTGAAAACTAATGAATCTAGTATTAGCATATGAAATCTTAACAAATAGCTCACAATTGGCCAAGCAAGATGCAACATAATCTTCCTTATTTGTACTTAGTGCCACATAGGACTGCTTCTTTCTAAACTAGGAGATCATGTCGGATCCCAAACTGAAGCAAAATCCCAAAGTGCTCCTCCTATCAGTTGTGTTTCCTAACCAATCTAAATCAACATAACCATGCAGGTTAATATTTAGATTCTCATAATACTTGATCCCATAATCAACTGTACCCTTCAGGTACCTCAATACATGTTTTTCAACAATCAAGTGAACATGTATCAGATTCATCAGGAACTTGCTCAGTGTGTTCATAGCAAAGCATATATCGGATCTTGTATTTGCTAGCTACATCAATTAACCGATCATATGAAGATACATCATGGCATCAACCGAATCTGATGAAGCATCACACATTAGATTCAAGTTTGATTCCATAGGTGTGGTTATCTCCTTACAGTCCAACATTCTAAATCTCTTTAGACTCTCCACTACATACTTTCCTTGACCAAGGAAAGTCCCATCTACACTCTATAACACCTCCATTCCTATGAATTAGTGCATCATCCCTAGTTCTTTCATCTTGAACTTAGCGAGAAGATTCCTCTTTCCATATACAATGAGTTCATCCTCTCCTGTCAGAAACAAATCATCAA
Organism: Pseudotsuga menziesii; assembly: GCA_001517045.1. Taxonomy (NCBI): domain Eukaryota; kingdom Viridiplantae; phylum Streptophyta; class Pinopsida; order Pinales; family Pinaceae; genus Pseudotsuga; species Pseudotsuga menziesii. The sequence goes on from LPNX011235908.1 coordinate 56,393, forward strand.
CATATTGCAGGAACATCATCGGTATTCCTCCTTCAACCTTGAAGTAAAGGTTGGAATCTACTTTACTCTTATTAAAGACTAAGATCATTAGGAAGTTCTCCATCTGGTCATACCATGTCCTGGGTTCTTTTTCCAATCCATACAAGGATTTATTCAATTTGAACACATGAGTTTTCCTGTCATGTGTCCCAAATCCTAGTGGCTTCTACATGTACACTTCCTCTCCGACTACAACATTCAAGAATGTTGTCTTGACATCCATCTGGTGTACCTTCCATTTCATCGTTACATCCAATGCAAGTATAGATCTAATGGAAGTGTATCTCGCTATGGGTGCAAATGTATCATCGTAGTCTATTCCTTCTCTCTATGAGAAGCCACATGCCACAAACCTTTCCTTGTGTTTTTCAATGCCTCCATTTGCAGTATGCTTGATCTTGTAGATCCACTTTGAAGTCACAACAGACTTCCCTCCGGTCTCGAAACTATCTCCCAAAAATCATTCTTCATAATCGAATTGTACTCCTCGATCATGGCATCCTTCCGTTCTTTCTTTTTAGCTGCTTCTTTGTAGTTGGAAGGTTCTTTGTCAATGATGTCACATAGAAATGCCACATAGTTGTTGTATGGTTTAGGTCTTTTCCTTTCTCTATGCACCCCATCTGGAGCTCCATAACTTTCATCATCCTATAATATCTCTCGTGTGTAAGATAGTTTTCTCTTGTGGGAGTTCTTCTCATGAAGTGTTTCTATAGGCTCTTGTGGTTCTTCCATGTTGTGATCTTCATGGTCTTCTGGGGTTGTTTCTTCCTTTTTTCGTATATCAGAATCTAGTTCATTCAGGTTCTTCGACCTCTTTAGTAGGTAATTTTCTGGATCCAGAGTATGCTAAATCTTTGACAAATGTTACGTCTCTGCTAATGCCGATCTTCTTAAATACTAGGAAGTATATTCGGTAGGCCTTTGAAGTGTCACTATATAATACGAATATTTCCTTCCTCCAAGAAGGATTGAGATTGGTCCTATTCTCTTTTTGGATGTGTATGTACACTGGACAACCAAATATTTTGATATGGTTGACTTATGTTTTCTCTCCTAAGAAAGCCTCTTTAGGAGTTTTGTTATCGAGTACTCGGTGAGGAGTACGGTTCTATACATACATGGTTGTCCTTGATTCTTCTGCCCAAAGGTACATTGGAAGATCCTAGTCATGTAGCATTTGTTTCACTGCTTCCATTATGGTTTTGTTCTTTCGTTCTACAATGCCATTATGTTGAGGATTGTATGTAGTTCTCAAATCCTTATTGATCCCATATTCTCTGTAGAGTTCCTTGAATTATTCTGAGGTTAAATCTATGGCATTATCTGACTGCATAGTCTTGATATTCCTTTCAGTGTGGTTTTCAACCAAGGATTTGAATTCCTTGAACTTACTGAATATTTCATTTTTCCCTTTCAAGAAATATATCCATGTCTTACGTGAGAAATCATCTATAAAGTATACATAGAATACATACCCGATTTGTGATATGGATGACATGGGACCACATAGATATGAGTGTATTATATCCAATATCAATTTATCTTTGCTTTCATTGATGGGAAATGTCTTCTTATCATTCTTTCCTTGCGCACATCCTTTGCAAATTCCTTCATGTTTTGCATGTGGATTTATGGAATTCATGAAACTGCTTTGCTTGCAATTGGTAATGCTCTGTAGTTCCCATGTGCAAGTATTTGGTCCATAGTTAACTTGGTTCTATTGATTCATAAACTAATGCTTGTTCGGGTTGTCCCTTCAACTTGTACAATCCTCCCTCTTTCTCTCCAATTATCATTGCATCATTGATTGTCTTTCCTTTTCGCCACATTAGGACTTGGCCATCGACAAGTGCAACCCTTATTCCCTTTGCATATAGTGCATAGATGGAGAGAAGATTCTTCTTAAATATTTGAACATATAGAACATCTCTAATCTTCAAATATTTTCCATAATCTACCTTGTATGAAGCCTATCCACTTCCTTTTATGGGGTATTGATAATCATCCCCAAGTTTCACCTCGTGAGGTGATTCATGCTTAGATAGATTGATGAATGATTCTATGTATCCTGTCATATATTTGGATGCCCCACTATCCATAGGACAATCATTCCTTCCATGTGATATAATGCTCATTACTGCTAAGATTAGTACATATTATTCATCACTTGAAGAAAAATCTATTTCTTCTCTGAATATTTTATTTGTTGGTTCATCATCGTCAGCAGTGTGAGAATGATGTAATTTCTTGTTGGACTTCTTGTTGAATGAGTCTTCGCTCTTGGGACAATCTATGGAGTAGTGTCCCTTCTCATCACAATTGTATCATCGAATATTGGAAGGATATTTTTTTTTTGTCTTTTATGATGATGGTCCTTCCTCTGGTTGTGATGGTGGTTCTCCTTCTTTATATACTTTCTTCTGGTGTGATATGTGAGAGCTTGATATTTAGTTTCTCCCATCTTCTCTTCTCTTGTTACAAGTTGAGATTCTTCTTTTGTGCATTCTTCCCAGAGTCTGATGAAATATATATGCTTCCTTCTTGCACATATTCCTTGAATGAATGAATCCCATGATATTGGGAGACCATTCAGGGTGGTCATAACGATCTCTCCTTCTTCTACATTCTCTTCGATTGCTTCAAGTTGTTCCTTGGTTTGAGCAACTCTTGTGAACTAGGACTGCATGGTCTCTGAGTTTTGTATGTTCGCATTCTTTAACTGGTTCCTCAATGTCATATTTCAATTGATGTTCTTTCCTTCGAACAACTTTGTCAATGAATCGAACACTTCCTTAGGCATCTTCAAGGATGACACATGGGGGATGAGGTGATCCTTAATAGAATATGAAATTATCCTCTTGGTATTAACCAAGTTCTTCTTATGAATATCCTTAGCCTCATCTCCCTTTGGCTCTGGAACTTCCTTACTAGTATACCGATCCAAATAATTTTCTTCAAGGATCAGGGAGATGATGTACTTCCATGCTTGGAAGTTATCATATCCCAAAAGCTTGTCCTCAAGTAGATTATGATGAGTCATTTTGAAATGAGAACCTCAAATGGAAATAGCAGATATTTAGATCTTACCAATTTGAGGTGTCCGACCCTAATTCTAGAGTTGGTCGACCTAGGGTTTTTCAGAGAAACCCTAATTTTCCAAACTTGGAATTTTCGAATTTTGTCCCCTTGAGGCGAGTTTCTCAGTAAGGTCTTTTTCTGAAATATCAGGTGGGAATCCTCTGAAACTTGATGCCCCAGTTTCTCCTGGAACTAGTGTCTAGGTAAAACATGAAACTTATTCAATTTTGATTTTTCTTCCACTAAAATATGTTCCCTCCTAGGGAGAGTTAGCCTAGCCCTCTTTTCTTGATGATTTGTGGAGAGAAGACCTTGAACTAGGAAGCCCTAGTTTTTGTTGCTGCAAAGTGCCTTGTTTCAGAGAGGCTCTGATACCATGTTATTTTTTCTAATCTTATTCAAATTAATTAGGATCTTCATTTGAAAGAAAACAAGCACAACAAGATGCATAATATATAGAAGATACACAAGACACAAATATTTTCCTTGGGAAAACCATAAAGGAGAAAACCTTGCGAACTTCCTCAAAATAGCTATGTCACTAAGACAATATCACAAGAGGGAAAAACCCAAATGTAACAAATCTTATGCAGCTCTCTCTCTCTCCCCTCCTTGTTTTTATCTCTCTCCTCATGTGAACTTGAGTGAGTGTGTGTGTGTGTATAAATGAGGGAGGGAGCCTTCCTATTTATACCCTTCAAGTGACTGGCCTAAAACATACATCAGATTTGATGTTCAAAAACAAAAAATATTTGGATCTTTCGTCATCAAGTAATGAATAGCTTGATCCTTGGCCTTTGATATGCATGGAAATGCTCCGATTCGACCCTCTATTTCCCATTTGAGGGATATATATTGAGCCATTGTGAAGCATTGAAGGGGGAAAACTTGGAGAGTAAGGAAATTATATCGATTTTTTCCACATTACCATATACTTGAGTATGCATCCCTTTGTCCTTTGTTGATATAACTCTTTGTGTCCATCTCCCAAGCTCTCTATTGTCTTTGTGATATTCCTTTGCTATGGAGGATTGAAGTGGTGGAGGCCCAAGTGGAGGAACTTGGTTTCTTGTTTTCGATGAGGTGCCAATTAAGGGACAAGCATTCGATCGTGTGCTCAACGGTGGTATTATTTGAACATATGATTGAGGTATAGTTTCTATCCCTTAGTTGTTAGCTTCTTTTATTTATCTAGCATATTTGAGAATGAATGTGATTTTTGGTGTCATCATGTTTGTTGTGGTCCACCCAAAACCATAGGAAGATTTTCTTCGTAACATGCCTCTTCCCGGTGACTCCTTCAAGCAATGGTTGAGTGAGTAAAGTGAAAATGGTGGATATGTGTGGTTGATTTATATAATTGTGAGCTATTTTTTATTGGATATTTGAATCGGCATGGAATGAAGTCCTATGTTTATGATTATGTGGTTAGGATCAATTGGAGTATTATCCAATGGATATGACTCTCATCTTGATGATTTTTATGCTTTTCTGCAAAATAATGGTTGATATTCTATGTGCATTGACTATTTGATTGTGTTGGTTCATATTTAATGCATTACATGCTAAATGCAGGGTGTGTTGGTGAAAAATGGATTGGCGATATAAAATGAAACAAGTGAAGCTGAACATCTTGTCTCCCTTTGTTGTGTAGGTTTTATTCCATTTTGGGATCATAGTAGCCTTGATCCTAAAACATATCTCTTTTGGTAATTCATTGGGTTTGATTATATGGTGTTGTTGTACTCTTTAGATTGATTTTTGCATGAGGTTTTAAGAATTGATTGATCTTGTGTGTCACATCACTGCAGGATGTGGCAGTGATAGGATGTTCTGTAAGGAAGATTGGGATAGGATGTGGTTAGGATAGGGTGTCTTGTAAGGCAAATATTTTATACATACCCATTTTCCATAGAAAGATGGATACTTCTCAGACTTGGGCCCAACCATATTATGGCTAGCTTTTGTAAAGTTTTTGGACATTATGTATAATTTAAATGAATTTATTATGTTATTAATTTGGATGCATTATATTCTATTAATGGATGTGTGAGGTGAACACAACTCTCACAACATTTGTCCCCTTCCCCACAAATAACTTCTCTCCCCTAGTAGTAGTTTGGGTCAAGCTCGAGGACCAATTTTAATAGGAAAGAATGGATTTTGGTCAATATGAATGAAATCATTCCTACAATCTTATGAATGCTGGAAAACAATAGAAATTGGGGTCACAGGACCAGATCAAGAAACCATCCAGGTGATGACCAATGCATAAAGAAATAAATTAGATGAACAAAGAAAGAAAGAAAATAGGGTGTAGTGGTTAATCCAACAAAGCACTAATGATTCAATATTTCCCAATATTTCAACTTCTAAATCAACAAAATAAGTTTGGGATATTTTGGAAATGGCCTATTAAGGCATTGACAAACTGAAAAACGCGAAATTGCAAACTCTTAGAAGAGATTTTGAAAATTTGACAATGAAGGAATCTGAAACAACATATCAGTTTATGAAAAAAGTAATGGCATTGGTTAACCAACTTAGAAGTCATGGAGAAGATATGACTAACCACAAGGTTGTGGAAAAGGTTATAAGTATCCTTCCTAAGAAATTTGTCATGGTAGTAGTAGCCATTGAAGAATCCAAAGATCTGTCCCAACTATCAATAGAAGAGTTGATGTGATTGTTATTGTCTCATGAATCAAGAATAAATTTGGAAAAATATACTCTTGAAAATGATTTCAAGACACAAACTATTGTCAATAGAGGAGGAACAATAAAAAATAGAGGAAATGGAAGACATCATAGCAACAGTTCACATAGAGAAAACAAATAGAGTATGGAACATGAAGAGAAGCCACAACAACACTGTTGGTTGTGGAGCCTGATCTTCCAGATCCAGAGATATTATTCAATCATGTTTGTACCCCCAGGTGTACTATACACTCATACCCCTTGCTTTGGGGTTTGGGGGTGAAGCCCCCAAGAACATTTTTTGGGATGTTTGTTGGCCAACAATTTTGCAGACCCATGGTATTGGGTTGACCGTAGTGTTTTCTCATGGTATTTCCCCTATAAAAGAAAAGCAGTTTAATATGACTGAGTATGGTATTATACTGTATTTAAAACAATCTCTGTGATTGTGTGAGAGAGACTGTGAGAGCATGAAGAGGAAGTGAAACGGTATTGCTGCGGGTTGTATCCCTTCATCTTTCTGGATTGTAACAAAAGGACTGGCAATTTCTATGTGGACGTAGCCCATCATTTGGGTGAACCACGTTATATCTGTGTCTCTCTGAAATGTGTTTAATGTGTTTTTCATCTTGTTTAATGATTTAACTGTATAATTGTTATTGCTCTACAATACTGTTTTCTAGCAAACACCCTCAAAGTGTAGGGGGGAGAATCATAGGTTATAAACAAACCAAGAGGTATGACAAATCCAATTTTCAATGTTATTATTATAAAATATATGGGTATTTAGCCAATGAATGTAGGAGAGAGCATGCGTACCTAAAAGAAATAGATATAATGTATCAAATACATTTGAAACTACCTTTTAATCCATGATTTTAAGTTGTATTGAATCTCAATAATCTAATAGAGATTTTTGGTTTTTAGATAGTGGTTGTAGTAGCCACATGACAGGTGATAAAATTTTGTTTTAGAACCTATATAAATTTGTAAATAATGATTCCATATTAGGTGATGGCAAGGTTGTCAACATTGTTGGTAAGGGACAATTAGTTTTCTAACCAAAAAACTGGAAAGAAGAACATGTCTGATGTGTATTTAGTCCCTAGTATGAAACACATTCTCATGAATGTTGGTCAACTCACTCAACATGCTTATAAAAACATTTTTAATTGTAGTACATGTAAATCTTGGACAAACCTCCCAATAGGAGGATTATTTCCATAATATAGATGACAAAAAATAGGATGTTTCCTTTAATCTTAAGAAGTGTCAACCAATTAAACTCTTTAAATAATACAGTTAAAAATTTAGATTAGTAATGGTTATGGCATTTGAGATTTGTTCATTGCACTTTGGTGGACCAAATTTACAATTTATATCCATTCAACAAATGGTTAAAGGTCTAGCAATGTTACAAGAACCAAACAACTCTTGTAAGAGTGGTATACTAGGGAAACAACACATGGACAATATTCTAGTTAGTCCATCTTACAAGGCATGGACATCATTACAGTGGGGAAATATTTATTTATGTGGACCTATGCAAACACAATCTCTAGAAGGGGATTTCTATTTTTTGACATTTATTGATGATTTCAATTGGAACACTTGGGTATATTTCCTAAAAAAAAATGTTTGAGAAGTTCAAGGAGTTTAAATATTTGACTGAAAAACATAGTGGACAATACATTAAAGTTTTAGGTTATATAGAGGAGATGAGTACGAATCAAACACATTTGCAACATACTATAAATATCATGGCATTAAAATTCATAACTAGGTACACTTTTTAGTAGAACAAGATAAAAAAAATAACAAAACTATAATGGATATGGAAAGGAGAATGTTGAAGGAAAAACCACTTTCAAATGAGTTTTGGGGCGAAATAGTTGCATGTTTTGTATATATTTGAATATACCCCCACAAAAAGTGTCAAACACAAAGTTCCCTAGGAAGCTTGGAATGGTACAAAATCAAGTGTTTCACATTTCAGAGTATTTGGTTTTGTGGCTTACGCACATGTTCATGAAAACTTGAGAAGAAAATTATATGACATAAGTGAGAAGTTCATTTCCACAAATTATACTAAACAATTAAAATCTTATAGGATGTACCCTTGTGTCTCTAAGAATTTCATTATAAGTAGAGATGTGGAATTTAAAGAACAAAAACATTGTAATGGTCAAGTTTATTAGTCAATATTAGTTGGAAACTTAACACCATTTGCACCAACATAAGATAAAATGGAATCTACATGAAAAAAAATAAATCCACCATGATTACCAAGGTTACAAGTTCAAGGTGAAACTTCAAGACAAGGAGAACACAAGTTCATATAATTCCTCACTCTAGAAGAAATTCAAATCCTTCTATAACATCATTGAGAAATAGGAAACTAGAAGTTCAAGAGAAATTTATGATCAACATGATGGTGTTGATTTGCAAACACATTTTGCATTATTTTCATGTGATCTTGGGCATTTTGAAGAAGTTGTTGAAGAAGATAAATGTATTCAAGATGGGAATGAGAAAATTGATGCAATTGAAAAGAATGACACTAGGGATCTTGTGAATTTGACAAAAGGCATGGACAGCATAATATTTAAGTGGATTTATAAAACAAAATTTAATGAAAAAGTGAAGTGGAAAAGTATAAGGGGATATTATTTGGTAAATGATTTGTACAATAGTCTGGTATTGATTATGGAGAAATATTTTCTCTAGTAGCAAGGTTAGATACAATGAATAAAATAATGGCATTGGAAACTCATAAGAAGTGGTCAGTATACCAGATAGATGTTAATTCAACATTGTTAAATTATATTTTAGAAGAGGAATTTACATAGATAAATCACCTAGGTATGAAATAAAAAATTAGGAACACAAAGTTTATAAGATGAAAAAAGTGTTGTCTGGTTTAAAACAAGCTTCAATAACTCAGTGTGGAAATATTGATTAACATTTGCTCAACAATGGGTTCTACAAAAGAAAAAGTGAGCCACGTTTGTACATGAAGACAAATCAACAAAACATAATTTTCATAGTTTTTTATATGTGCATGATATTTTTATATAGGAAATCTAAGTCTAATGATGGAAAATTTTAAATCTGCAATGAAAACCTAATTCAAATGACTGACCTTGGGTTGATGAACTATTTTCTTGGCATTAAAGTTGAAAAATCAGCAAGTTGCATATTTATATGTCAACAAAAGTATACTAAAAATGTATTAAATAGATTCAATATGACAAATTATAAGCCAACAAACACACTTGTAGTTAGTACAGGTACAAATTTGAGTAAGCAAGACAAGGGATCAACAGAGGATTCCACCTTGTTCAAGAGGCTTGTTGGAAGCCTCATGTATCTTACTGCTACAAGGACAGATATAATGTATGCATCCAATTTGATTTCCAGATTTATGGAGTCACCAAAAAAATATTTTTGGAAAGTAGGTAAGATAATTTTGAGTTATATTGAAAGTACAAGCAGTTTTCATATTATGTACGCAACTGAAAATTGAATTAATCCTTTAGTAGGGTACACTAATAGTTATTTTGCAGGAAGTCTAGATCATGATAGGAAAAACATTTATGGCTTTGATTTCCATCTTGGTTAAGGTTTAATCTCATGGGTGTTGAATAATTATCCCATTGTCACAATATCTTTAGTAGAGGTAGAGTACATGGTAGAAACATTAGCAACATGTCACGTGTATGGTTGGGGATGATTTTAGAATATCTTTTACAGGAAGAAAATGAAGCAACTTATATATTTTGTGACAATAACTCATCCATTACTTTGTCCAAAAATCATGTATTCCATTGTAAAATAAAACACAATGATACCATATATAATTTCATACAAGAGGATGTAAGTAATGGAGAAATATGTATATAATTTTGTAAATCTCAAGACCAATTGGTTGACATATTTACTAAGACATTGGCATGAGATAATTTTGTATTTCAAAGGAACAAATTAGGCATAACTATTCATGTAATGTATACGGTTGAAATTAAGGGCGTGCAGGAAGAAGTAATTGTTTCCACTGACAATGTACATTTGATAGGTGTATAACAGTCAATAGAAGAAAATGCCAATGCATTTACTACACATAGTTAATATGAGAAACATCATGAAGGAGTATATCTTGTTCATTATATTATTGTGTATCAATTTATGTACATAGGATTCCATTAGAGACCATGTAAGGTATTTTGGGAGTTTAATGAAATGTAATGTACCTTGTTATGACACTAACTCACACCTAATAGTTTCCACATACTGTGGATTCTACGGGGTGCTAGAATACACATTCTCCTAATTTTATATAAATACGGAAGGAATTTTCCAACCCTCCACTTGGAAAAATGAGCCAAATTCCTTAAAGAAGAACATGTTAAGACATGAAAACATAGTTTAAATTCCACAAATAGTTTGGATAAGGATTTTAATCACAGAAAAACATACAACATTCTTTGAAAATAAGGAAAATAACAAATAAACCTCATAATAACAACAATTTACTGAGTGAATGAATGTTCCAAACAAGAACAATTCACAACACTCACACAATTTGGAAAACAAATCCACTAACATGGATTGATGATATTCCATAGAAAAATGCATACACTAGGTATGACTCTAATAGATATTATTTATCTATAGGGAAATACTATAAACATTGACAACATCACCCAGATTAATAACCTTCATATGTATTCAGCATGGTTATTCATAAATATATATGTTCATAAAATATATATCGACTATATCCATAGGATAACCAAACAATAAACAAGTTCTCAGTCATCTTGAACCCGTATTGACAAGAAAAATGACTAACATTCTAATTCCCCTTTTAGACATGCATACACTTGTTACAAACATACAAATGTTTTTGCATAAACATGTAGACTTCATTTTATACACAAACATGCACAATATATAGCTCAATTCTCTGGCAATTCCTTCCATCCATTAATTGTACAACTAAAGTAATTCATTTTGATATAAAACAAAATATTTATATGGAAAAAATTCAATACAACAATAATTCCAATCCTTCATGAATTATTCCATTCATTAGTTCATTCATAATAATAAAATGATTGTTAGAGAGTAAAACACTTATCTGAATATTTAGCAGCTTGAGCAACTAGTTGTGTTTGATGCACGCTCCACCCAACAATAGGCTTGCTTGATCATAAATTTCCTAGCAAGGTGCCACCTATGAGCTAAGACTATGAATCAACTAGGAGAACACACAAGATTGGTAGGAAAAGGGAAGTGGACAAGTGCACAAAGTAATTCCCCACCAAGATATATCTCAAAGTGTGGCACACAATTTCATACCAATATCATGGTTTTTCATCCCTTCCCCATTATCTATTCCAAACCAAAAAATGCAATACCTTACACTAGGCCACCAATGTTAAACAATGCCCATCAACTGGTTTCGAACCAAATAGTGTAATGCATTCCTCACTTTCTATTATAGATAAAAACAATGTAATACCTTATGCTATACCACCACTATCAAACTATGCCCATAAATATATTTAAGGAAGGTTCATACAAATTTCATCAATGAACTAGCAACAAATAATGGTTCAACATGGTAGTTAGCTCCCAACAATTCTATGGGGTCAAATATTAGAATAGAACCCACACCCAACTAGGGAAAATGGTTTACCAACAAATTCCAATCAATAGACTTCACTTGCATCTAGGTGAGTGAGAAAGACAAAGAGTGTGTATCTGCCTTCGTGGAGAAGTTTGTCCATCTCTTTCTACATGGTTTCTTTAGTTGCATGGAAATCATTGCCCATGTGCCGGTATATCCCGTAAAAACTCATGTCTCTCGACATAAGCCACTAATCCTTCATTAAATTTTTGTAATTAATCATAAGGTTCAAAAAATCAAATATATAAAGGATTAAGTTATGGTTAAAGTACTATTTAAGCTTAAGGTCACAACTAGGGTCATATTATAACCCCCTTAGGCTATCTGCAACCCCCTTTTCTTTCTCATTGGTGAGTTGGTATTTCCTTGTTCTTTTCAACATTTTCCTTAGCCACACTTATCTATATGTTATATTAATTTTTCAAAATACAACATGTTCATCCTTCAAGCCTTTTATCCTTAAAATTTACATAATTACATCAGGGGTCCAAAATTGAGGTGTTACATTCCCATGCTTCTTATATTTAACATTGTCCTTAGTGTTTCATTGACCAGAACATATGTTTCAAAATTTATTTACATTTCAAAATCATCAAAATAGATACAAGTACTCAGCTTGCATAAATTTTTCCATTTTCTAGGTAGCTTCTTTAGGACTATAATGGGTCCACTGGACCTTTACCTGTTCTATGGCCTTGTTCCTAACCATCTTGATCCTTTTCTCCCATATGCATACTGATTGAAATTGAATTTCCTCTTCTAGTTCTTCATGTATCAAATACCAATCGAGTATATGATTAGGATCATGTACATATTTCTTCAACATGAAACATGAAAAAAATTATGTGCTTTAACAATGGGTGGTAGGGCCAGTTCATATGCTACTGGTTGAAATCTTCTTAGTACCTCAAATGGTCCACAGAACCTGGATGCCAACTTATTACAATTTCCCATACTCAATAAACTTTTCTTGCTTCTGACTTTAAATATTACTATGTCTCCCACCTGGAAGTCTCTATACATTATTACCTTGTTAGCATAAAAAATTTTGTCTATCTTTTTCTAATTTCAAATTTTTTTTTGCCACTTGATCTTCCATTACCCATAACATTTTAGGTCCAACTACCATCCTATTCATAGGTTTGTCCTAGTTCACTGGAACCTTGCACCTTCCGCCACATACAGATTCAAACAGTCTCATCCTAAACGAGGCTTGGTATCCATTGTTATAGGAAAAGTATAGAAAATATAGGTATTCTTACAACTTGGTAGGTCTATCCATTACATACATTCTCGACATATCTTCAAAGAATCGATTAACTCACTCAATACTCTACCCATGTGTTTGTGGATGATAGTATATGCTGAGATTGAGTTTGGTTCCAAACTCCTTGAACAAACCTTTCCAAAGATTGAAGTGAATTTGGAATCTAAATTTGAAATCATTTCCTTAGGAATCCCATGTAGTCTGACAACTTCCTTCATATAAATTTCTGCAGTCTTTGTTGCTTTAAAATTCGTCTATACATGTATAAAATGAGAATATTTTCTCAAGTTTATGACCACCAATAAAATGGAGTCATGTTGCTTTTTTTTCCTTTGTAATTTGATGATAAATTTGATGGTTACTACGTACCATTTCCACTATGAAATTGGCAATGGGTGGAGTAGACCAACAGGTTGTCTATGCTCTTTTTCCACCCTTTGACATTCAAGGCACTTAGAAATGAACCTTTCTATCTCTTTCTTCATGCCCGACCAATAATACTCCTTCTTAATAGTTATAAGAGTCTAATATCTAGGATGGCCTGGATAAGGAACATTATGCATCTCTTTCAGAATAGTTTCCTTCAAATCATCTTTATCAGGTACACATATTTTATTTTTGTACAAGAGAATTACATCTTCCTACAATTCATAATGCACACACTTTGTTGGCACACTATCTGATGGTAAGGTTGTTTTAACTTGTAAATGAAATTCATCTGAATTCATTTCTTCCATCATTTTGATCGTCAAATTTGATTTCCATTTACTTATGGGTGTAATTTTCATCATTTGATTTCTTCTACTGGGTGCATTTGCACCTCAATTTTGTTTTCCTTTGATATGCTTAGCTTCAAAATTGAATTTTCTCATGAATTCCATCCATCTAGCTTGACAAGAAATTAATTTGGGTTGTTAAAACATATACTTTAAGCTGTTATGATCTTAATTCAGCTAAAACCTATTACCCATTAGGCAATGCCTCTACATTCTCAATGTGTGTACTATGTCAGCGATCTCTAGATAATGTGTTGCATACTTCTTTTCATGCTCCTTTAATTTTTGTGATTCATAAAAAATCACATGCCCTTCTTGCATTAGAACTCCACTGAGTCCTTCTAGATATGCATATGTGCATAATACATACTCCTTATTTGGATCTACAATATTTAAAATCGGTGCACACATGAGAAACTCTTTCAAAAGTATGAAATTGTATTCACATTTTGGAGTCCAAATGAATTTCACACCTTTGTTTTCTAAATATGTAATGGGATTGGATATCTTGGAGAAGGATTCTATAAATCTCCTATAATATCTAACCAATCCCATAAAACATCTTAAATAGATATATTTCTAGGAGTGGGCCATTCTCGTATAGCTTTTATTTTAGCAGGTTCCACCATCACGCATTCTCCTAAAATCATGTGACCCAAATATAACATCTACTTTTGATAGCAAGTACACTTACTTATCTTAGCATACAACTTAATTTCTACCCGAATGTGCAAATTTATTATTATATTTTCTTTATTCTCTTCCTTGGAATAATTAGTATATCATCTAGAAATACAAAAATAAATTTGTTCGAAAATTCTCTGAATACACCATTCATTAGGCACATAAATGTGGTTGGTGCATTTGTTAGTGCAAAAGGAAAAACTGTGTATTAATAATTCCCATACCTATTTTTGAAAGATATTTTACTAATATCTTCATCCTTGATATGTAATTGATGATATCCTAATCTCAAGTCGATTTTATAGAAGACTATTGCTCCTTGCAATTGATCATATAGATAATCATTCCTCGGTAATGGATACCTATTTTTAATGGTGGCCTTGTTCGGTTTTCTATAATCCATGCATAACCTCAAAGTACCATCCTTATTTCTCACAAAGAGGGAAGGCACTCCCCATGGTGCTACACTAGGGAATATATAACCCTTTTTTAACAATTATTTTAATTGAATTTGCAATTCCTTCAATTGAGGTGTGCTCATTCTATAAGGATATTTAGACATTATAAATGCTCTCGATACCAAATCGATTGTGAAATCAATATCCCTCTTAGGGGGTAATCTTAGTACATCCTAAAAAAACATATTTAAACTCCTACAATATGGCATACTCTTCAATGAGTGGTTCTCGATCAATTTGTAAGTTTTCAACATGAATCGAGTACAACTGATGACCTTTCCTGATACATTTTTTACTTGTACATGGTTGAGATACGTCTAATGGATATTTTTCTTAGAATTCCCTTTGTTTGAATTGTTTTCTTGTCCTCATCCAAACACGTAATGTATTTTCCATGACAATCTAGAATGAAAAAAATGTGATTCTAGCCAATCCATACCAATCAAGAGATCAGATGAAATAAGGGGAATTCTATCTAAATAGGCCCTTTCTTGCAACCCATTCATTTCAAAAAATTAGTCCTTGATCATTGAAGTGACCTTACATTTCATTCCGATGGATAACTACATTATTCTAGATTCTGGTAATTTCCTGCTCACTAAATGACATATTTCAATCACATTAGCACTAATGTAACTGTAGGTGGCTGCATAATCAATTAAAATAGAAATTGGTACATCAACAATTTTATCTTCAATCTCAATCATGGATGATTAGTGGTCTACCTATCGATTATCCAAAGTTGCACAAATTCGAGGTAAGTTCCTCACTACATATTCTATGATAGTATCTTAGTTTTGAACATTATACACATTCACTCCTTTTCTATCCCTCTTTGGAGATTCATTTGAACATAGTGATCACCTTAAAAGTTCCAACATTTAACTTGATATTTCTACCTCAGTCCTATAGGCTCAACTTTATTTGATTCACTAGATGGAATCTTCTCTTTGAAATATTTATTCTGGCTACCTCTAACATCAAGAGGCTTAGACCCCTTTTTTTCCTTTGGTATTTTTTATCTTTTAGTTTACATCTCCAAAATTTGTACATATCAACATGTATTCCCTTATCTTATTCATACATGCATTTATCTTTCCTTATGTCTTCCTTCCAAGTATGAGGTTCATCATAAGTGATTTTGTCTTGGTATAATGTTGGTAATCGACCGAGAAATCATTAGATTTTAACATTCTCATCTTCAATAAAAACCCACATTTCTTAACAATTCTTCTATCATACTCCTCTATAGTTATATTTCCCATCCTGAGGTCAAAGAACTAAATTTTATTATCATAATATTTTTGGGATAGGTACTCATGCTTATAATATTTTTGAAAGCTTCTCCGCGAAATCTACTTTTCATAATATTTTCACTTGCTTCAGTTGTTCCCACCACTAGTAATCCTTTCCATGAATATTTCATATAGGAATTTGGTTCTCATAATTGTCAGACTGCTCATGAATCTGCAAATATTTACTCATTTCCAACGACCACATTTCTACACTTTCCCTTTATTTTTCTCCATCGAACATAGGAGGTTGAATTTTTCTGAGTTCACCCTGTAATGGATCCTCATCACATTTTCTCTTCCCATATGTTCTAGAAAATGATTTTGATCTATTTTCAGGTTCCCACCTTTTGTGATGGATTTCAATTGATTTATCATGGGAATGTTGCTCCATTTATCTCACATCTCTACTTTTGAAGTGTTGATGTCTGTCAGCAACTGTCCTAGTTAGAAAATCCCCTTCTTCTCCACTCATAATGGTAGGGACATGTTACACTTGATTCTACATCTGCATCAAGTTCTTCAACATTTGTATATTCACCTGTTGCTCTAGATTCTGTATTTTTCTTCCATTTCCATCTTGTAAATCTTTTAAGGTTTGGAGCAATTGGTCTGCCTCCACCTCTATCTTATGACCACTGGATTATGTTTTTGGGCACTCATGCCCACTTCCTTAGCGATAAGTTCACCATGTAACGTGTTATCATCATATTTTCTCTTCTGATACCTTCCAGATAATGAATATGATCTATTTTTAGGTGCCCACCTTTTGTGAACACCCTGTAATGGGTTCTCATCATATTCTCTCTTATGATATCTTCTAGATAACAAATTTGATCTATTTCCAAGTCCCACCTTTTGTGATAGATTTCAATTTATTTATCATGGGAATGCTTCCCCATTTGTCTCACAACTCTACTTCTCAAGTGATGGTGTCTATCAGCAACTCCTCTTCTTATAAAATATCCTTCGTTTCCTCACTTAATGGTAGGGACCTGTTGCACCTAATTCTACAATTGCATCAAGTTCTACAACATTCATATATTCACCTAATTATATTGTTATAGATTCTGTAATATTCTTCCATTTCCATCCTATAAAACTTTTAATTTTTGGATCAATTCCTCTACCCCACCTCTATCTTACAAAAATTGTATTCTATACTTTGGGAACACATCCCCACTTCCCTAGTGAGAAAATAAAATCTCGATTCATTTTCCATATTCATTACACCACTTTCTGTTGACTCTTACAATTTGAATATTTAGCCATTTTGTTAGGCACAAAAATATTCATACACATATTATTTTATCATATCATGCACACATTTCCCTTATGGGGTTTTTATTAAATGTTTTGAGTATATTTTAATCATATCAGATACAATCTGACACAAATCTATGTTCAATAACCCATGGGGTTTGATATCTAAAACCTTCGCTTGGATATCACTCTATAACATACCCCTTTATGGCATTAACTCACATGCATCGATTTCCACACCACAAGGAGTCTGTAGGGTGCCACCACAGGCACGCTCCTAATTTTAAATAAATAAGGAAGGCATTTTCCAACTCTCCACTTGGAAAAATTAGCCAAATTCCTTAAAGAAGAACATGTTAAGACATGAAAACTGAACTATTAAACAATTCATAAACACCTTCCTTCAATATGGTAGCTATAACTGAAACCATTTATCAATACAACAAAAACCAACCATTCAACTTCATGATTTAACATTTAAAACTTAAGGCTCTCAGGTTCAATTTTAAATTCCACAAACATCCTTAATAAGGCTTCTAATCACATAAAACATCAACATTCTTTGCAAGTAAGGAAAACAATAGATAAACCTTATCATAGCAACAATTTACTGGGTGAATGAATGTCCCATACAAGAACAATTCACAACACTTAGGTATGGATTGGTGGCTTTCCATGAGAAAAATGCATACACTAGGTATGACTAGAATAGATATTATTCATCTATAGGAGAATGATATTAAAAATGAAAACATCACCCAATTTAATAACCTTCATATACATTCAACATGGTTACTCATACATAAACATGTTTAGGAAAGATATAGATAATATATCCACAGGACAACCAAACCATAAACAGACTCTTAGTCATCCTTAACCCATATCAACAAGAAAAAAGAGTAACATTCCAATTTCATTTTTACACATGGATAAAATTGTTACATGCATACAATTTTTTTTGGCAAAATAATGTATATTGCATTCCATGGACAACCATTCACAATACATAACTCAATTCTCTAGCAATTCCTTCCATTCATTAATTGTATGAATACGGTAATTAATTTTGACACCTAGTATAATATTTATCTGGATGAAATTCAATGTAACAATAATTCCAATCCTTCATGAATTAATCCATTCATTAAATCATACATAATAATAAAATGACTATTATAGAGTAAAACACTTATATGAATTTTTAGCAACTTGAGCAACTAGCTATGTGTGATGAATGCTCCACCCAACCATACGTTGCCTTTCATGTTTCCTTGCTAATAAATTTCTCAGCAAGGTGCCACCCCCAAGGAGATACTATGAATCCACAAGGAAAACAAAAAAAATTATGTGAAAATTAAAGTGGACAAGTGCATAGAGAAATTCCCCACCGGGATATGTCTCATAGTTCGGAATTCAACAATTTCACACCAATAACATGTATTTTTGTCCCTTCCCGACCGATATCTATTCTACAACAAAAAAATTGAATACCTTACACTAGGACACCACTTTCAAACAATGCCCATCAGTTTGTTCCAAACCAAATAGTGTAATCCCTTCCTTGATTTCTATCCCAACGCAAAACAATTGAATACCTTACATTATGCCACTACTATCAAACTGTGGCCAAAATTATCTCTGAGGAAGGTTCATGCTTAGTTTGTAAATTAATTGGAAATAAATCATGGTAATCGTGGAATTTATATCCCAACAACCCACACCCAACTAAGAAAAACGATTTACTAACACATTCCAAGCAATAGACTTCCCCTACGTCTATGTGAGGAAGAGAGTCCAAAAGTTTGTGTTTCTTCCTTCATGGAAGGGTTCGTCCAATTCTTTCTGCATGGATGATTTAGCTACATGGAATCATTGCCCATGTGGTATCTCCACCAAACACTCACGTTCCTTAGCATAATCCATTAATCTTTCGTTAACTTTTTGGGATTAATCATAAGGTTCAAATTATCAAAAGTATAAAGGATTAAGGTATGGTTAAGGTACTTTTAGGTTTAAGGCCACAATTAGGGTCATATTATATCCCCCTTAGGGTATCTACAAACCCATTTTCTTTCTCACTGGTGAATTCAGAGTCTCCTATTCTTTTCAACGTTTTCCTCAACCAAAAATAGCTTATTTTATATTAATGTTTCAAAATACAAGTTGTTCAACCTTGAGGCGTTTTATCCTCAGGATTTGAATAATTACATCAAGGATCCAAAGTTGGGGTGTTACATGAAAGAGAAGAAGTTAGCTCATTTATCCTTCATGTTCTCTATGTCCCTCTAAGAGTTGTAGATCTGGTGTAAATTATTTGTATTTTTTTGTTTGTGCTCCTACCTGTCGAATAGTTGCAACCTACACAGAGTTTGTAAGAGAGAGTTTGATTGAATCCAAGAAGCTATGGGATCTCATAGGTATTGCTATCTTCACCATAGTATGTCAATACGTAATACGAGACATTACACATATATTTTCTGGTCATATGGGCACCCTCTAATTGGCTCTCGTCTCCATAGAAAACTTTGTCATTACATTATTCAACTTTGGATTTCTAGTGAGTACAACTACGCACTGTATTGCAAAGTTATGGTTAATGTTTTGAGATTGTAAGTTATGATACATATCTTTATTTCTTTGTCACATTGCATATTTTGATAAGAAAAAATATATTTTTTGTCAAAGTTGTTATTGTTAAATTTAATGAAGCATAGGATCATTAGGCCTGCATGAATTCAATGAGAAAAGAAGGATGTGGAAGAGAGAGAAGAATTCAGTAAAGACTCATCAATAATCCAAGGCAAATCAAACACACATGAGACCAATAATTGGAAGAATAACATTACATCCATTAATCAGTATGAAATATGTAATACAATGGTGTTACAAATAGGAGAATTTGATTGCCTAAGATGGGATTCGAACCTGCCAACCTAGACTGAATTCGGATCTAACACAGTGTGGGAATATCACCACTAGAGCTCACTAATGCAATGTCGGATCACTGAAACAATTCACAACTAGTTAACTGATTGAGTTAGGTGAGCAAAGGTTTCCTACTTTCCTCAAATCATGCAAAGTGGTGCTAGGATGGCTGAGAGTGATCTAACTGATGGAAATCATAGCATAACTGAACATAACTGAATACCTACTAGGGTCAATTGCTGGAGACTGCTAGTGACACTCAAAGCAAGTTCCTAAATTATAGGTATTGTTCCCTAAAGCTAAAAAAACTCATGCAGGAAGGTGCATTGAGTGGTACTTGTCCCTTAGGTGAGTACCCCATGCACTAGTGAAGTGGTAATGACTCCCTAATCTAGGAAAATACAAATAGACTATGGTGGTCAAGGGGTGATTAATTAATAATCCCAACACCCCCGCCCCTTAATCCTAACTTGGACAACCTAGGACCTAGAAACTAAGACAAAAGATCACCCACACTATATAAATGAAAAAAATGACTACTTAACAACTGAATAAATGGGGAAAACCTCATGGGAAACCCCCCCTCCCCCTCAAAAGAAGGGAAAACCAGGATCAAACTTTCATATTAAGAGAAAAAATTTCTTCTTCAGTAAAAAATTGTGAAAATATTTCTGTGATCTACATCTCTATGAAACAGTAATGCAGTGTGATGGTTCTTATGTGCATTAGTTTCCTGGTACTATGCATGTGAAACTCTCCACCTTCTTCCAATCTAATGATATATAGGAGAAAACATGTTTCCTTTGTCTCTTCTTTCTGGAGGAAGAGTGACATGATCCAATTTGTTCTTTAGTGAACATAATTGTTGATCATATATTACCATCATGTAGCATCTCTCTGGGAGTTTGTAGCACCCCTCTAGAAGAAGTGAATTTACTTGAAATAGCACAAGGATCTCCTTTTTAAACTGATTTCTTATTCTCCTCATGTCACATGACTCTCCAGTCATTTTTCCAGTTGCCTCAATAGCCTTTTGGGCCCATTTAAGCCTAGGATGGAAAGTAGGGATTGGATTTGGATCTGGATCTGATTGAACTTCATCTTCAATTCCATAAACTGATTCAACTTAGTCCTTTAATTCGTATTTTGAATATGAAACATTAATGGAAACAACATTATCATATGGAAAAGGTTTAGGTAGGATGAATTTACCTTCCCTTTCAAATGGCATTTGAGATGGCACTATATTTGAGTATGGAAGAAAGTGTGAGAATTCATGTTGATGTATTTGTAACTTCAGAAGATATTATGATGTATATTATCAATGTATGTCATTTTACCCCCATTAGAGATGTGTTTACCTCCTTTCGAGATGTCATTATTGTGTATAGACCTTGAGGTACAACCTCTGTTGTAAGTTAGGGCAATAGTACCCAGTGAAACCTCATGTAATGTATTTTTGGAGTCTCTCTAGCAGAAGTCGTCCTTGTTAGGGTAATAGGTTGTCCCAAGTCATGTAATAGGCTAGTCACTTGATTAGTATAAACAGGGAGGATCCCTCCCTCATTTATACACACCTAACACACACACTCAAGTTCACATGAGAGAGAGAGAAGGAGGAGAGATAGATAGTTGCTGGAAACTTCTTATTATTGGGATTGTTCATCTTACGACACAGTCTTTGTGACTATACTATTTTGAGGAATTTTGTGGGGTTTTCTCCTTTATGGTTTCCCTAGTGAAAATATTTGTGTCTTGTGTATCTTTTCTATCTTATGCATATTGTTGTACTTGTTATTCTTTCAAGTAAAGATATAAAATATACACAAGACACAAATATTTTCACCGAGGAAATTCTTTCAAGTAAAGATCCTAACTAAGCTAAAAAGATCTAATAAAATATAACATGGTATCAGAGCCTCTCTGAAAGAAGGCACTATGCAGCAGCGAAAACTAGGGATTCCTAGTTCAAGGTCTTCTCTCCACAGATCATCAAGAAAAGAGGAATATGCTAACTCGCCTCTGTAGGGTGCATCTTTTGGTGGAAGCAGTTTCTTATTTGAATAATTTTCAATTTTGACCCTGTCACTAGTGACAGGAGAAACTAGGGCATCAATTTTTGGAGACTTTGTACCTCATTCTTAGGGAAAGGACCCTGCTAAGAAACTCACCTCAAGGAGGCCCATCTTTTTGTCCAAACATAATTCCCAAAATCCAATTTTGGAAAATTAGGGTTTCTCTGACAAAACCCTAGGTTAACTAGCTCTGGAACCAGGTTAGATCCCTCAAATTGGTACGATATAAATATTTTCTATTTACATTTGAGATTCTCATTTGAAAATATGACTCACCATACTCATCTTGAGGACAATCTTGTAGGGTATGATAACTTCCGAGCATGGAAGTACAGAATCTTCCTGGTCCTTGAAGAAAATGATTTGGATCAATATATTAATGGAGAAGTTCCAGAACCAGAGGGAGATGAGGCTAAGGCTACTCATAAGAAGAACTTGGTTAAAGCTAAGAGAATCATTGAAAATTCAATCAAGGATCACCTCATCCCCCATGTATCATCATTCAAGACACCGAAGGAAGTATTTGATGCTTTGACAAATAGGTTTGAATGAAAGAACATCAACCGGAAGATGACTTTGAGGAACCAATTAAATAATGTGATGATATAGAACTCATAGACTATACAATATTACTTCACAAGGGTTTCTAAAATAAAAAAAAACTGAAGCAGTTGAAGAGAATGTTGAAGAAGGAGAAATTGTGATGACTACGTTGAATGGTCTCCCTACATAATGGGACTCATTCATTCAAGGAATTTGTGCAAGAAGGAAGCTGATCCCTTTTGAATCTGAGAAGAATGCACACAAGAAGAATATCAACTCATAACAAGAGAAGAGAAGATGGGAAAAACTGAAGATAATGCTCTCACAGTTCACACCAAGTTGAACCACAAGAAGAAGGAGAACCATAATAAAAACAAGAAGAAGGAAAATAAGCAAAAGAAGATCAAGAGATATCCTTCCAAATTTCGATGCTATACTTGTGATGAAAATGGAATCTTTGCAAAAGACTATCCCATCAATAAAGAGAGACATCATGCTCATGTTTCTAAAGACAATGAACCAACAAACAAAATATTCATAAGAGAGAGGGATGATCCAAATAAAGAGTATGTGCTAATATCATCACTTATTGTCACTATCTCACATGGGAGAAATGATTGGCTTGTGGATAGTGGGGCATCAAAACACATGACATGATAGAAAGAATCATTCATAAATATGTCTGAACATGAGTCACGTCACAAGGTGAAAATTGGGGATGATTATCAATACCCCATAAAAGGGATTGGAGTAGCTTCTTACAATCTATACTCCGAGAAATGTTTAAAGATGAAGGATGTGTTATATGTTCCAAGATTGAAGAAGAATATTCTCTCCATCTCTGCACTAGATGCAAAGGGAATGAGAGTTGCATTTGTCGATGGCCAAGTCTTGATGTGGCCTAAACGAAAGACAATAGATGATGCAAAAGTGATTGGAAAATAATACGGTGGCTTGTAAAAACTAAAGGGATAGCTTGAACAAGCATTAGTTCATGAGGCAATAGAACCAAGTGAACTATGGCATCGAAGTATTGCACATGTACACTACAGAGCACTACCGATGGAAAGCAAAGTAGTCTCTAGAATTCCAAAGATCCAGGAAAAACATGAAGGAATTTGCAAAGGATGTGCACAAGTAAAGTATGTAAAAAATAAATTTCCCAATAGTGAAAGCAAGGCTAAAGGAATACTGGAGATAATACACTCGAATGTGTGTGGATCCATGTCTTCTAGCTCATTAAGAGTGTATGTGTACTATGTTTCGTTTATAGATGATTTATCACGTAAGACTTGGATATATATCTTGAAAGGGAAAAATGAAGTATTCAGTAAGTTCAAGGACTATAAATCCTTGGTCAAGAACCAAACCAAAAGGAATATCAAGACTATGTGGTTAGATAATGGAGGAGAATTTACCTCAGATGAATTCAAGGAACTCTGTAGAGAGTTTGGGATTAAGAGGGAGTTGAGAACTCCATATAATCCTCAACAGAATGGGGTTGCTGAAAGAAAGAACTGAACCATAATGGAAGCAGGAAAAGCATTAATGCATGAACATGATCTTCCTATGCACCTTTGGGAGGAAGAAACAAGGACAATTGTGTATGTATAGAACCGTGCTCCTCATCGAGTACTTGAAAACAAAAATCCGGAAGAGGCTTTCTCAGGAGAGAAAACACAAGTCAACCATATTATAATATTTGGATTCTCAGTGTACATACATATCCCCAAGTAGAGGAGGACCAAGATCGATGCTTCTGGGAGGAAGGGTATATTCGTAGGATACATTGATACATCAAAGGCATATCGAATATACTTCCCAACATTCAAGAAGATCGACATCAGCATAGATGTAACCTTTTGATGAATACTCGACTGTAATATCCCCAATATGATATCAGATCAGAATATTATCTCTGCATCTGATATGAATTTGAATATGAAATAAAATTTTAATGTTAAACCATTCACTTCTTTATGCAAGATAAATTGTGGGCATTGCTGATAGAACTGGGAATAGTAGAGGGATACAAGAAGAAACCAAGAGACAAATTTTAGAAATATTTAGTTATTTCCCCAAGAACATGTGACTTGGGGACCATTTAGGTTTCAGAATCAACTCCATTGAATCCCTAGTCCCACGGTTATGGGTTTCCCAACCATGCAGACTAGGAAGAACTTTCACATCCATTCAACCAGTGGCTAAGGAAGCTGATGGATCTCTAAAATAAGGTTATCAGACAGTATATAAATTTATTTACAGTTTTATAATATATCAAAGGCAAGAAAAGTTATTCTTTAAGTTGTAAAGGTGAGACTAGCTCACAGAACAACTCACTAGCTCCATATTCAGTATTTCCCAAACAAGTTAAGGGGGTCATGAATTCTCTATTTTGTACTTGGGAGAATTAGATATTCCTGTTAATGACCCATCAGAACAACAATGGTGGTATTTGGATACTTATAGGTCGAATTATGAAAGTTATGTAAAACTAGTCATTTATTAATGCAAATCTAGAATAGGTTGGCTAAAACAAGTAAATCTCAGCCATATTGATTCAGATTGAAATAAAATTTATAGATACTATTTATAACATCATATTACAGACAAATATGTTTAAATTACCCTCATTAATGAAATATAACACTCTCTTTAACAATATGCATCATTCCAGTGTAATTTAGAGGCAAAAAACAAAGGGGGACTTGAAGGTTTGAACCCTCAAGTGCTAGAAACTTATGGACCTGTTAATGAAATATGATACAAAGTCATAAATGGATGGAATCTTCAATCAAATATTGAATCAAATCTGGGTGTCTTCTCCTTAGCTTCAGTATGACCTCTAATGAAAATGGGAATAAGAGGGGGAGAGATGAAGATGGGACTTGGGGCACATCACCCAAGAGACTGAGGCTCATCACTGAGTTTTTAAGATTAGATTCAATCAACACCAAAAAAATACATCAATGAAACTGAGAAATGGAGTTCGAATTGTCTTTAAATGGACCTTGGGTGACTTGTTGAGCAAGTTACCACTTGCTAAACCCTAACCCTAGCCACACGGTGTGCCCTCCTTGAGAAAATATCATGTATGATACAAGAGAGATGTTTCACTATCACAACCTTTCATCCAAATTAGAAACCGCGCCCTCCTTAGGAACAACATTGCATGCTTTTTCTTATGACATATTTTCTGCACTTTCTTCTTTTGTGACTGAACCTCTAAAGGGAAATTGTGCCCTTCTTAGGACCATTGTTTCCTGCTTTTTCTTATGACATCTTTTATGCACTTCTATTTTTGTGACAGAACCTCTGAAAACTGCACCATCTGTAGGCCCATAGTTTCCTACTTTTCCTTTTGAATTCTTTTCTTGGCTTTTGGTACTTTCCCTCTTTTCGGACTGCTTGCTTTTGTCAATTCCTTTGACAGTTTCTAATTATCGTCCTAGGCGAGTTGGCTTGCCCAAGTGCACCCTCCTGGTATGGAAAATTATTTCCACATATTTATTTGCACATTAATTAATAATAACAAGAAATAAAACTAAGTACAAGCCTCCTAAAATATAAATTAGCAAAATTCCCTAGGTTAATTAATTAATTCATCTTTGACCCCCTCGATTTTTGGAAATTTAAACACTTTTAATGTCCCTTCAAGGGAGGTACATGATAGTACTACCCCCTCAAGTCTGCTTGTCCTCAAGCAGAATCACTCCAGAGTGCTGCAAAATTTGTCCACCATGTTTCTGATGCACCACTCTAATCATAGTCATTTCTTTAATGACCCCTTCTTTCAACAAAATTGTCAACCCAGTTGAGGTAACTGTGTAGAATTCCTGGATCCCACTGCCACCTATGTAAGGATCCAAATGTTTCTACTCCTTTTGTAAATCTGTCATTTCAAAGAATGTTAAGATCCCATGTTATTATCTACCCCCTTCAAAACATCAATAACAACAACAAAATTTTATCATTGTAGAAAATGAAAATGAGGATGTGAAAATCATACCACCACACTAACAATTTGTCACTCCCCATGCCAAACTAAATATCTTTGAGACTCTACGAAAAAACATAGAAATTCTTAATGTGGGACCCAGTCATCTTGAGCCTATCTAAAGTATGAAAATCCATGTGCAAGGTAGTGTTGGAACTCACATCACTGCTGCTAGGAAGACACAAGTGGTTATCCCATTCCCTTCCATGCATACTGAGAGAATCATAGAATATTCATACATGCTCATTCCACTTCTCATATGATTTATCTTATGTGTCTAATTTCTGTCCATTGATGCAAGCAATATGTTTACCCTATAGAGCACACATCTCAAGCAAGTGTCTAACTACCCAATCAATGGGAGAACAAACTTCCATGTTGAATGATTCAACTGGAAATAATTCAACTACTATTGATGCACCTATCAAATCACATGGCTATCCATCTTCTAGAATAATGGGGGTTTCATGCTCCTCATGTGGCATCAACAGAAAAAATCGTTTCACCCAATTATAATCCCCACATGATGTGGCTTAAATAGAAGTATGGGATGAAGAATTGTGAACCATCTCCCTGTAATACTTATCCATCAATCTAATTGATGCACGACTTCCTCCATTGGTTGGCTTAGTGGAAGTGTGGTCATGTGCCTCCTCCAAAACTGTACAACATTTTCCTAGAGGCAACTCATAATCTCTTAGGAACCATGCAAGTGCTTTCTCTTCATCTTCCTTGATCTCAAATTCCTCAAGCACATGCAAATAAAAATTAACCTCATGTGAATGTGTATGGGAGGTATCTAATTGTTTTGAATAAGTCTTCATTTTTGTTCATATGTCAAGATAATGACAGTCCCAACAAAAAAATTATTGCAGAAATAAAATGCTTCACCTCCCAAGGTCTTTATTCCAAAGGTGTCTCTATCCACCCAATCAATGCATGAATAAGGAATTTTATTTGTTGATCCATATGGAATGTGATGAGACATCTTTCTGATAGATAATAACACTTCATCCTTCCTATCAATATCAATGGTGCTTGGCAAATATTTTCTTCTTCATATATTTTCACAAGCATATGCAAATATGCTCCTTCCTCATGGTTTTCCTCCACATGAGGTTCCTTTAGCACATCCAAAACCAAATCCATATCATGATCCACCATATCATGAGATTCCTCGATATGATCAATATTGAAATCATTCTTGTGAACATGGTTGAATGGTGTGTAGGAGGGCAAGTAAGATCTTTGCAACTTTTCATGATGTTGCTCCATTTCCTTCTTGGACTCTTGGAGTGCACATTGAGCGCTCTTCAATGAATCTTGGGTGGTCAAAAATTCTTATGTGAGATTGCAAATCGCTTCTTCATCCTTTAAGGATGCTCCATGCAATACATCAACACGCTCAAACAAATCATCTCTATCAGAAAGCAATTGTAAGAAGTCACCTTGTAGTGTAGGCAATGCCTTCTGAATCTCCTCCTTGTCTTCAAGAGAAGATTGATCTTCCAATGAAGCAGGTATCCAACACCGGTGTGACACTGAAGCATGTGTGTTATAGAGAAGGTGTAAGGCCTCTTGAATATTATTTTCATCCATCTTCAAGGGCCATAAAAATGAGTGGAGTTCTTTAGGAAAATCATCCCCTTCTTTTTAACTGCAATTATCTTCGAGTGACTTGCACTTCTCTTCATGAATATTTGTTTCTTCTTTCCCACATGCACGAATAGATGGTTCATACATATCCTCAAGTATGATAGTGGGATTTGTATTATCACTGATATCAAGCCTATCCTATGACGTGGATGCAACTTCTTCATGTTGCAAAAGAGTAAAAATATCTGGACTGTGAGCATCCCTTTGCATTAGATTTTTCTCGTTCAAATTTTCTAGTTCACACCCAGCTAGTGAGGGTTTCTCTTCCACTTCATTAGGAGGTTAAAATGATGATTTAATATCTAATCTATGTTCTTCTTTTGGATCTGATCCAAAATATTCCTTATCACCATTGACAAAATCACCCTTCTTTGCATTGATTTTGTGATCACCAACAAAGAAACTAGGAGTGAATTCATCTCCCTCACAATTGTCCTTCATTTTGCAGCCCTCATATGCGAGTGAAGTATTTTCATCCTCCCATGGATCAGGTGGTTGTAAGTAAACATGGCTACTAAAAATCAGAACCCTTATCATGCATGTTCTTCATATTACCCTCTTCCTATAGGGATACTATGGTAGCATGCTCCTCCACCAAATTCTCCGGTTCACACCCAAGTGGTGTGGCCTTGTCTTCTTTTTAATTATGTGTCTCAAGAGGTGACAATAAATATGATTTATGAACTTATTTTGGATCTGATCCAAAATATGTCTCACCACCCATACATGAACCAACATCCTTAGCAGTGATCTGAAGATCACCCATAAAGAATTTGGAAGTGCATTCATCTTCCATTTCTTCTTTCATGCAATCACTCTACAATGACTTGCACTCCCCCTCATGAATCTATTCTTATTCTTATCCACTTGAAGAAATAAGTGGATCGTGGTCCTTTTCACTGGTTGAGAATGGATTTAGGACCTCATCCTCCTCTTTTTTACTTTTTTTAGAACCAACAAATATTTGAATCTCTTCTTTCCATAGCATAGGCTTCACCTCTTTATGTCTTTTGGCTCCAGGTGGAAAACATATAGTTCCCACTTCCTTGAACACTTCATCCACCATATGTGCAACATTTTCCATGCTTGAAAGAAAGTATGGATCTTTGAATAAATTTTGTATCTCCAGGTAGCGGTAATCTCTAAAAGATAAGATGCCCCTTATCCAAGCTTTTCAAGCATATTATTCCATGAAATACCGCAAGGATTCCTTATAGTTCTTTCCACCGAACATTTGACCAACAACACTTGTACATTTCTGCCATATGAATTCATCAAAGATGAAATAATTCATCAAAATCATCCCTAATGAATCTACATGAGTTACTGTATGAGGGATCTTCATAATGCTCAAGGTATTCTTCAATCATTGGTAGGAGCCTCATAGCTACAACTTGATTTAGTGATTTGCAATATTATTCAACAAAGATACTTATTTCCATGGGATGAGCCAAGGAAAGAGCTCTAATACCACTGTAATATCCCTGATATGATATCAGATAACAATATTATCTCTGCAACTGATATGCATTAGAATATGAAATAAAATTTTAATGTTAAACCATTCACTTCTTTATGCAAGGTAAATTGTGGGCATTGCTGACAGAATTGGGAATGGTAGAGGGATGAGGGAAGAAACCAAGAAAAAAAATTTCAATAGATTTATTTATTTTCCTAAGAACATGTAAATTGGGTACTATTTAGGTTTCATAATTTTCTCTGCTGAATCCTACTCCCACGCTTCTGGGTTTCCCAACCATACAAACTAGGAAGACCTGTCACATCCATTCAACTAGTAGCTAAGGAAGCTAATGTAGACCTGAAATAAGGTTATAAGAAATTATATAAAGGTATTTTCAGGTTTATAACATATCAGAGACAAGAAAAGTGATTCTTCAATTTGTAAAGGTGAGACTAGCTCATAGGGAAACTCACTAGATCCATATTTAGGCTTTCTGAAACAAGGTAAGGGGGTTGAAAATTCTCTATTTTGGACTTGGGAGACTTAGAAATGTCTATTAGTGACCCATCATAACAAGAATGGTGTTATGTGGAGACTTATATGTCGAATTATGAAAGTTATGGTAAAACTAGTCATTTATCAATGCAAATCTAGACTAGGTTGGCTAAAAGAAGTAAATCTAAACCATAAAATAAATTTTAGAGATACTGAATATAACATCATATTACAACCAAATATGTCAAAATTACCCTCAGTAATGACCTATAACACTCTCTTTAACAATGTGCATCATTACAGTGTAATTTAGAGGAAAAAATCAAAGGAAGACTTGGAGGTTCGAACCCTCAAGTGCTAGAAAATTATGGACTTGTTCATGAAATATGATACATAGTTATAAATGGATAGAAGATGCTATCAAATATTGAATCAACTATGGGTGGCTTCTTTTTAGCTTCAGTATGACCTGTAATGAAAATGGGAAGAAGAGGGGGAGAGAGGAAGATGGAACTTAGGGCACATCACCCAAGAGATTGAGGCTCATCACTTAGTGTTGAATGTTAGCTTCAAACAATACAAAAACATACATAAACCAAACTAATAAATGGATTTTGAATTGCCTTTAAATAGACTGTGGGTGACTTGTTGAGCAAGTTGGGCCACTTGCTAAACCCTAACCCTAGCCACATGGTGCTCCCTACTTGAGAAAATATCATGTATGACATAAGAGAGATGTTTCCCTATCACAACCTTTTATCCAAATTATAAATTGTGCCCTCCTTAGGCACAAGGTTGCATGCTTTTGCTTATGACAACTTTTCTGCACTTTTTGCTTTTGTGACTGAACCTCTAAATGGAAATTGTGCCCTCCTTAAGCCCATAGTTTCCTGCTTTTGCTTATGATAGATTTTCTGCATTTCTACTTTTGTGACTGAACCTCTAAATGGAAACTGTGCCCTACTTAGGCCCAAAATTGCATGCTTTTCCTTCTGACTGCTTTTATTGGATTTTGGTACTTTCCCTCTTTTATGACTGGTTTCTTTTGTTAGTGCCTTTGACAGTTTCTAATTATCCTCCTAGGCAAGTTGGATTTCCCAAGTGCACCATCATGAAATGGAAACTTATTTCCACATATTTATTTTCACATTAATTAATAATGACAAGAAATAACACTAAGTACAAGCCTCCTAAACAATAATTTAGCAAAACTCCTTAGGTTAATTAATTAATTCATCTTTGAACCCCTAGGTGTTTGGAAAGGCCAACACTTTTGTTGTCCCTTCAAGGGAGGGACATGACATCGACATCCTTCAGATCCAAGAGGATACCTATTCAATAGGTTGAGGAACCTGAAGAAACGAGAGTCCAAGACATGGAAATTGGAGAAGCAATTCTAGAAGATCATGAAGATCATGACATGGCATAACCACAAGAGCTAGTAGAGACACTTCTCAAGAAGGATTCCCACAAGATGAAGGTATGGAATTCTAGAAGGAATACATAGAGAAAGGAAATGGCCAAAGACTTACAACAACTATGTGGCCTTGTTGTGTGACATCATTTACAAGGAACCTTCCACCTATGAAGAGGTTGCAAAAAAGAATGAATGGAAGGATGTCATGATCGAGGAGTATCAATCGATCATGAAGAATGATGTCTGGAAGATATTTCTGAGAACAGAAAAGAAGTATGTCATGAATTTGAAGCGGATCTATAATATCAAGCATACTACAAATGGAAGCATCGAGAAATACAAGGAAATATTCGTCACACGAGGCTTCTCACAGAAAGAAGGCATAGAATACGAGGAGAAATTTGCACTCGTGGTGAGGTACACTTCCATTAGGACCATACTTCAATTATCTGCAGTTATGAAATGGAATATATACCAAATTTATTTCAAGGAAACATTCTTGAATGGTGTAGTCGAGGAGGAAGTGTATGTGGAACAACCACTGGTATTTGAGACACATGTTAGGATGAATTATGTATGCAAATTGAATGAGGCCTTCTATGGATTGAAATAGGCACTGAGGACATGACACAATGGGATGGATAGCTTCCTGATGAGCCAAGTATTTTCCAAGAGTAAATTGAATTCCAACCTTTACTTCAAGGTTGAAGGTGGAACACCAGTGATTCTCCTACTATATGTCAATGACTTGTCATTAAAGATGCAAGGAGGAGAATTTTTACAGAATTCGAGATGAAATACCTAGGAATTATGCACTACTTCTTAGTCATGGATGTGTGGAAGAGTGCATATGGAATTTTCCTTGGTCAAGGAAACTATACAGTTTAGACTTTGAAGAGATTCGAAATATTGGACTGCAAGGCGATAGGCACACCTATGGCATCAAACTTGAAGCTTCTGTGTGATTCTTCATCAGAGTCAGTTGATGCCACGATGCATCATCAGATGATTGGATCATTGATGTATCTGAAAAATACGAGAAACAACATATGCTTTAATGTGAGGACCCTTAGTTAGTTCCTGGTGAA
Organism: Pseudotsuga menziesii; assembly: GCA_001517045.1. Taxonomy (NCBI): domain Eukaryota; kingdom Viridiplantae; phylum Streptophyta; class Pinopsida; order Pinales; family Pinaceae; genus Pseudotsuga; species Pseudotsuga menziesii. The sequence goes on from LPNX011235908.1 coordinate 89,303, forward strand.
TCTGAGACATGTTCACCTAATAGCTACAAATAATTTTTTGAGGTACCTAAAAGGTACAGTGGATTATGGGCTCAGTTATGATGTGAATCAGAAGATTAACCTACACGGTTATGTTGATTCTGATTGTTCTAGTAATGCCATTGATTGGAAGACCACTTTGGGTTGCTGCTTTAGGTTGGGATCTGGCATGATCTCTTGGTTTAGCAGGAAGCATTCATGCGTGGAGCTGAGTACAACTGAGGCAGAGTATGTTGTTTGTTTCTCATCTAGTTGCGAGGTAGTGTGGCTACAAAAGCTACTGTCTGACTTGTTTGATCTCCATTTAGATGTGACTTGTATCTTCTATGACAATCAAAGTTGTGTGAAGCTTTCAGAGAACCCTGTGTTCCATGACAAGTCGAAGCACATAGAGATCAAATTCCATTATATCATGGATATGGTGCAGAAAGGAGTAGTGAATCTCTAGTAAGTGGCAACACATGAGTAAATATCCGATTTGTTAACTAAGCCTCTAGCCATAGTGAAGTTCGAGTTCTTCAGAGAAAGACTTGGTGTGATTTAGAACAAGCCCCCTCAAAAGAGGGAGTGATGATTTCTACCATAGCCGGAGAGACAATTTGTCTGAGCTTAAAAATACTGGTGAAGATTGTAAGTTGCTAAGACATAATTAGTCATGTAGGTCGTCCTTGGATGTAATAATTCCTGGAGAAGCTCGTAGGTTATCCTTGGATGTAATCAGTCCTATCATGTTTCTATGCAATAAATATAAGAGACCAGAAGATGCAGATGCATGATATCTCACATGGGAAATGAGATAGGTTGTCCAAGCAGAAAATACGTTGGTGTAGTAGGTTTCTCAGACATAATCAGTCCTGTAGGTTGTCTGAGTGTAAATACAAGTCCTGGAATGATACGTAGGTTACTCAAATGTAAACAATCTTGAGACAGGTTATTTGAATGTAAATATGAGCTATGCTGTGGTATGTAGGTTATTTGGATGTAAAACGTCTTGTGGGATGTCCTACTGTAAAAAGGATCCTTGGCGTGGTACACGAATTACTCGGATGTAATACGCCCTGAAGTTTGACTAAATGGAAAATATTCTAGACGCAGGTTGTTCAGATGTAATAAGTCCTTGAGGTTGACCTGGAGCGTAAAATCCTTGGTGTAGTAGGTTGTTCGGTCGTAATCCATCCTTACATATATATCTATAAATGTGTGTGTTCCCATTTTGGAGATGATAAGGTTATGAAGCACTTGAGGTGCACCTAGGAAGTTCTTCTATGCTAGTAGAACGTAGGTTGACTGTGGAGAGATGTAATGCACTTGGTGTTCTCCTAGGCGATTCTTCCATAGTGGATGTTACAAGTTGTCTTCATGATGTGAAAGATCCTGACATACTACTATGGTGATATAAAACAAGTGGTATGCATCTGAGCTTTGCTATGTGTGCTTTGTGTGTTTTTTTTATTTACGCAAGACAAAATAGATGATATGGATACGACGAGATAAAGGTAGGAGATGCAGGTTATTATCATGGCAATGTAAAGAAGGACCTGGACTGTCCCAACGTGATGGCTTGCTTGAACATGTGATGAAGACCTGGATGAGGACTAGTCCTACGACCAACATGAAAAAGGGATGGATATGTAGAAACTTTTGATGACAGATAGTACCTTTCGATGATCAATAATAAGATGATGGAGGAAACTATGATGATGACTGTACCAGATGTGTTGCTGACTGTGGAAGAGAGAGAATACCTTCCTAGTTAAGAGGGAGTGTTGATGTATTTGTAACTTCAGAAGATATTCTAATGCATATTATCATTCTATATTGTTGTACCCCAATGAGAGATGTGTTTACCTCCTTTCGGGATGTCATTATTATGTATAGACCTAAAGGTACAACCTCCATTATAAGCCAGGGAAATAGTCCCCAGTGAAACATATGTTCTATCTTATGCATATTGTTGTACTTGTTTATCTTTCTCATAAATATCCTAACTAAGCTAATAATATATAATAAAAACTAACAATTCATATGCCTTGGAGACACGGTTTGCAACACCTTTCATTATATGCTTCCCAATTGAGATATCTGAGATCTCTACTGAGTCAAGACCAAATACCACTCGCTTTGGTGAGCCTGTATGAGTAATCGAGTATACAAACAACAAATTTGTTGCTAAGAAGGGAACATAGAGTACATTCTTCAACACTCCATGCTCTAAATTGATTGGATCATTTCCTTCATCTTGGATTTGAGTGTCATATCCCATGTGAATACTTGGACCATCCGTAAGTTGTAATGAAGTGAATGATTCTTTGGATGAAACCATGTGATTGGAGGCTCCTGAATCAATGAGGAAGGCATGTGATTTTGAAAAACCATCCTTCAGTGCATGGAATCTCTTATCATAATATCCAGTCTTGTCTCCAGAGTCATCCTTCCTTTCACTTTCAAGGAGGGAAATATTGTGTTGTTCAAGGATTTTTTACATTTGTTCTATGGTCTTCTTTATACAATATTTCTTTGTATGGTTTAATTTATTACATTATGAGTACTTTACCTTGTCAAACCTTTAATGTTTTTCCTTATTAGATCTCGAGGTGTCATCTAATGGATCAAACTCTTCCTTAGGTTCGAATTAATGTTCCTTTTTTCTTTTCTTTTCTCCTTTCTCATTGATTGCGCATTCTTTGTCTCACCGTACAAGAGAGCTTGATTTGGAGAAGCTCTGAGGGATCCCATCTGTATCATCTTGTCATGTTCATGTATTAGAGACTCTATTAAGTAATCAAGGGATGCCATTCACTAATTAGGAGTAGTCGATCTACCAAAGTGAAAGGTAGATGCGAACACTGAAAATTCTGGTCCAAGTTTCCTCAAAATTGAGAGCACCAATTGCTCATCCTTATTTTCAATCCTGCATTGTTTGGATTGCATGACCAAAAATTTGAATTTTGAGAAAAATTGTTTTATAGTTTCAAAGTTGCAGAGATGTAGTTCTATCATCTCATTCTCTAGAATATGGCCCCTCAGCTCATCCTCCTTTCCAAACAAGGATTCGAACTTCTCCCATCATATAACAATCTCACGCAAGCTGAGAAAGATGCCCTGAGGGAACATAGGAAGAAATATGGAAAATATTTATTCTACATACATCAAGCCATGCATGAAAGCATACGATCCCAAGAGTAGCAACAACAATTACTGGTAAGCAGGCATGGGACACATTGTAAACTTCCTATCAAGGTTTAGATAAGGTAAATACTTCCAAGTTACAGATTCTTAGAAGAGATTTTGAATCTCTATCAATGAAAGATTTGGAGTCGATGCAATCATTCTATACTATAGTTGATCGTTTGATAAATCAACTAAAATCTCATGGAGAAAAAATATAAGACCAAAGGGTGGTTGAAAAATTTCTCAGAAGTATTCCCCCAAGATTTGAATCCTTGGTTGTGACCTTGTACTAAAACAAAGATATGTCGGTGTTTACCATTGATGAGTTGCAAGCTTCAATCATCTATCATGAACACGAAATTAGCAGAAAAAATACGTCATGGGAAGGTGCATTCACAACACAGTCATCCACAAGCCGTGGTAGAGGCGGGGGGAAGAAGTCCTACAAATATCGTTGGTAGAGGAGATAATCAGAATCCAAGTCAGCCAAGTGGTCAAAGGTTTGATAAATAAAAAATTCAATGTCATTATTGTAAGAAATTTGGTCATTATGCATATGAATGCAGGAAGAAACAATATGACCAAGGAAGGAAAATCCCAAATCAGTCAACCAACATCAGTACTCCATCAAGTGCAATGTTAATGGCATATGCATCTCCAATTGAATGCAATGTTGTCCAAGAAAGTCCACATGACATATGGTACTTAGATTTAGGCTGCAGCAATCATATGACCGGTAATTTAAATTTGTTTTCTAGTCTAGATAATTCATTTCAAACTGATGTTACACTTGGAAATAATGTCCAAGTCATTGTTTTGGGAAAAGGTATTGTTGGTATTCTAACCAAACATGGGGAGAGTAAGTTTATTTATGATGTCTATCATGTCGAACGTATGAAACACAATTTGTTGAGCATTAGACAACTGATACATAAAGGTTATAGAGTCTACATAGAAGATGATCACTGTGTGATTAAAAAAAATTCCCACGAAACCAGCTGATAGCAAAAGTACAAATGAGAAGCAATAGCTTGTTTCCATTGAGGATAATTCCATACATGAAAGGAAAGACAAATACACGGGTTGCATTCAAGGAAGAAAGTAAAGAAGCAACCGTACATTTCAAAAAGAAAGAAAATGACAGTGCTAAAATTCAAGCAACGTTTAAAAAAGAAGTTCGGGATGAATCCTGGTTGTGGCATTTCAGATTTGGACATATCAATTTTGGTGGGATGAAGCTAATGCACACAAAGAATATGGTGAAAGGATTGCCATTGATTGACAAACTATAAAGAGTTTGTGAAGGCTACATTTTTGGAAAGCAGCATAGAGAGACTTTTCCAGTCGGAAAGCCATATAGAACATGCACACCACTTGAAATTGTGCACTCTGATATTCGTGGTCCAATGCAGACATCATCCATTGGTGGCTACAATTATTTTCTTAATTTTATTGATAACTACTCAAGAAAAACATGGGTATATTTTCTAAAACATAAATCTGATGCATTTAGTTATTTTCAGCAGTTCAAGGCACTCGTGGAGAACCAAAGTCAACACCGTATCAAAATCTTAAGGACCGACAAAGGAGGTGAATATGTTTCGAGTGAATTTCTAAAACTTTGCAAGACCCATGGCATACAAAAGGAATTCACTACACAATATACACCTCAATAGAACAGTGTTTCCGAAAGAAAGAATAGAATCATTATGGAGATGGCATGCAACATGATGGATGCCAATCATTTTTCAAATGAAGATTGGGCTGAAGCAGTCGCAACTGTTGTATATATCATGAACCGGTGTCTGAAAAAGAGTGTGAAGAACAAAGTTACTCAAGAAGCATGGACATGTATGAATCACAATGTTACTCATTTAAAAATTTTTGGTTGTGTTTCATATGCTCATGTTCCAGATGAGTTGAGAAAGAAGCTAGACAATAAGGGACATAAATGTATTTTTGTTGGCTACTCTGAAGACACAAAAGCATATAAGTTGTATGATCATGTCGCAAGGAAAGTGATAATCAGTCGAGATGTTCAATTTTTTGAGAGTGAATCATGGGATGGAACTGTTGACATAAATTTCAAGATTGTGTCGAATGTCGACCATGATGACATGGTAGAGGAAGTGGTTCAAAACCACATGTAATTCAACCGGTTTTAGCACCATCGACTCCAGTGACATCGCGACATGGTTTAGCACAAGGAACATAGACACAAGTTGCAGCTCAAGCTACATCGTGAATCACACCAAGAGGACAAAAGACTCCATCAAGCATTTCATCGAGGTCGACATCGACAAAACCAGTGAAGACAAGAAGTCTACTTGAAATCTATGAAGTTGGTACACCAAATTCATTCTCTCTCTTTTCATTATTTTCTCCTATATATGATCCACTAACATTTGAGGAAGTTGTCGAAAAATAAGCATGGGCACAAGCCATGGATGACGAAATAGATTGCATTGAGAAGAATCAAACATGGGAGTTGGTAGATGTACCAAAAGATAAAGATGTAATAATCATCAAATGGATTTATAAAACAAAGAAAGATGCTGATGGGAATGTGTAGAAGCACAAAGAAAGAATGGTTGCAAGAGGGTTCACACAATAGCCTGGCATAGACTTCAATGAAACTTTTGCACCTGTCTCATGCATGGATACAGACAGAATAGTCTTGGCCATTGCTGCACAAAACAAATGGCATGTTTATCAAATGGATGTTAAGTAGGTATTTTTTAATGGCTATATAGAAGAGGAAGTATATGTGGAACAACCACAAGGCTATGAAGTTCTAGGTCAACAGCATAAAGTATACAAGATGAAAAAGACACTCTATAGTTTGAAGCAGGATCCTAGAGCTTGGTACCGTCAGATTGATTCCTATCTCACTGAAAATGGATTTCACAGAAGTGAAAGTGAACTGAATTTGTACGCCAAAGTTGATGAGAAAGGTAAGATGTTTATTATCTGCTTGTATGTAGATGATTTAATATTTACTGGTGAATTTGGCATAGAATATTTTAAAGCAGTCATGGAAAGTGAATTTAAAATGACTAATTTGGGGATTATGAAATTTTTCCTAGGCATTGCAGTCCAGCAGTATGAAAGTGGTATATTTATATCATAGTCTAAATACACAAGTGCATTTTTAAAAATATTTAATATGTCTAATTGCAAGACAACCCCAACACCAGTAATAATAGGTTTAAAATTGAGCAAGGATGATGATGAATCAACTGTAGATCCTACGCTGTTTAAAAGACTTGTTAGCAACCTTATGTATTTAACAACGACAATAGCAAACATCATGTATATAGTAATTTTGATCTCAAGATTCATGGAGTCACCAAAATACTCTCATTGGAAAGTAGGTAAAAGAATTATGAGGTATGTAAGTGGCACAAAGGACCTCGACATTATGTATTCAACCTCAGAAAATTTTAAACTAATTGGATACACTGACAGTGACAATGGTGGAAACACAGATGATAGGAAGAGAACATCTAGGTACACATTCCATTTTGGTACAGGTGTTGTTTCATGGGCTTCAAAGAAATAACCCGGCAAAATCAGAGTATGTTGCAGCTACAAGCGATGCATGTCAAGTTGTCTGGATGCGAAGAATATTAAAACACCTTTCGCAGAACCAATAAGAATGATCAACCATTTTCTACGACAACAATTCAACCACTGCATTATCAAAGAATCATGTGTTCCACAAGAGAACCAAGCACATCGACACAAGGTTTCATTTCATAAGAGAATTGGTGAACAACAAAGAAATTTGTTTAGAAGTTTGCAGGTTTGAAGATAAATTTGTAGACATCTTTACAAAACCATTGGCAAGGGATACATTTCAATATCTATGTAGTTATCTTGGAATGACAAGTTCACCAGTTCAATGTAGTTATCTTGGAGTGAACTCTGTCATACACAGAGCAAGTTTAAGCTCTGAAATAGTTTGTAATATTTTGTTTTTTTTGTGATCCCCATCTGCTCAAAATTAAGGGGGAGTGTTGCAAATATTAATTACTCACAGATCTATATCAGACTTCAGCCAACTTTTCCAGAGTCCGTATCAGTTCAGTCTATGTCAAACAGTCTGACAAGATGAAGAGTTCACAACTGTCATATATAAACCTGTCGAATTAAATTTCTGAAGCTATGTTTTTAGGTAGAGAGTTATTGCACTCTTTATTGTTAAGTCACTAGATAGATTCACGCGGGAGCAATTTTAGTTTGCCTATAAATAGAAGAAGACTATTGTAAATCAAAGAGAGAATTCTTAGAGAATTATGAGCAAAGAGTGAAGAGGATAGTGTCGAAGCTCAAGCTTCTGTGTGTTTGAAAATGTCAAGAGGCTAAGCTTTGTAAAAGGTGAAATATCTCCGTAAATTTTCAAGTTTGCATTTACGGAAAATAGTTCTCTCTTATGTCCCGACATGTTATATAAATCAAATAGTTTGTGGTTGAATACATATTTGTTTAGCCGCACATTCTCTCTAGAATTACTTGAGTAAACGTTGTTTACATTCACACTTTGAGTGAAAGATCAAAAAATCCATCTGTTAACACTTTATACTATCTTTAATATGTATTTTACAGAAATGTTCAAATTCATTATGATATTATTTTGTGTTATTATTTTCCATAATTACGCCGTAGGCATTTTCATAATGAAAGCGGCTATCTCAAAATATTCCTCATCTCCCTGGCCACTAACCTTCTGAAATGTGCCGCACGGTAATTGGCGATTCTATTCACAGCACACAATGGTTAATTTTTCCGGTTCTTCTATATCGTGATCCGATAGGGACCGAACAAGGACGCATGAGATTTATCGGTTCTCCCTGGCCACTAACCTTCTAACAAGTGTCGCCTAGTACTTGGCGGGATTATTCACAGCACGCGATGGTTAAATTTTTCGGTTCTTATATCCTGTGATCCGGCAGGGACGAAACAAGGCGGCATGAATTTTATTGGTTAAGTACATGTTCTGAAAATGGTCAGGTTTTATTCTGTCCGTTCGTATTTTTTCCACGTAACTTCTTCCTCCGCCAAGTCCATCCTTATTTTAAACTCCCTCTAAGTTATTTCTGATAGTTCTCCCTCTAAATTTGTCGGAGAATATAGCCTGTAAATTGTATGAACATTTCTTATCTAAAATCAGATCTTGGGGAATAGGACATAGGATTTATGCAATCCGAAATGTTGAAAAATCGGAAAATATGGTTTTAATTATTCACAAATTCTAAAATGGGGAATTGATAATTGGAACATATGGTGTTCCTTATTGGAAAACATAGAACCTAGATTTCCACATTCCGAAATGTTAGAAATAGGAAATAGGAACATCAACATGTTCCTATTTGAACACAGGGTTTCTGGATATGTTGCAAAATCAGAAATCAGAAGATAGATGTTCCTAATTGAAAAACATTAGATTTCTAGATTCTGAAATGTTAGAATTCGACAATAGGAACATGGACATATTTGTATAGTTCAAACAGATACAAACCAAAGTAATCAAATATGTTAATGAATAGCATGTTCGGACAAGTTCGTATTTGTACACATAGGATTTATGTATATGTTGCAAAATAGGAAATCGGAAGATAGCATGTTTGTATTGTTCAAATAAAGAACATAGGACATGGATTTCTAGATTCTGAATTGTCGAAAATCGACAATAGGAACATGGACATGTTCGTATTTCAACACAGGATTTCTGCAATCTGAAATGTCACAAAATCAAAAAACATTATGACATAGGACATAGGATTTCTGCAATCCAAACTGTCACAAAAATCAGAAAATATGGTGTTCCTTATTCGCAAATGCTAAATTGGGGAATTGAAAATCGGAACATATGGTGTTCCTTACTGAAAAACATAGGACATAAATTTCTGGATTCTGAAATGTCAGAAATCGGAAATAGTAACATCGAAATGTTCATATTTGAACACAAGATTTCTGAATATTTTCCTTATTGGAAAACATAGCACATAGATTTCTGTATTCCAAAATGTTGGAAATCGCCCATAGGAACATGGAAATGTTTGTATTTGAACACATAGGATTTCTGCTTGATATGAAATATATTAATGAATAACAACAACCAGAATAATGAAATATGTTAATGCAAATAATTTTGTTTTTATATATCCATTTTATTCTGGTCAAATGATTATGTTACATTCAAATTTTTTTTTTCATTCTCCATTTCATTTCACAGGAAAAAATAACCATCATGTTATGGAGACTATGGTAACTAAAGATTCTATTTCACTATTGCTACATGGTGCTTTCAACATTTTCTCACTGGTACAGGTCTGTATTAATCTGTCACAGTAATATAGGGACTAAAACACAGTCTCATAAGAGATTTCAGACAATTAAGCATGAAAATGGCATAATGGTGCTGCAATTGGAGTAGCATCTTTGTATATTCAATAAAGAATGAGTAATACAATACAATGATCATGCAATATGCATGAATGCCAAGAAAATTTGAATTCCCAAGGAGGTCATTCAAATTGAATGAATGGGTGTAGCTTAACTGACTGTAAGCCACGGTAAACACACCTAATTAACCAACTGATCAAGTGTCTATTGACTCAACTGAGTCCTAACTGAAGTCAAAGTGCAATGGATGACTGAGTCTAACTGAAAGTAGCTCAAACACATGTCACTGCATGCCAATCAACAAGTGGTAGCGCATCATTAACTCCAATGAACCCCGATGAGGTTAATTGAAGTTAAACTGGCCATCAGAGGTGGTTGGAGGTGCTCCTGTTGAATCCAGTTCATAAATATGAATAAAAATAATCAATATAATGAGTGGAGGTTCCTTCACCACTTATATTAACTGATTGTAACCATAAATTATCAATTAGGTGCATTTATGACACTCAGATCACTCCTGGAGTGCTCCTTGTTTGAAGGAGGAAGCCTAGTTAGCCTTCCTGAATGAAGGAGAAGGCTTAGTTGGCCTCCTTGACTGAAGGTAGGCATGGGTGTTCTCATGCTGATGTCATAGTGTGCTCATCTAATGCCGATTAAGTCAATAAAACTTAAGATAGTGGTTTAATAAGGCCACATTGACCAAATAAAGTGTGCATGGTGGGTAAATGTCTCCAACACCCCCCCTTAAGCTACACTCAAGAGAAGTAGAAACATAAAGTGCATGAAATGCTAGGGCCATGAAACAAAGGCCATAGGTCACCCTGTACAATAATGTAACTCAAACAATGCTCAAAAATAAATCTAAGTGAGGAAAAGAGGGAAAACCCAGTGGGAAAACCCCCCCCTCAAGCTGAACACTAAAAGTAGTCTGATCACCCTGATGAACTCATCCCCAATAGTGAACAGAGGTAATTGAACTTATTTTCTAAAAATCTCTTGGTGAAGATGTCTGCAATCTGCTCATCAGTAGGGCAGTATTGCAGAATTATGGTCCTATCATGCACTAATTCCCTGATGTAGTGCATGCGTATCTCTACATGCTTGGTCCTCTTCCTAGTAATTTGATCTATGGATATCTTAATATCACTTTGATTGTCACAAAAGAGGACAGTGGACAAAGTACTACCAAGATCAAACTCTGAAAGAATGCCTTCCAACCAAACAACTTGGATGCAAGCATTCACCGCTCCTTGGCCTCTGCTGAAGACAATGTTATGGCGGCCTGCTTTTTTCTAGACCATAAAATGGGGCCACCACCAAACATGAATACATATCCAAAAGTATACTTCCGATCAATATAATCACCCACCCAATCAGAATCTGTGTAACCAACCAACTCTAGCTCGAAGTCTGCAGCATAGTGAATGTCGTAAGTCCTGGTTCCTTGAATATACTGGAGGATCCTCTTGGTTGCCTTACAATGAATATCATGGGCTTGCTGCATGTATCCTGACACAACATTCATGGCATAACATATATTAGGGTGATAATGAGTCAAGTATAACAATCTACCAATCAGATGTCGATAAATAGTGCAGTCCATGGGAGGTGTGCTTTTTCCTTCTTCAAGGTTGATCCCTAAAAGGAAAGGGAATGGATCAACCTTACATTCATCCATATTAAACTTGACTAATAGGTATGATATGTATTTGGAATAAGTGACCATTATCCCATCAAAAATTTTCTCAATTTTGAGCCCCAAAAATTGCTTTAAGAGCCCAAATCGCTCATTTCAAATGCATTGTGGAGAGCAGTTTTGATGACTGAAATAGAAGCGACTGTGCTACCTATGATCAGTGTCATAAACATATAAAAAAATAATAATCAAATGACCATCATACTTATACATATACACATTTGTATCTGATCTACACCTTTGGATGTTTTGCGAGAGAAGGAAAGCATCCATCTTGGAATACCACTCTCTTGGGGCATGTTTTAACCCGTATAGTGACTTATTTAGTTTGCAAACCAAATATGGACAAAAAATGTAGCCCTCAATATGCTTCATGTATATCTCCTCATGAATATATCCATGTAGAAAGGCAGATTTAACATCCATATGATGCGCTTCCCAGTGCTTAGATGCAGAAATTGCCAAAATTAGGCGGATGGAGTCCATTTTTGCAACCGGTGCAAAAGTCTCATGGTAGTCCACACCTTGGACCTGGGAGAAATATTTTGCTACCATCCTTGCCTTGTATTTTCAGGTTGTTCCATCTACAGCAACCTTAGTCTAAAACACACACTTGCATTGAACCAATTTCCTCCCGGGAGGAAGAGAAACTAGCTCCCAAGTAGTGTTTTTCTAAAGAGAATTCATCTCTTCATCCATGGCAGCTTGCCATCTCGGATCCTTCCAAGAATGGTAGTAAGAATTAGGATCAGAACTTATAATTAAGTAACAAGTTTCGTACATCAAATAATAGGGACAAGAGAGCGCAATACCTGCTCTTTGGAAATCATACTAGGTTCTTCTTGGATCATCCGGATTTCCAATGTTATCACCTATGGAGGAGAGTGTCTGTCGGGCCCAAGTTGGGAGATGATTTTGTACTTCAGGTTCTGATTCATCATCTGATGTTTTTTTTCACTAATATCAGAAATCAGAGGATCCAAATCAAGGTCATCACCCCCAATTCCATTATCCAAATATTTAGTAGAATAGGAAGGAAATTCAACAGTTTTCTCCTTCATTAGTTCTACCTCCTGAAGAGGCTCATGGAACATGACACTTCTTTCAATGATGATATATTTTGTTCTAATATACAACATATTGAAACCTTTTGATTCATCAGGATATCCAATAAACGGACATTCTATGCTTTGCGGTTGCAAATCCCTCCTTTTATCATGTGGAATTCGGGCCCATGCAGTGTACCCAAACACCCGCAGATTCAACACATACGGCTTGTGTCTGAAGTATGCTTCGAAAGGGGTATTTCCTTTCATGGATGAGTGTAGAAATATTTTCTTTATGTATGCTTCTACATTCATGGCTTAATCCCACAAATTTGCATCCAACTTCTTTGATTCCAGCATNGAAAGGGGGATTTCCTTTCATGGATGAGTGTAGAAATATTTTCTTTATGTATGCTTCTACATTCATGGCTTAATCCCACAAATTTGCATCCAACTTCTTTGATTCCAGCATACAAGTGGTCATCTCCTTGAGAGACCGATTCTTCCTCTCCGCTACACCGTTCTGCTGGGGAGTGTAGGGGACTGAATGTTGGATATAAATACCACTTTGGGAAAATATATGCAGTAACTCATTATTGATATACTCCCTACCATTATCATATCTCAAACTCTTTATCTTTTTTCCAAATGCATTCTCAATCAAGGCCTTCAATTCAGTGAATGTTTCCAAGACTTTCGACTTCTTTTTTATAAAAAAGACCCATGTGTATCTAGAAAAGTCATCAATAAAATTCAAAAAGTACCTTGATCCATTCATGGATGTGATAGGCATGGGACCACTGATATCATAATGTATCAGTCCCAAGATTCATGATGCTCGTCTTGCCTTCCCCCGATCGAACTTATGCTCAGGGTGTTTGCCAACAACACAACGCTTGAAAATTCTGATGGTAGCTTTGATGACCAAGAGGCCTTAAACCATATAATTATTCTATAATTAATGCAAGTATTTGAAGTTCACGGGGGTGAACCCCTCATGCCATAGTCTACTAACTTCATTTCCATGAGTCAGCAATGCGGTGGGCTTTGCATCCGCCACAAAATGGGAGAACTCATAGGATTTTGCATGATGGTTTGTAAGGCCTTTTGCTACGAGTTTTTTGGATGCAAGTTCTGTGATATCTACATCATATAGGCTAAAGAAGACTCTCTTTGGCACTCCCATATGTGTCATTTAGTAAACACTTAGGAGTTTTGATGCAAGAGATGGTACATACAGAACATTGGAAAAATAACCATGCTCAAAATTTACAGTACCTTGACCTTAGGATGTGATTGTGGAGTCATATCCCATGTGGATGGGAATGGATTTGATGTTCTCCAAATATGAGAAAGAGTCTCTTTCATCCATCATGTGGTTCGAAGCTCCAGAATCTATCAAGAGTGCTTTGGACTTCGAAGTGCTTGCCATGAGGGCATGACCTGTTTCATGCTGTGGTTCCCGATCTTCCTAATCTCTCCTCCGAAAGATTTTTGAAAGACTGATGTGATTTTTCTCAAGAAGAGAAGTAGCTTCATCAATTTTCTTTTTCATGCAGGCATGTTCAGGGTGGAATCCCTTCCCGTAGTATGAACACTTGACTTTTTCCTTTCCATGATTCCCTTTGTTTTTTTTCTTCTTCGAGCCGGAAGGCTCTTCATGTTGTTGGTTTTGAAATTTAGGCTTAGGAGCTTTGAATTTAGTTTTTGGGTTCTTCTGCTGCTTTCCTTTACCCTTTGGATCATTGGGCCCTGAAGCATAGAGGGCTTGACCATGGGATGATCTAATGATCCCAATATGGACAAGCTTATCATGTTCACTTATTAGGGACTCAATGAAGGCATTGAGTGAAGGAATCTTCCATCTAGGGGTTGTGAGATTCCCCGCACGGAATGTACAAACAAACACCAAATAATCAGCTCCAAGTTTGGAGAGAATGGCGAGGATGAGTTGATTATCCTCCTTCTCCACCTTACACTGCTTCAACAATAAGACAATATACTTGAACTTTGTGAAAAAATCATTTAACGTCTCAAAATTGGAACGTTGGAGAGACATCAACTCATTTTCAAGCTGGTAAACTCTCAAATCATCTTGTTTTCCATACAGGGTGTCCAATTTGTCCCAAATTTCCTTTGGATTCTTCAATCCTAAGAGATGGAAAAGAAGATCCCAGGAAATAGAGAGGCACAAGAATCCAAATGATTCATCTTTCTTGTTCAAGAATCTGGATTTGTCTATCACATGAGTAGGCTCTTCTTCAGTGCCCATAGTGACCTGGTAGAGTCCTCTGGCACATAATTGGATCTCCATGTCTCCTTTCCATGAGTGGAAATTGAACAGAGTCAAGAGTTCGACAGAAGAAGCCATCTCAAACTGCTGTAGCGAATGCTTTTCACCTATTAAAACCTACAAATCACAAAAAAAGGGGCACCGTAAGGTCGGACACCCTGCACATTTTAGGATTTCATCACACCCAACATAATTGATCAAGCAAGCTTGAACAACAATTTATTTACTTGGGGTATTAAGTGGTAAGCCTTGGCTTCTAGTGCAGTGCTGGAATTTTGAGCTTTTGCTAAATTTTTCATGCAAGATCTATCAAAAACCATGTTTTTGAGAGATTTGAGCTTCGTCCCACCGTGAGCTCTGATACCATATTAATATGTCACAGTAATCTAGGGACTAAAACACAGTCTCATAAGAGATTTCAGACAATTAAGCTTGAAAATGGCATAATGGTGTTGTAATTGGAGTAGCAGCTCTATATATTCAATAAAGAATGAGTAATACAATACAATGATCATGCAATATGCATGAATGCAAAGACAGTTTGAACTCCCAAGGAGGTCATTCGAATTGAATGAATGGGTGTAGCTTAACTGGCTGTAAGCCACAGTAAACACACCTAGTTAACCAATTGATCAAGTGTCCATTGACTCAACTGAGTCCCAACTGAAGTTGGAGTGCAATGGATGACTGAGTCTAACTGAAATTATCTCAGACACATGTCACTGCATGCCAATCAACAAGTGGTAGTGCATCATTAACTCCAATGAACCCCGATGAGGTTAACTGAAGTCAAACTGGCCATCAAAGGTGGTTGGAGGCGCCCCTGTTGAGTCTAGTTCATAAATATGAATAAAAATAATCAATATAATGAGTGGAGGCACCTTCACCACTTAGCTTAACTGATTGTAACCATCAGTTAGCAATTAGGTGCATTTATGAAACTCAGATCACTCCCAGAGTGCTCCTTGTTTGAAGGAGGAAGCCCAATTAGCCTCCTCAAATGAAGGAGAAGGCTTAGTTGGGCTCCTTGAATGAAGGTAGGCATGGGTGTGCTCATGCTGATGTCATAGTGTGCTCATCTGATGTCATAGTGTACTCATCTGATGTCGATTAAGTCAATAAAACTTAGGATAAGGGTTTAACAAGGCCAAATTGACCAAATTAAGTGTGCATGGTGGGTAAATGTCTCCAACAGTCTTCGCATTAAACCAAGTGAACTCACTCAAATCATCATGTATTCGATTCTAAATCTCTATCTCGTACAACCTTCACAAGAATGAGATACTGCTTCTAGTTATATATAGTGATCTTGTAGAAAATGGATAACTAAAAGAAGGAACTATAATCAAAATTACCCAATGTTCATGCAACATTGTACATAATGTAACGTACATTTAATTTCCTCTTTCTTTTTCTCTCAATCAGTTTCATATTGTTCATGCATCCAATGTTTTTCTCTCCCATTCATGTCTAACATACTTCATCTCACAAGACTATTGCATTGATTGCACTCGAGGTTGTCATAGTGGATGCAACAATTATTGGATATCCTGCACCTTACCACTTACCTGTACCTTCTCCTTCAGAAATTAGTTTCTCTATTCCAGTCAACACTTCCTCAATAAATGAAACCCCTAACTTCACTAGATCAACTATCCCATTCACATCACTCTCATGTTCTATCAAAGTTTGGAACATTCAAGGCCGAGTTACTGCCAAGACAAACATACATGAATATTGCAACCAACAAAGGTCTGGAAAAGTGTTTGGATTTGACCTTGTTAATGCTTCCCACGATGAAATACATATATCCCCATTCAATGAATTGGCATTATCTTTGTATGACCAAATAGAAATAGGAATAGTGTACATTGTATCAAATGGCACAGTTAAAGCATCCAACCCACTTTTCAACCATTTGAAAAGCCATAATGAAAATTTTCTAGGTTCCACCTCAACCATCCAAACATGCTTAAATGAATATCCCTTAATACATTTATGTTGCTTTAACTTTGAAACTATTAAGGAGATTCAAACTATACCAGTAAATTCAATGGTTGACCTTGTTGGACTTGTCATTTCAGTTTCACCTACATCCATGATACGAAGACGGGATGGTGTTGAAACTGTTAGGTGAACCATTGGACTCTGTGACATGTCAGGTTATAGTATTGACATAAAACTTTGGGGAGAGAATTTCCAAATTCAAGGAGCTGAGCTTGCCAGCCTTCACGGTTTACCTACTCCTCCAACGGCTGTGATCAAGGGCACCCGTGTTATATATTTTAATGGAAAATCTATTGGCTATATCCACCTCTATTATATTTATAAACCCAAATATTGAACAAACATCAGTCCTCAAGAAATGGTTTAATGACAATGGATTTCATTCAGCATCACCCTCTTTCAACCACAAATTCATTGCCTCTCATTTTGCTGGTCGAAAATTCATTACCACCAATGAGCTACAAACTCTTCAAGCATCTGAAAAAGCTATTTGGTATTCTCTTTTTGCAACCATCACAAATTTTAACATGGATGACTTTCATTTCCTTGCATGCCCTCTTTTTTTGATGGTAATGTATGAAAAAGATTGCCGACAAAGTTGGAGACATTTGGCATTGTGGTAAATGTGATGGGGAGTTTCCTGAATGTGACTACTGATACATTCTAAAGATTGACTTGCAATATGTAACTGGATATCTTGATGGTGTGATCGCTTTTGATGATGTTGAAAATAAACCCATGAGCATCTTAGCAAAAGGCCTATGTCTTCTCTCAACTGAATCATCATCAATTGTTGAAATAGTCCATAGGATTTGAAACAAACAATTACTTCTTACTCTTTCAGTTAAAACATAGACGTTCTCCAGAAATGCATGCCTAAAAGTTGTAATTGTGATGGTTGAAAATACATCATCAGCAAATTCACTGAATCCATAAATATATAATTTTGTTCAATTTGATACATGGGCGTATTCTTTATTGTTTGTAATGAATTTTTGGCCAACTAAAGAAAAGAAATGTGTCTTCTCTCAACTGAATCAACATCAATTGTTGAAATACTCCAAACATCTACAACAAAAAATTACCTCTTTCTATTTGATTTAAAAGTTATACATTTTGTGGAATTGCGCACCTAAAATTTGTAATTGTCATGGTTAAAAATACATCATCGACAACTTCACCATCTTTCCTCCACGACTCTTTTTGGATGATCATAATGAGGAGGAGGTCAGGATCAAGTCTTTTAGACTGAATTTGGTTGTAAATGCAAAACTGGAGAATATAATCTCTAACATTTTTCTAAAGAATTCAGCATATCCCTTGCGAAGATTTTCCAAGTTTCAGTTCAGTAGTTTATTTGAGTTTAGGATAATATTTTCTGCAATGCTTTTCTGCATTTAGGCTCTGAGTTTGGGATCAATTTGGTCGTGCTTTTGTTTCACTATTTGTTCAGTGGATGAAATACACTTTTCCCATGTCTCTTCATTCACATTAATGCTTCATCAATGCATTGTTGCTCCATTAATGCAATAAAGTTTGTCAATTATTAATTTTTGTCATTGTCATTGTGTATAAATAACTTTTGTCTAACGTTATTGAGCAAAATTACATTTTCCTTTATCTTAAACCTGTATTTCCAACATCGTCGTTAGATATATAAATCTTGTTGTTCATAGATTCATATATAATAACAGTTTAGCAGTGGGGTTTTTTAATGAAAACATTTAATGTGATATTATAAAATAATGGAAATGCTATTCGAAATTAGGAATTTGTGAAAATAGATTTGTCGAAATCTGGACTTTGAAACAGCTATTTTCAGCTCTAACTTGTCTAAGATTCGCAAGCCATCAAGTATTTCCTTAATATTATTTTTTCCACCCTCCTAATGAAAAAATAATGACCACGATTTAGAGACCACAAATGAACTGATGAGATAATGTATCATTTGTATTTGGAGCCAATGAATATAATGCAACTAACTTGACCTATACATCCTTGTAGTATGGGTAATTTGCCATTTTGTATTCAAGGGCAGCAAAAACATGTGTTCGACTAACAAATAGTTCATATGGATTTTTTGTAAAATTGCATTTGCAAACAACAAGAATGTCAAGTTCTAATATTAAATGGTGCACGTATAACAATGGACTTAGCAGAGAAATAAGTTATGCGAAAAGAAATACTATCTACAACATTTCTTCCGAGATCGTAAATGTCACAAATCGAATCTTACGGAATCAAAAAATTGGAACATATGGTGTTCCTTAATGAAAAATATAGAACATGGGATTTTCGGAAAACCAAATATCGGAAATAGGAAATCGGAACATGCATAGTTCCTAATTTGAACACATACAAAAATCGGAATCTGAATTGTCGAAATTCGGAAATGCACAAATCGAAAATTGGAATATTGGCTTTCCTTATTCCTAAACATATTATATTCCAAAATCCGACATGTCGAAAATCAGATTAATGAAATATATTTATGTTAATGAATAACAACAAAATCCGACATGTCGAAAATCGAATTAATGAAATATATTTGTGAGAATATATTTATAGTGATATATCTTAATGAATAACAACAACCATAGTAATGAAATATGTTATTGCAAATTATTTTGTTTTTTACATATCCATTTTAGTTTGGTCACATGATTATGTTACATTGCAATTTTTTTTTGCATGCCCTATTTCATTCCATAGGAAAAAATAATGATCAAGTTTTGGAGACTATGGTAACTGAAGATTGTATTTCACTATTGCTACACGGTACTTTTAACCTTTGCCGGTTACCTTTGTCTATATTGCATTTCACTATTCCTCTCTGCAATAGCCTGCATTTTCTCTCCAATTATGGCTTTATGGTTTACTGCACTATTAATTCATGCTATTTACATTTTTCATGAAGATATAGCCATAAATTCAACCAAAATCTGGAAATAGGAAATAGGAACTTCGACATTTCTTTATTTGGAAATAGAAATATTCTGAGATCTGAAATGTCGGAAATAGAAAATAGGGACATAAGCAGTTATTTATTTCAACACATAGCATTTCCAGATTCTGAAATTAGGGAAATCAAAAATCTAAATTGTAAATGTGGCGAATCGAAACAAATGGTATGATGTGAAATTTGGCAAGTCGAGAATACTATCTATGACATTTCTTCCAAGATCAGAAACCAAAATCGGAAATGTTGCAAATCAATTCTTGTGGATTCAAAAATTGGAACATATGGGGTTCCTTAATGAAAAAACATAGGACATAGGATTTTCGAAATCCCAAATATCGGAAATAGGAAATTGGAACATGTGCAGTTTCTGATTTGAAGACATACAATATTTAGAATTGGAATTGTCGGAATTAGAAAAATGCGCAAATCAAAAATTAGAATATTGGTTTTCCTTATTCCGAAACATATTATTTTCCGAAATCCGATATGTCAAAAATCGGATTAATGAAATATATTTATGAGAATATATTTATAGTGATATATGTTAATGAATAACAACAAAATCCGACATGTCGAAAATTGGATTAATGAAATATATTTATGAGAATATATTTATAGTGATATATGTTAATGAATAACAACAACCAGAGGAATGAAATATGTTATTTCGAATTATTTTGTTTTTACATATCCATTTTAGTCTGGTCACATGATTATGTTACATTGCAATTTTTTATATTGGTGTTCATTAGATTGGAGACTATGATAACTGAAGATTATATTTCACTATTGCTACACGGTGCTATCAACCTTTCCCAGTTACCTTTGTTAATATTGTATTTTACTATTCCTCCCTGCAATAGCTTGCATTTTCTCTCCAATTCTGGCTTTATGATTTAATGCACTATTAATTCATGCTATTTACATTTTTCATGAACATATAGGCATAAATTCAACCAAAATATGGAAATAGGAAATAAGAACTTCGACATTTTTTTATTTGAAAATAGAAAACTTCCGAGATCCAAAATGTCGAAGATAGGAAATAGGGACATGAGCAGTTATTTATTTCAACACATAGCATTTCCAGATTCTGAAATGTCGAAAATCGAAAATCCGCATCCTAAATGTGGCAAATCAAAAATTGGGGAATCGAAAATCAGAACAATTGATGTTGCTTTTGGAAAACATAGATATTTTTCGATTTTCAACATTTCAGATTGCAGAAATCCTACGTCCTATTCCCCAAGATCTGATTTCCGACATTTCAAATCTCGAAAATTTTGTATATGTTCTTATTGAATAAACAATGTTAGCAGTAATATGTATTTTGCAAAATGACCAAACCTTTCTAATCTGCCTATATGTTCTCTTCATATTTGATGGATAAATATTTCACAAAATAATGTATAGTCATTTCCTTTGAGTAGTTTATATCTTCCGCAATTCGAACCGTAGATCAAAAATCGGGAAGGAGACCTGTTTCTCATTGAGATATATTGATTTTTCAATTGAGTAGTCACTAGTACATACGGGCAGATTTTTCCACGTTAGTTTTCCACTTTTTTTACTTTCGTGGAAAAATCAAGGGTAAATTATGCATTTTTACAATTTTTTTTAAGGAGCCCCGACTTTCGTTGCTGTATCCACGCCTGACCGTCGATATAGCGACGGCACCGTCTTTTGTTGACTTTTTACAAATAAGAGGTTCGATCTTCTTTTTGTTTTCGTTTTTGTGGGCGGGTGGATTAATGCTTATAGTTATGGAGGACGAGGAGGAGGAATCAGAGGGAGGAAGAGTTCGAGGTGGCTGTTTTTGGAAATCGATAATAATATTTAGCAAGGTGTTCGCATGCAAATCTACGTATTCGATATGGCATCATCGCACCAGCGAGATAGGGTTTAACCGTTGGCCCCATTTACATCTACTTGGAGGTCCCTCCATGGTCAGCCTCGGCCTCTATAAATGCCCAGCAATAATAACTATCTGTGAGTCCTTCTTTGCTACTTAATGGTAATTGTGTTTGAATCATACTTAGCTCTTGATATTGCATGCGTAATTCAGGAGGGGGAAGGTTTTGCTTTGGGGTAAACCACCATGGATTCCGCAGAGGAATGCAAGATGGAAATTACTGAAACGCTTCAGGTTCCGAAGGAGGAATGGAAAGAGGAAAGAGATATTGAAACCCTTTTGGTTCCGAAAGAGGAATGCGAGGTTGAAGATATTGAATTTACCTGGTAGAATATCTTTCAACTCAGGGTTTCAGTAGTCACCTGGGACAGAATATTTCTCATTTGAAGCTTTTGAATGGCGAGTACTATACCATATTTCCTTCCACAAAGCTAACAATTTTGCAGTTTCTTTGCGATGATATAATGAAGGCTGAGGAAGTTCTAACAGAAATCAACATGCGGGTAAACTTTGAACAAGATACAGATGCAGATGTGAAAATTAACTTTTCTTCTGGTGCAACTGGATTGATTGAAATAAATCCCTGCTATTCAAAAAGAAAGAGGGTTTCTTGTACCAAATCAAATGGGTAGAGGAGGTCCAATTCAATCCAAGTGACACTTGAAAACACAAATTTTCATTCAGACAATTCAGTCTCACAGAACAAGCATAGTTACTCTAAGAATGGACAGACCGAGTTTACAAGTCTCGAGGTGAATGATGGAGAGGATTTAAACAGTGATGAATGCTGCCTATGTGGAATGGATGGGAATTTGATTTGTTGTGATGGTTTCCCATCTGCATATCATTTTCGATGTGTTGGTCTTTCCAAAGCTCATTTACCAGAAGGAGCATGATATTGTCCAGAGTGTGTTGTGGAGAAAATTGATGCCCAGGGATCAAGAGCATCAAAGTCATTGAGTGGAGCTGAGATCTTTGGTATTGACCCATATGGGCGTGTCTTCTTTGGTACTTGTGGCTACCTATTGGTGTAAGTCAAAGTTATTAGTGAAGTGTTTGAACTTTAGAGTAACACGATGTTAACTGAATATTTTAGGCGTAATGGTATTGGCTAATTTCAAAAGTATTTTTGGTGCAATTCTTCCTATAGCCTACTTAGGATATCTGCCCTAGGTTTGTTGAAGCTATTTTTTGCATTTAACCCTCGGTTGTAAGTTTGCAGGAAAATCTTACTTTGCTCCTTTGGATAAATTTTCCAAATTCGCTTATAATTCAATCTTTTCTCTGGACATGTTGCTGTAGGTCTGATTCTGCATCAAATCCAACTACCATGTACAGGTATTACTATTGAAGTTTGTTTAATATTGAAGTTTGTTTCACAATCAGGAAATTCGTAATGTTTACTATTGAAGTTTGTTTATAAAGGCTGATAGATTGCCTTTCGTAGGGATTGGTTAAGCACTTCTGTGCAGCCAGTGGTTGCCGTAGAGAGAACAGTGTTCTATCGAGAAAGGGCTGCAGGAATGTACGTTGCATTGCCCTACGCTCTGGCTCAGGTTTGTCCTAAATCATTGTTTCATTTTATTCTAGACATTCAAATTCTCCATGTGCCAAAGATTGACTCATAAAGCACAATATGGCCCTATACCGTTTCCAATCCAAAAGCAAGCTTTGGGATTCAAATCCTTGGGGTTACCCTTTGGCTTTGTGGATGGGCCTTTTCCTGATTTGGAATCGTGGTTGGTCTTGGAAGATCCTAACTGAGTCCATTTTGTTAAGACCATCAAGCTAGATTCTGGAAACTAAACATTTCTCCTTTGATGTATGCTATTTTTTTGTCACTTCTTCCATTCTTCTGACCTATTTCTATATTTAATCTTTGGTGATTGTTTTAACAGGTGGTGATTGGCTCCAACTACATGACATGTGCTCCTTGTGTGATTGCATGAGGACTTCAGATGTCTCTACATGTACTTGTTAGCATCGACCATAAATGCAAGAAAATCAAACACATCACATCATCTGCCCTAATGCTCATAGAAAAGCTTATTCATTCTCCTACCTACCTACTCTAACCAGTGAGAAAGACTAAGTCAAGTATAGGCATACAACCAATTAAGCCACCTTAGCGTTTGATCTATGCTAAGGATTCTTCCTATCCTTGGTGATGAACCAAGACAAGATGAAGACAATGATGAGCATAGTACACACAATCACCTTCATGAAATGAGAGCTGAAAAATTGCATGAGATATGGACTACCATTCATGTCTTCAAACCCCAACCAAGGGAGCTCATCCTTCTCATTAGCCCCTTCTATCCAAATTTGGATAGCGCTGAAAAATACAGCTTCCTGAAACTGCTCACAAGCTATCCATGAAAATGGAAAATTTGGTTGTTCTGGACCTGCAATCAAATCTGCTTCCTGTTGTTTCACATCTAAAGCAAACTCTGAAATAAATGGCTGAAAAATCTGATCCAAATTCACCCTAGGAGAGGATAGGACAAGCTGCTCCAAATCTGCACTAAAAGCCTCTCCATTCTGCTCTAAATCAGCAATGTCATCATGCTCAAATGGTTGGAAATGCTAGAGGACTTCCTCTTTAAAGATCTTACTTGAAACAATGAAAAATGCTTACACCATATCTTTGCACTGATTATGCAGAATGGCTTTGTTATTGGGTCCCCCTGGGTCTGGAAAGACATCATTGCTACTATCTTTGGCTGGGAAATTGGACACTAGTTTGAAGGTTAAATCCTTTTCCTATCCTTGCTTAGCGTTGTGCAGGTAGGCTATATAGTGTTTCATCAGTAGAACAAGGTATTTACTTAAGCATGCCTTGATGATCAGGTGAAGGGAGAGATTACTTACAACAGGCATAGACTCAAGGAGTTTGTTCCTCAGAAAACATCGGCTTACATAAGCTAGCATGACTTGCATGTTGGTGAAATGACAGTTAGAGAAACAATTGATTTCTCTGCTAGATGTCAGGGTGTGGGTGACAGATACGGTGAGCAATCTAATTAAAATTCCATCCATTGATTAGTGCTCTGTATCACAATCTCAGGGTGTCTTTTATATTGAATGGCTTATTTGGTGGCGCATTTTTTTTATGGAGCTCTGCTTGCGGAACTTGCTACGAGAGAAAAGCAAGCTGGGATTTTTCCAGAGGCAGAAATTGACCTATTCATGAAAGTAAGCATTGTGCCACTTACGTGCTCAGAGAAAAGATTGATATATTCTAATGAGTTAGTAGGCACTGTGTTTGTTACGGACAATTCGGTTCTTAAATTGTATTGTTGCTTGTTTTTTGCAGGCAACATCAATGGAAGGTATGGAGAGTAGCCTTCAAACTGACTACATCCTCAAGGTATTAATAAATGCATTTTGAGGCCAATCTTGCTATAATTCAAGGATTTAGATAGATACATAGGTAGCAGAGGAGATTCAGGTATTCATTGCTTTAATATCTGTGTGCCTAAACAGATTCTGGGCTTAGATATTTGTGGAGATACAATAGTCGGTGACGACATGCAAAGAGGAATCTCTGGCGGGCAAAAGAAGCATGTCACAACTGGTATGCCTGTTAATCATATTGGAGATTCTTCTGAACAAACTAGAGATGTGTGAGTAAGTATAGATATCGTTAATATGCACAAAAATCATTACAGTTTTAAATTTTTTCTTAAAATGTTCATTTTGTAGGGGAGTTGATTTTTGGGCCTACCAAGACTCTCTTCATGGATGAAATCTCAACAGGACTTGACAGCTCTACCACATATCAAATAGTTAAATGCCTGCAGCAGTTCACCCATCTCATGGATGCGACAATTCTCATGTCTTTGTTGCAGCCAGCACTGGAAACATTTGAACTTTTTGATGACATAATACTCTTATCAGAGGGGCAGATTGTCTACCATGGACCTAGGGAGAATGTGCTAGAGTTTTTTGAAAGCTGTGGATTCAAATGCCCTAAAAGAAAGGGCACTGAAGACTTCTTACAAGAGGTATTTAGATTATAAAATTTCAAAATAATTATTGATTTCATATAATCAGTGCTTTCCAATTCAAATTGTCCATTAAGCTTACATTTCCTTGCCAATATCCCATGGTTACAGGTTACATCTAAGAAGGATCAATAACAATACTGGGCAGACAATGGGCAGCCTTACCACTATGTACCTGTCAAGAAATTTGTGTCTAGATTCAAGCAGTTTAAAATAGGTTTGGATTTGGAAAATGAGTTATCAGTCCCTTATACTAAGAACAGAAGTCACAGAGCAGCTTTGGTGTTCCATAGGAACCCTGTCCCAAAAAGAGAGATCTTCAAGGCATGTTTTGCAAAAGAATGGCTTCTTGTCAAGCGGAATTCCTTTGTTTACATTTTCAAAACTGTACAGGTGAGATGCTTCAGAATCTATAATTTGGTTTGATTTGAGATAAGTCATATGCTATTTCAAAATGTTAATATTAGAAGAGAATAATCAGCACAAGGTTAAATAATATCTTACTAGAACCATTTCTCTTTGCAGATTATAATTGTTGCCTTCATTGGATCCACTGTATTCTTGAGGACTGAAATGCATCAGAAAACATTAAATGATGCAAATATGTACCTTGGAGAACCTTTTTTCAGCCTCATCACCAATATGTTCAATGGATTTGCTGAATTGTCCATGACAATTTTCAGGCTCCCTGTGTTCTTCAAACAGCGGGATCTTCTCTTCTACCCTGCATGGGTTTTCACTATTCCTACTTTTTTACTGAGAATTCTGATGTCATTGTTGGAAGCTGGCATTTGGGTGGTGATGACTTACTATACCATAGGGTTTTCCCCTGAAGCTAGCAGGTACTATCAAATTGAATAAATTGTTTATCAGGATTGTTTCCATTATCAGTAATTTAAGCTTAATCTCTTCATTACATTCTTTCCTTCTAGCTGACACCAATCTTTTTTCCCTTCAGGTTTTTTGGTCAATTTCTTCTCATCTTCCTAGTTCATCAGATGGCATCATCCCTGTTCCGCCTTATAGCAGGAGTTTGCAAAACAATGATTATAGCTAGAACTGGAGGAGATTTATCTCTTCTTATAATCTTCATGCTTGGAGGATTCATTCTTCCTAGAGGTTAGAATTCTTTCATTTCTAACTCATGGACATAAAATATTTCTAAGAGACAAACGAAGAACTGATGCAAGACTAGAAGGTTAAACAAGTAGGAAGTTAATTTGTCGCTGTAATCATATGAAAGAATTGTGGTCTTTTAACAATGAAGCATCGGTTTACAATCAAATTAACAGCTTGATGAATTTCCAATGCAGACAACATCCCAAAATGGTGGATATGGGGCTACTGGTGCTCCCCTTTGATGTATGCAGAGAATGCGATCTCTGTGAATGAGATGCTTGCTCCTAGATGGAAGAATGTAAGGTTTCAACCTTGTTAATCCACTCAGAATTCCATGAAATTTTATAGAACCAATGGAAATAATCTATGAGATTTTAACTATCAAGAGGTTTTATACACCTATGCATCACATTGACTAGTTTCATGGAACCATGTTGACCTTCAGAGTGCAAATGATACCACAAATTTGGGCCTTATTGCGCTGAAGAGTCATAGCATCTTTCCACAAGCATATTGGTATTGGATAGGAGTCGGTGCTTTGTTGGGATTTACACTACTCTTCAATGTGCTTTTTAACTTGGATCTTACATATCTAAATCGTGAGTTGTTTCACTACACATGTACCTGCCATTCTCTTTTTGTTCATCTTTATTTTACCAAATATTTTCCAATATGAAATGATATGGGATTTGTTTATGTGTAGCTCTTGGGAAATCTCAAGTTGTAATTTCTCAGGAAGTTTTTAAAGAAATGCAATCCCAATAGAATGGTATAGAGCAAGGGCTCAATACAATACCATCAAGGTCAAGAAAGGGATCTTTCTCATGCTCTGTGTCTTCTGTAGATGCCAATAATTCCTGTAAGAAAACTGTTAACCATCTCTTGCTCAGATTCTGTTGAATAGATTAAACTTTCAAGGGTTTAGATAGAAGATGAATTCCATGTTTCTCAGTTCTATAACAAATTCTTCATTGTTTGGTTATGCAGCTGAAATGCAGATCAGACAAATGGGCAGCCGATCAACTAATCTAGCAGGCAATAATGAGGTGGCTTTGGTGACTGCAACAGGAGTTGCTCCAAAGCGAGGAATGATTCTTCCATTTCAACCACTAGCCATGTCTTTTGAAGATGTCAAATACTTCGTTGACATGCCCCCTGTATGGAACTTGAGCCATGAGACTAATCTATCATATGATCCAGCTATTGCCAATATTTGTGGATTCTCTTGCTTGGAAGGTTTGGATGACTAAAGTCTAATCCTGGATTCGTCTGCAAGAAATGAAGGAACAAGGAGTGACTGAAGATAGACTTCAATTGCTCCGAGATGTTACTGGTGCATTCGGACCTGGTGTTCTTACATCATTAATGGGGGTCAGCGGTGCAGGGAAGACAACTCTCATGGATGTCATAGCTGGAAGGAAGACTGGAGGATATATTGAGGGTGATATCCAGATCTCTGGATTTCCCAAAAAACAAGAAACCTTTGCTCGGATTTCTGGTTACTGTGAATAGAATGATATACATTCTCCACGGGTCACTATTCGGGAATCACTGTTATATTCAGCATTTCTCCGTCTTCCAAAGGATGTTGACAACGAAACCAAAGTTGTAAGTCTACAAACACTAATCAGTTTTTCTAATATGACATGGTGCCAAATTGTCATTTTACTGACTTGCAAAAGATTCAAATTACAGGCCTTTGTTGACGAGGTCATGGAACTTGTGGAATTAGACAATTTAAGGGATGCACTAGTAGGCTTGCCTGGTGTGACTGGATTGTCAACTGAACAAAGGAAAAGGCTAACAAAATCTGTGGAGCTTGTTGCAAATCCTTCTATAATGTTCATGGATGAACCCACTTCTGGTTTGGATGTCAGAGCAGCTGCAATTGTTATGCGAACTGTTCGTAATACAATAGATACTGGAAGGACTGTTGTCTGTACCATTCATCAGCCTAGCATTGACATCTTTGAAGCATTTGATGAGGTAAACCAAGGTCTAGATTCTAAGAAAACTTATATTGTTTCTTTCATTGTGGTGTTGATTTCTGACTGACTTACTATAATGGGTTCAGCTATTGTTGATGAAAAGAGGAGGGCAAGTCATTTAATTCGGACCACTCGGCCGGAATTCTCACAATATTGTTGAATACTTTGGGGTAACCACTTGGCAGAGTCCTGAGTCCTGTAGTCATTAGAAAAGGAACACTTTGAACAGAGCACTTCTAATTTATGCCTTAATATGAGTTAATTTTCTTACTTTCATCACGATAAATTACAGGCTATTCCCGGAGTACCAAATATCAAAGATAAATACAACCCAGCTACATGGATGTTAGAAGTTAGCTCTATTTCTACCGAACATCGTTTGGGGATAGACTTTGCAGAGCATTACAGATGGATCCCCACCCACCCAAGCTGTTGAGCACCTCGCTTCTATCTCTCGGTGCAATGAATATCATATTCTGGGTTTATTCAGTGGTTAATGATCATATAAGATTCAAGTGTATGAGAAGCCTCAGACCTACTTCCACATGGAATTGGTCTTATGGCATTTGTATTTTTTTTTTTAAACAGTTATAGCCGTGGATACAGCGACGGCAATTTTTAAAAAAAATTCATAGCCGTGGATACAGCGACGGCTTAGCGTGGATACAGTGATGGCTTGGCGTGGACACAGCGATGGCCAGGCGTGGATACAGAGATGGCCAGGCGTGGATATAGCGACAGCCAGGCGTGGATATTGCAACGCAAATTAGGGGTCGTCTCTATTGTGACGAAATTGTTTCCACGAGGAAAAAAAACACTTAGACGTGGCAATATCCACGCTTTTCCATGGATATTGCCACGTTTTTGTCGTGGCAAAATTGATCACTTGTACTAGTGAGTTTATATGTCCTATGCTTTCCATTCCCATTTTCAATTTCCCAATTTAGCATTTGTGAATAAGAAACATCACATTTTTCAATTTTGCAACATTAAATTAAATTAAATTTAAATAAATATAATAACAAAAATGCATATTAACGTATTTGAATATTGAAAATAATTTCCTGCCTTCCCGATTCCGAAACATATGTCCTTCCCTATCCCTATTTAGTATATATATGTACTTAAACATACTGAAAATACGAACATCCGATTTTAAATTCGGAACATGTTCTATTATAAATATATAAAAACAATATAGGAATCCAGACACATGAACATGTTAATTTGTACAAATAATCGCTAAAAATTAGCGGAATTTTCTTTGAACAAACGATTTTTTGTTATAGTTTCGTATTTGAACACAGGATTTTTGCATATGTTGCAAAATGCGAAATCGGAAGATAGTATGTTCCTTATTGGAAAACATAGGACATATGAAATCGATGTTCGTATTTCCGATTCCCAACATTTCAAAATCTAACAAGGTACAAAATCTTTTAATCGAAACTCAAAGTGTAAATTGGAAATAGGAACTTCAACATTTCTATATTTGAAATTATTTCATGCTATTTACATTTTTCATGAACATATAGCCATAAATTCAACCAAAATCCGAAAATAGGAAATAGGAACTTCGACATTTGTTTATTTGAAAATAGAAAAATTCCGAGATCCAAAATGTCGGAAATAGGAAATAAGGACTTGAGTAGTTATTTATTTCAATACATAGCATTTCTAGATTCCGAAATGTTGAAAATCCGCATCGTAAATGTGGAAAATTGAAAATTTGGGAATCGAAAATCGGAACAATTGATGTTCCTTTTGGAAAACATAGATATTTTCTGGTTTTGCAACATTTTAGATTGCAGAAATCCTATGTCCTATTCCCCAAGATCTGATTTTTGACATTTCGAATCTCGAAAATTTTGTATATGTTCTTATTGAATAAATAATTTTAGCAGTGATATGTATTTTGCAAAATGACCAAAGATTTCTACTTTGGCTATATGTTCTCATCATATTCGATGGCTAAATATTTCACAAAATAATGTATAGTGATTTCCTTTGATTAGTTTATATCTTCCTCAATCTGAACCGTAGATCAGAAATCAGGAAGGATACATGTTTCTCATTGAGATATATTGATTTTTCAATGGAGTAGTTTATATATCCTATGTTTTCCATTCCAATTTTCAATTTCCCAATTTAACATTTGTGAATAAGAAACACCACATTTTTCGATTTTACGACATTTAATTTAATTAAATTTAAATAAATATCAAAAAATTTGCATATTAACATATTTGAATATTGAAAATAATTTGTTTCCTTCCCGATTACGAAACATATGTCCTTCCCTATCCCTATTTAGTATATATATGTACTTAAATGTACTGAAAATAGGAACATCTGATTTTGAATTTGGAACATGTTCTATTATAAATATATAAAAATCAATATAGGAATCCAAACACAGGAACATGTTAACGTATACAAATAATCACTAAAACTTAGCGGAATTTCTTTGAACTAGCGATTTTTTTGTTATAGTTACGTATTTGAACACATGATTTCTTGATATGTTGCAAAATCCAAAATCAGAAGATAGTATGTTAATCGATGTTCATATTTCCAATTCCCGACATTTCAAAATCTAACAAGGTGCAAAATCTTTTGGTCGAAACTTGAACTGTAAATTGGAAATAGGAACTTCAACATTTCTTTATTTGAAAATACAAAATTTCCGAGATTCGAAATGTCGGAAATTGGATCTTGGGGAATACATATGATTTTCTTTATTGGAAAACATAGGACATAGGATTTCATTTCTCGATATTTGAACATATTTTCGATAATTCCACTATTATTTTAGTATTTGGTGTTTGATATATATGTGTGTGTGTGTTCATCTGTATATAATTCCCTCATCCCTTGAACGACGCGAAAAATAACTTAAACGTACTAAAATATCTTAATGTCATGATAACGACGCCCCTTTCTGCTATAACGCCATTATATTAATCGCACAGCTGACTGTCACCCTTAGTTTTTATCATAACATCAAGATAACGCCGCCCCTTTCTATCAGAACGTCATTATATTAATCGCACAAGTGACTGTCACTGTGACTTGTTCCCACGAATAACACTTATATATATATATATATNTTATGTTCCCCAGCACAAATTTCATATACCCACATAAATTTTAATTTGCGACATTTCCGATCTCGAAAGTTTGCTCTTTTCAAATAAACAAAAGTCGAAGTTCCTATTTCCGATTTTCCACCAGAAACCGGTAAAAACTTTAGTTTTGTTAAAGTCATTTGGTATTTAAACTTTCATTTTGTCTGTTCGTATTCTTTTCTCTTCGACACAAATGTTTATGGTAAATCTAGCTCTCCACTTGGAGCCTATATCTTATTTCCCAATTTCGTCTTTCACAAATCTTGATATCATGGTGTTCCTTATTCACAAATTCTAAAAGGAAGAATTGATAATGGAAACAAATGGTGTTCCTTATTGGGAAACATAGAACGTATATTTCCACATTCTGAAATGTCAGAAATAGGAAATAGGAACATTGCCACGTTCGTATTTGAATACAGGGTTTCTCGATATGTTGAACAATCAGAAATCGGAAGATAGATAGTCCTTATTGACAAACATTAGATTGTCGGATTCTGAAACATTGGAAATCGACAATAGGAACATGGACATGTTTGTATTTCAACACAAGATTCTTTTTAAAATAAATATTTGTCATTAGATATTTAAATAAATTTCATATACCCAAATCATCATGTTCACGTATATTAGATCTTTAACTTTAGGTTTATTAGGAGAAATAATAAATTTACATATATTAGATATTTAAACTTCATATTATTATTTTTGTAAGTCTGCATTGGTATTAATCAACTATACAAAATATTACAGAAAATCAAGAATTTTGATCAAGTCAAAAGAGTGGTCTAACAACCACTCTAATCCCTTAAAAGCAAAAAACTCTACACTTGAGGTGTATCAAGCATAAAAACCATACAGATAATGAACGTTGTTGCCTAACTAAAGTTCAAATAAAATTACAGACATTCAAAAGAGCCACAATAACCCATGTGATATATGGGGGGCTACGTAAAAAATTACTATGAACAAATGTTTACGAAGAGACCTTGAAAACTAAAATCCAACATAAACTTAGAGGTAAACAAAAGGAAGCAAAATAGAAAAAAAAGCTATAAAAACAAGCTCATGAATTAGCACCACCGATAGTGACATCCAGATCCTGCGTGTCCTGTGTTTCCTCAACCATAGGACAAGGCCCAAAGAGTTCCTCGTCTAAAGATCCTAAATTTCGCTTCAGCGACAAAACAACAGCTTTCCTGATAGAGGCATCCACTTTCCCCTTTCCCACAGAAGGATCCCCTTTGCCCACAGAAGCATCTGCTTTCCCCACAGAAGCATTAGATTCAATACCTCCTTTTAAAAACTCGCTAATTGTAACATGAACTATAGATACAACAGGTATCGTAAGAGCCGCGTTGACATTCATTTCTGGAGCGATAAAAACATTGCCTCTACCTCCATCACCCAAGAAGTCAACTCCCAAGGATAATTTTTTCCACATTTTCGACGTATCTAATTCCATCATTTTGGACGTAGCCTCTACAATTTTCAACTTACTATTATTCCATCTCCCTAGCATTTTCTCCTAGCACGCTGCTTGGACATAGTAGATGGTTCAGATGCAGAACAAAATGGAACAAACGCAGGTAGAACGGTCCTGCAACAAAATCAAGGAAGAACAAGAATGGCCCAGGACCCAATTACTTAGGCAACAAATAGCTCAATGAATAAAGATTCATTGCCATGCTAAAACCAAGAGGAGGCCATCAATGGAGAAAAAATATTGGTGTACCACTTTCGTTTACTGACCAAGCGAAATTGTACCGTAACCATAAAATGAAATGACCACTGGGTGGCAAATCATCCCTTACCTCAGTAGAGACAGTGTCCTCCATTGAAGCTGATACGTGCAAATTTCACGCGGATCAATCATATTTAATGTCGTCTCAGACAAAATGGAGGTGGAGAAATAAGATTAGTAGCACTATCCATTGCATGGATACATACATTGTTATAAACTTGACAAAGAAATTAGTTAGGAAAAAACTGCAAAATTTAATCATGACCATGTTGTATTTAAACTCAGCAATCAAAACTATTGTAAGACTGAAAGCGCAACACTTCATGATATACGTCACTACCGATTCAACTATAATCCTAGCATTAAAACTCAACTCATGGCCAAGATCCACTTCACTAATGTGTAATGAATGCAGGATAAATGACATAAACAAGTACGACGTCAAAAATAATAATTCTTTAAAATTATTATATTTTAAATGACCTTTTAACTCATTTCTCCAAATAAAATTAAATCATATAATTTCCAATATATATAAACAAATTAGAAACACATTATATATATTATGAAATTTTTTTCCTATTTAATATTTATTCCCAATTTCTGAAACAGGATACCAAATTTCCAAAATCGGATATAGAGAACCGCAAATTCCTGTTTTTCTTAGGGTTATTAGGGCTATCAAAGATTTGCGATTCGTGATAATTAGATCCGAGATATCCGAAATCCAAGAAATAAATAAACATTACAAATAAAAAAACCAATCTTTCTGCTTTCTAATATCTGAAATATCCAATTTCAAAAATCGCAAATCTAGGAAATTATTTCAACAAAAACCTTAATGTTCGGTTTCCAATATCCAAAATACACAAAGGTTGACTTGTCAAAAGACAATATTTTTACCCTTTATGAAACATTGCAATATCGCTCATAACTCAAATAATCTTAACAAATATTGAAATTTACAGTTTCCAATGCCCAGATATCAGATATCCGCAATGTCAAAAATAGGAAATCGGGGAATAAGACAAAAAACACAAAGTATCACAAAAATATTTTGTTATATTTCGAATTCCTTATTTTTTTATATATTTTGTCAGTCTCAAGTTTCCAATATCTGAAATATCGAAAATCAAGAATACCCCAAATAACCTTAACAAAACATGGAATTTCCGGTTTCCAATACTGGAAAAATTAGAAACTGAAAATAGAAAATGGGAAATGTTTAAATAATAAAAAACATCTTTATAAAATGAAATGACAAACAACCTATTATTTAATATATATATTGACCAATTACATAATTTACTTCGGCCACCCACTTAAAGCATAGGATTTTTTAGTTTTTTTAGTTTTTTTAGTTTGATTAACGCTTCCAATATCCGAAATATCGAAAATCGTAAAACGGGAATACCCGAAATAACCTTAACAAAAAATGGAAAATCGGAAATAGAAAATCAGCAATCTTTAAATAATAAAAACATCTTTATAAAATAAAGGGACCTGGGCAAAGTGTATTTCATTAACATATTCCCAAACAAGTTGCAAAGTTAAAATTAGTTTGAGCATAAACTGAAAAATATTGAAAAATAACTCCCTCCCAAACAAGATAGGTAATAATTTCAAGATAGAACTATTACACAATATAACAGATGAAAGAAAAAAACCAATTAATGTACAAACAACAAAGAACAAAATTACTTCTTTCAACTTTTTTTTTTGTAAGTTCAAATCTATTCTATTATGAAGAAATAAAAATACAGATAAAAGTACAATTCAACGTGTCCATCGAACACGAAAGAAAAACTAGCGAAATCATATCATCTTGCCTGAAGAAGATAGGCAGGCTGAGACTGTTAAGGTGATCCTCCCGAAGATGGGGAAAACAGATCTTACAAAACATGTTAATTGTTTGAGGCAAAAGTTCCTAACTTAACCTGAACAAAACTACTCTCAGGAGCAATGAACCAGAAAATAACCATAAAGAGGAAGAATGGATCATTTGAGTTGGCCTTAGAACTTTTTGAAGGGCACTTTAATGATTGGGCAGCTGAAACTGGTACCCCACTGCACACCTTGTTCTTTAGTATTCTCTGGATCTTCTCCCGAGCTGCTGGTGTTGCTGGGTTTTCTGCTTCCTTTGGGCCTATCCAAGATTTCCTTGCTGTCGGTACTGTGTTGCTTAACCAGTAATGGAGACGTTTTCCTAACTGGAAGTGCCATGGCTGTCTTTCCTTTTGGCGAAGCAAACTGGTGCTGAGGAGGCGGGTGAGAATTGAGGGTGGTGGTCATGGGAATTGGAACGAAGGGGAAGTTGGGTGCAAGGGTGGAGGTGGGGTGAGGAGCAGAACCAAGATGCACTAAGGAAGGCGCCTGAACAAAGGAGGGAGGAGGGGAGGCCATATTCACCGAGGATTGCATGGGCTCAAGAGGAGAAGGGCTAGCTAGTTGAGCTTCAGGAACAGAGCTAGTAGGTTGAGCTTCAAGGGCAGCATGGAGATTCACTGAACGCAGGATGAGTCAGGTAATCGATTTTTTAATTATCCATTAGTTCCCTCTCCGGGCTAGAGTGCAGTTTGTTGCTGAGAGGGAGCGCGAAATCTCATCCTCCCAATCATCTATCATTGTTCGCAGATCATCTAGAACCTCGACGTCAAAACTCTCTATGCTAGCCTAAGCGTTGAAAGGTGGTGGTCTGGAAGCGCCTCCTCTAGCTCTTCCACATCCTCTTCCTCCCGTAGGAGGGTTGTGTCGTCGTGCCAGCATGATTATCACTGATATCCTAGGAGCGGTGGCAGAAGTTTGGACGGAGGTAAGCGGTTCTTTTGCAGATCAAGCTAAGCAGGAATGAACACAGTGAGATGGATATTCGAGAAGACAATGAGCCCTCGATGTTGGCCCCAAAGCGCATTAAGGTTTACCATTAATGCGATGTACTTAAGAATCGAGAATCCGACATTTTAGAATCGGGAAATACCTTTTTGAAGCACAATTACAGGAATACAATTGTTTTCCTACTAACACCGTATGTTCTGATTTCTGTTTATGTGAATTCCTATTTTCAATTAATATTTCCATTACATTATAATATCACTTTGGATTATTTCATTTAAAAACTTCATTGCTAAACTCTCATTATATATAAATCTATGAAGAACAACACATTTATCTATCTGACGACGTTGTTGGAAAAAAAGGTTTAAAGATGAATGAAAATGGAATTTTGCTCATTGATGTTAGACAAAAGTGTTTTATACACAGTGACAATGTTGAACAAGCTAAAAAAGAACAAAATGCATCAATAATCATTATTTTCATCATACAAATAAGATAGTAAACACCAAATCGTAATGCTACAAAGTGATTTGTTGGGCATTCATCTGCGCTACAATCCTCACCCATTTCCATACTTTTTGCTAGCTAAGGTGCAACCATTTCCATATGTTTTTGCACTTTCTTTCCTCTATAGCCCCTTCGTCGGCAGTAGGACTCCCAATTTATCTTCCCATCTCCTCCCATTCCAGTCTTTGGTATCACCATGTTGGCAATTTTTTCTTCGATAGCCATGAGAGGGGAAGTAATGACGCTCAGGAGTCCAGTTTTGTTGCATATAAAAAACCATAAATGAGGTCCAAATGATATTTTCCTTAGTAGGAGGCTCTATTTATTGACTAAATCTTACAAATGTTATTATGAGTTCAGGATTTTCATGATGTAGTATATATATAACTTGGGATGAATGTGATCTGTATATAATTCTCTTATCTTATGGAGTACGCAAAAGGTCACTTAAACGGTGATATGAAAGCCCGGAATGGGAGGAGAATCCAAGATGTGAAATATGTTGGATTTGAAAGATTTGGTGTTTGGAGCGCATGATATTGATGACAATTTAATGATTAAGCAAGATATTTCATATATTTGATGATTAAGCAACAAGGAAATATTTATACCATCATAAGAAGGCATCAATGAGGTGACAAATGTCAAGTTTACACACTATGAGATAACTTAAGGCTGACAACAAGTAAGGGTAACAGTCACTTCTGCGATTAATATGATGACATTATAGTAGAAACGGGCGGCGTTATAATGACATGATAATATTTCAGTACGTGTAAGTGACCTTTCGCGTTGTCCAAGAGATAATGGAATTATATACAAATGATATTAATCATGAAAAATCATTATATGTATATACTACATCATGAAAATCCCATGTGTAAAAGATACACAAATTGCAAAATCAAATATCGGAACATAGCATGTTCCTTATTGGAAGGAACATGGACATGTTCGTATTTGAACACAGGATTATAGTAATATATACGCTTATTTAATAAATCAATTTAATGGGTGGTCTAAGTAAATTATTTAATTGGTCAACATTGATATATCATGCATTTTTGCAAACTATTTAACGTGTAAATATTTACATAGTAATCAAGTATAAAGCACAAATTGATTAAAAATGCATGATAGCTAAACAAATAATATTAAAATACATTGTAATTAATAAATTTATTTAAAAATGTATTTTAGTTCAAATGTTATTTATTCAAATGTATTTATGGCAAGTGGATGAAAAATAAATAAAATTTCTCATTTCCGC
The DNA here is from genome assembly GCA_001517045.1 of Pseudotsuga menziesii. Lineage (NCBI taxonomy): Eukaryota > Viridiplantae > Streptophyta > Pinopsida > Pinales > Pinaceae > Pseudotsuga > Pseudotsuga menziesii. The sequence goes on from LPNX011235908.1 coordinate 127,414, forward strand.
ATCCCGCAATGTGGAAATCGGAAATCGGGAAATAAGATATAAAAAATTAGACAAAGACTTTTTCGATTTCCGCATTCAGAAATCAGAAATCAGAACAATACACTTGGGAGAAAAAATGGTATGAGTTTTTTAATTTCGGATCTTTGTTTTGTTTGAACCTCAGTTTGAATTAGGTAATATCGATTAATAAATAACAATACAAAATACACTGAAATCAAATCAATGAGAACAATAAATTTAAACATCAAAGAAAAAATAACATATTATGTTCAGGAATTCTGGTAAATTAGAATGGTTGAAATTGTAGTTTTCATGGCTTAAATTACTATTTTGATCATTTAGACAGTTTTAAAATTTACTTTAGTATGGATCATTATGATTGTTGAATTGTCTTAAAATTTAGTTTATGATAGATTATGATGATTGTTGAAATTATATAATTACAAAATTTTCCATTTCCGCATTCCGCAATGTTGAAATTCAAAATCAGGAAATAAGATAATAAAAAAAAATATGAGACAAAGACTTTTCCAATTTCTGCATTCGGATATTGGAAATGAGAAAAATACACTTGGGAGAAAAAACGGTACAAGTTTTTAATTTCGGATCTTTGTTTTGTTTCAACCTCAATTTGAATTAGGTAATATCGATCAATGAAATAACAATAGAAAATATACTGAAATCAAATCAACGAGAACAATAAATTTAAACAATAAAAAACAAAGAACATATTATGTTCTGGAACGTGATTAAAAGAACAAAAAAAAATGAAATAAAAATAAAGTATAGTAATATATATGCGTAGCATTTTCAGAATCTGAAATGTCGGAAATTTAATATTGCAAAACTGAACACAGAGATGTTCCTTATTTGACATAGAAACATGCCTTGATGTTACAGATACTTCTTCATATCGCTTTAAACTCTTCATTGTTCCAAACGGATTGATACTGCTTTTACTTTGAGAAAAATAGAAATAGAAATATACATATGTACTGGTATTGTCTAGCCATCAAGTTAGAGAAGTTGGAGAAAAAATCACTTTGACTACTAGTGTAGTCTTTCACAATAGAAATCGAGGCTGCCACAGATGTGGAAAGCACTTCTTGATCTGATTGTAGAAGCCCCATCTCTTTTTGCAGATTTACAAAATCGTTTTTGTTGAAGGTGTCTTGGGTGCCTGGATCAAGTGCGGTTATGGTGTTGACAATTTTTATCATTCAATTTCGGAATTGGAAATCACGAAGCCAATAAATTAGTTCAACAAAACACCGAGTCTTTGGTTTCTGATATTCAAAATATCCGAAATCGAAAATTGCAAATACTCCAAATAACATTAACACACTGGAATTTTCGGTTTTCGATACCCGAAAATCGGAAAATCCTCTACAAGACTAGAGTGTTCGACTCTGGGTTCAAGATTTCATATTTGAAATTTACGTAAAGATTTCATATTCCTAAAATAGTTATTTTATGGAATGTCTATCAAACATGCCTTGATGTTAAAGAAGAAGAATATTTGTAAGTTCAACCCTACTTTTAATTTTAAAGAACAATAATTTATAATTTAGAACATGCATTAATCATTTTAAAGAACAATAATTTATAATTTACACATTAAATTTCTAAAAAAAAAATTGTAATGAATTACCATAAATTAAGCAACACTACATTTACTCTAGGCCCCGTTACCAGGAAAAACAGTTAGGGAGTGCAAACTTACATGCCTTAATAATTTTAAAGAACAATCATTTATAATTTACACATTAAATTTCTAAAAAACAATGGAATGAATTACCAGAAAATAAGCAACACTACATCTACGGGTTGCCACAAAGAGGAAATGCACACTAAAAAAACCCTAGGGAGAGTAAAAAATCATAAGTTCCATTCTTTAAAAACCTAACTAAAAGGGCCAAAATAATCTGGACAGTAAATTTCGTATGGATCAAATCAAACATTTCCATTTACATTTTCGATTTGTGAAATCGATAACCAGAGATCTCCTATTTCCGATTTACTATTTTTGGGTATCGGAAACAAAAAAATTCAGTTTTGTTAAGGTTATTTGGGGTATCCACGATTTTTTATTTTCGATATTTCAGATACCGAAAACTGAAGACTCGGGTTTTGTTGAAATAAATTTCTCCCTTCATGATTTCCTATTCCTGGAATTATGGTAAATTAGAATGATTGAAATTGTAGTTTTCATGCCTTAAATTACTATTTTGATAATTTAGACACTTTTAAAATTTAGTTTAGTATAGATCATTATGATTGTTGAATTAAATTAAAATTTAGTTTATGATAAATTATTATCATTGCTGAAATTATATAATTACAAAAATTGAAAAATTAACCAAATATTCACTTGAAAAATTAAGTTTGTTTACCATTTTGGTAAACCCCAAGTTGGGAAAGCAGAGAAAATTATAAAGTAAAATCGTGAAGTAAATCATCGACAAACAAACTTCATCGGAAATTTCACTTCGGGAAAGTAGATATAGTCAGAATTCTACATTCTACTTTTTAGTTTTCTTTATTTCCATTTGCTTATACTTGGAAATCTGGAATTTGAAAATGACAATCAACATAGACATATTGTAAAACAAGTTAAAATTTATTACAATAGTCAATAAATCCAAAGATAAAATACCAAAGATAAATTTTATTTGGTCATAAATGTCTTGACCTAAAACTTCAAAACTCACTATTAGTTTCAAGTCTCACAAGATGTACTAGTATTGTCTAGCCATTAACCTTTTAGCAATTTAGACGGATTTCTCCACTTGTTCCCATGTTTACCATCGAGTTAGAGAAGTTGGCGAAAAAATCACTTTGACTACTGGTGTAGTCTTTCACAATAGAAATCAGGGCTTCCCCAAATGTGGAAAGCACTTCTTGATCTGAATGTAGAAGCCCCGTCTCATTTTGCAGATTTACAAAGTAGTTGTTGTCGAAGGTGTCTTGGGTGCCTGGATCAAGTGTGTTATGGTGTTGACAATTTTTATCATTCAATTTCGGAATTGGAATTGCGAAGCCAATAAATTAGTTCAACAAAACCCCGAGTCTTTCCGATATTTGAAAGATCCACAATCGCAAATCACAAATCGCAAATACTCCAAATAACATTAACACACTTGAATTTTCGGTTTTCGATACCTAAAAATCGGAAAATCTTCTACGAGACTAGAGGGTTCGGCTCCGGCTTCAAGATTTCATATTTGAAATTTACTTAAAGATTTCATATTCCTAAAATAGTTATTTTATGGCATGTCTATCAAACATGCCTTGATGTTAAAGAAGAACAATATTTGTAAGTTCAACCCTACTTTTAATTTTAAAGAACAATAATTTATAATTTACACATTAAATTTCTAAAAAAAAATTGTAATGAATTACCAAAAAATAAGCAACATTGCATTTACTTTAGGCCCGTTACCAGTTAGGGAGTGAAAACTTCCATGCCTTGAAAATTTTAAAGAACAATAATTTATAATTTACACATTAAATTTCTAAAAAAAAATGTAATTTCCATTTACATTTTCAATTTGCGAAATCGATAACCAGAGATCTCCTATTTCCGATTTACTATTTTCGGGTATCAAAAACAAAAAAAATCCAGTTTTGTTAAGGTTATTTGGGGTATCTGCGATTTCTGATTTTCGATATTTCGAATATCGAAAACTGGAGACTCGGGTTTTGTTGAAATAAATTTCTCCGTTCATGATTTCCAATTCCTGGAATTATGGTAAATTAGAATGATTGAAATTGTAATTTTCATGCCTTAAATTACTATTTTGATAATTTAGACACTTTTAAAATTTAGTTTAGTATAGATCATAATGATTGCTGAATTAAATGAAAATTTAGTTTATGATAAATTATTATCATTGTTGAAATTATATAATTACAAAAATTGAAAAATTAACCAAATATTCACTTGAAAAATTAAGTTTGTTTACAGTTTTGGTAAACCCCAAGTTGGGAAAGCATAGAAAATTATAAAGTAAAATGGCGAAGTAAATAATCGACAAACAAACTTCATCGGAAATTTCACTTCGGGAAACTAGATGTTCTAGATTTCTTAATTTCCATTTGCCTATACTTGGAAATCTGGAATTTGAAAATAACAATCAACAAAGACAGATTGTAAAACAAGTTAAAATTTATTACAATAGTCAATAAATCCAAAGACAAAATACCAAAGACAAGTTTGAGAGATTGTAAAACAAGTTAAAATTTATTACAATAGTCAATAAATCCAAAGATGAAATACCAAAAATAAGTTTTAATTGGTAGTAAATGTCTTGACCTAAAATTTCAAAAGTCACTATTAGTTTCCAGTCTCACAAGATAACTCACAAAGATTAAATTGCAGAAAGACAAAATAAAGAAAATGCTACTGTTTCAAATGATAAAAAAAGTTCTAAGTGACATCTATTTTACTAATTTTTTTCACTTTATATCTCATCTACATTACTTTTCTTTATTTTTTTTATTTCATCAACATTACTTTTCTTAATTTTTTTTCTCGCAGTTATTTGCACTTTCTACAACAATTGCTGCTAATATAGTGTTTATTACATGTGAACCTTACAAACTCCTGCTCACTGGTCTTCCGCTCTAGACTTTGGAGGACAAACTGTACACAAGTCCTTTGGCTCAACGGTCAACACATGAAACATGAAACAGGCCCGCCGCCCCAGCACCATCTGCATCGATCTAGGAGCACCGTCCCTTCTCCAGACGTGTGTAGAAAGCTGGGCCTTGCGGGCCTTGCCCTTTGCATTACCTAGTTAGTAGCGGCAAAAAATATTTTACATGCAGCAGAGCAATAAATGTTCTGGAGGCTGCAGTTTGGACCGTTGGATCTCAAATAGATTGAGATCCAACTGTCCAAACTGCAGCCTCCAGAGCATTTATTGCTCTGCTGCATAATGAATATTGTTCGCCGTTAGTAGCACCCGTGGGCCGTGACCCGAGCGATCTGGCAGAGATAAGATCTTCGTTACATGCACGGGCAGACTTCCTGCATAAACCACCAGTTCATCGTATGTCCGGAAGATGTCAGATTAGTTCGTTAGTCATCGTCACCGTGGATGTGGTTCTGCACAAATACTAAGGTTGAACTGTTGGTGGGACTTCTTTATGTTATAGTTTTGGTTGAACTGTTGGTGGGACTTCTTTATGTTATAGTTTTGGGTGACTTCAAGATCATCATTGATTTGATTGGGTTAACAATATTTCAATACTTAAATTCGCACTTTAGACATAAAAACACTTATGACATTTAAAAATAGTTTAGAAAGCATAATTCTCTAACTAATGGACTTTCCTTAGAGATAGATCACCTGACTCTTCCAGAATATCTGGAACGAGAATTAGTTACATACTCCACCTATCAGATTTTTATTATTTATTATTGATATGAGTAACTAAGACTAAAAACTTATGGTGTGGTTAGTTTTTGGTCATGAATCATCCTAGGGACTTTATACACTATGGTTTTATATGTTTTCAGACATTTAATGTTTTTAAAACACTTGTAAGTTATGTATGTCTATTTGATATTTATTGGGACCTTATAAAGATGTTTTTTTTGAAATGAAAGGAAGATTGGATAAAACTGGTTTATTAACCCCTGTTGTGATGTAAACTGTTTCTTAAGAAATGTTTTTTCTGCTTAAAAAACTATGGATGCTATATACATGTACCCTCAAGGTAATACAATAAGAATCTGTTCAATCCAAAAGGTCAAAATGACCATCAAAACTATCAACTGCACCAATTACATTACAAAGTGGTATTCTTGCTCAGTCATTAACATTAAGGATTGAACGTTCCCCAGCAAAGGAATACAATTGCAGATAACCTGACCGAACTACATATACTCAACACGTTATACTTGCACCCAAAGGCGGTTTGCAAAAGTTATACTTGCACCTAGAGGTGGTTTGCTTTTGCCTCCGATTGAAAAAGAAAGACTCGCAAAGTTCTAGTCAATTTTGAACCAAATTTGTAATATATGATGTCAAATAGTATTGATTCTCTTTAAACATGTGAAGGTTGATTGTTTCCTTCACTGCCGTTTGTTACCTGCCACTCATTGGAAGGGGGTTAGAGTGAAAACTAAAATCAAGTAAAAAGGGTCAAAGTAGCCCAACCATATTCATTTCTATGCAATAGTCAATTTACTAATATCAGCATTATCTCGTGGATCTTACATCAACTGAGCTCTGTTTGACATTCTCAACTGAACCACCCCATATCTTGATACGATCCTCAGCGGCAGTGGCCTGCAATTCCATGGAAACCAAGAACTAAAGTGTCCAACCTATAAACAAATACAATTATTGCATGAAATGGCAGACGAGATATAAAATAGAATTGTACCTCTCTCTCCCAGTTTGTGAAATATGTGATTAATAAAAGAATAACGGTCTGTAATGCAGTTCCACCAATCATACCACTCCAAATGCCCTGTTCCATCATTTTAACATCAAGTTCATTTTAACATCAAATTTACAAAACAGTTAGATGGCTGAGCAATTTATTGCTTTCACTATAAGCAATGCTTACCAAGATGATTCATTCTCAAGTTTGCAATCGACAGAAAGGAGAAGACCTACATGATAATGAATGAAAAATCTGAAAGGATAATGAATAAAACATGAAAAGAAAAATAAGATTGCCTAAGTGCACCTTTACTCCTAAGTTGAACTTATAGCCCAAAAGTAGACCGATAGGCACGCCAACTATATAATAGCATCCTAAGTTTATGTAGGCTATCAAACCTTGCCAGCCTCCACCGACAGCCACACCTGAGACATTAATTTTACAAGCGTTAAACACAGTATTCCCACCAAAACCAATCCTGAAACCATTACAGTGGAAAATAGGGTAGGGTATTTATTGTTTTGACTTAAACTAGAATTGCAAATCTTCTATATTCAAAAAGAAAAGGTGATTTGGATGTTGCTCTAAATCATTAAAATCACTCTGACCAAATAGACACCTTGATATTGAAAATTCAAAGACAACCAATGCAGACTTCCCAAGCAGGTATGTGGCTAAAAGACATAAAGTTATGTTTTAAGTCCTGAGCTTCATCTACTTACACTAAAATCAAATAATACGAGGACTGAATGTAAATATATTCTTAACGATACCTGATAGAACAGGTTGGACACTGTTTAGAAGCATTGTTATCGCAAGGAAGCTTGATAATTGAGTCACTGCGACTTTGACCACTTCGCTGTCAGTAAAAAATGCGCCAAATTTGCCCTTCAAGAGAAGAACAATAACCATGCAAAGAATGCCAATCAATAATGATGTTGCAACCACAATTATAATAGAGAACTTTGTAGCTCTGGGATGGCGAGCACCAAGTTCATTGGACACTCTCACGCTGCAGAAGATGTTTCAAATACAGTCAACATAAGATCGAATCTTGAAAAACAGAAAAGAAGGATACACAAGTACAGTCAAACATTTAACATTGAACCGTGAAAAAATAGAGAAGCAGGATACACCATCAAAAACATATTCCAAAAATATAATAATTTGCTTGCAAGGTACTTTTAAGACATCTACATATTTATCATTTGTTTGTAGCCTAAACTATAGTGCTATTGTATCTGCATAAGGTATGCCATATTTCAATAGCTGGGGATGTCGTTTTAAAGACAAACATAGGTTGAAGTAATAATTGTTATAGGAAACAATTGAAGAAAAAGGCTTATGGAACTAAAGCAGCTATCTTACCTAATGGCAGCATTCATTCCAATGAAAAGCATGGCTTCCCATCCATTCAGATTCATGCTGAAATAAAAATTATTAGAAATATTAAAATGGAAACAACATGAAAATTGGCAATAATAACTTAAAACTGAACAGGAAAAAAATCATATCACTTTGACAAAGTTGCTCACGAAGCTCCTTCATAGCACATGGCTCAACGTTCTGTTGAGACACACAGAGGTTAGACTAATTGAGTTCTATTAGCCACATGCACACCTACAGGTTTGGTGTGTATCACTTGATGCAAGATAATTCCACAGCCAAACGAAAAAATGCACAGGGTGTATTTAAATCCCGATCCATAACAAACGTACAGTGACCCAGGGTATTTTTCAAAGACTGTTGAGTGGATACAGTTCTATAGGAAGTTCAATTGAGCTCATTAGTCAAACTTCTTTGTGCCCCAAGAGAAAGCAAGCGCCACCAGTTCAGACATAGAAAGCAATGGAAAAACTGCTTACCAAATGGAGATTGCGTCCACTGCAATCTCTGCATTCTTTAGGTGGCCAGTCAAAACAATTAGTGTCATAAAATACCAGACCTCCAAGCTGAAAAGATCATCAAACGAGCCATAAATCAGAAAAGAATTTAGAAATAAACCATCATATAAGAAATACCCATAATGAATGTGAGACTATATGGAATTTTAAGCCCAATATAACTACTTAAATCCTGCTACTAACCATAGCATAACTGCAGAAGCTAAGGACAGCCGAACAAATGCCCAAAGCTCATAAAACGCTAGCAAAGATAGTCCAGTCCAAGCACCAGGACACCAACGAACTGCATAAACTAACTGACAGAGCACAATTACCCACCAGGTTATGTCCAATGTTAAAGCTGCTCCAACCAGTCCCCAACCCAGTTTGGATATGCATAGCCAGCTAAGGAAAACATGAACTGCCAGCCCAATTGCTGAAATCCAGGCCATCACCATGACTTTGCTTTGAGATTGAAGAAACTTCTGAATTGGAAAATTAATACAAAAAGCAAAAAGCTGTGGAAGCAACAGAATGACGAACGTCCCAGCTAGATCAGAAATATCATGAGCTTGTCCCACCAGCTTCAAAATCGGCGAAGCAAAAATGTAAAATGGACTCAATAACACTGCAGTTGCAGTCAAAATGATCCAGGATCGCTGCATATACACTCCAAGCATGTGAATCTGACCTGCTCCAAATGCTTGGCCACAAAGTGTCTCCAATGCACTCCCCATTCCAAGCTACAAAATTATAGCAAATAGGCCATGCTCAGATATTACAAGGTGAACCAAAGATATAAATTTTGTGCTTGAGAGCCTCAACATTAATTTCCAACATTATCCATTCTTTCGACTACTCCACTGTTCTATACAAAGGCAGTGAATAGAAGCTTAATATAATCTCTTTCAGATTCAATGTGTGATATGTAATTTTCAGATATTACATGATTTGGTGATCATCATTGAGAAATATGTGTTACCACAACGTTGTTTCGTTGTGTATTTCTATTTCCACTAATATTCATAGGATTCCTCGTCCCATGATTGAGCAGGAAATTGCCACAAGTTCTTGGATCTCAATTTGGAAAGCTTCCTCCCTCACCTGGGAAAGCATTACCAAGAGTTTGGTACAAAGTACTCCTCCACACATGCAATCCTCATATCATTTGAGAGCCAAATATGAGACCCACTAAATTCTAATATTTCATCTGCCACATTCATGCACTAAAAATAAATAACCTGAATGTTATAGACAAAGCTGATTATTATAAATATGGTCAGTACAGGCTCTCTTTTACATTAATAAGTTCCACATTTTATATAAAAAAAGTAGTCTTTCTGTAAAATCAGTACAAAAGTCTAAAACTGCTGGATCAGAACATAGGATATAAGAAAAGCTGTGATTCTTCACAATAAAGCAAACTACATGTATTGAAAAATGTAGAACCAAAGCCACTGATCAATCGGTGTCACGCAAATAATCATTGCATCAGAAACTATCCAAGAACTTCCTAAAAAATTGTCTCCTTAACCTTACTAACTGGGGACAGCCCCTTTCAAATAGCGAATTCTTTATATAGTCCTTCGTTATTCCCTACAACTAAATTATACAGTTACTTTTTCTAACAGCGAAAAGACTGATTGTTCCAATAAACCCATAAACTGTTTGCTATTAGCTCATCAGTGATTCTAAATAAATATTTCGAGGGGATATATTTTCTAAGAAAACTATCTACCGTATGTCATAACTCGCAATCTAAAGGCATTAACAAGAAAATCTGATTCCAGTACTCACCATAAATCCAAAGGTGAATCCTCCTATCACAAAGACTCCTATGGAAACAGCAGCCAATTGAAGGCTACCCAGATGGCCTGCAAAGATCTGCGTAACCGACATGATTCCATATTGGCATAGTATGGTGATAATAGCAGGACCTGCGATGCCCCACAACTTTTTGGATTCAATCCAACTCTCCCTTGCAAACTCTCGAAATGTTGAAATTGGAGGTAAGTCGATTGCTCTCACAGTTCCTCGAGGTAAGTCGCTGGCTCTCACAGTTCCTCGTCTTTGGTCTCCTTCTTCAGTAGCGAGCAAGGGGGAGTCGAGAGACTCCATTGAACCTCAGTATTTCCAGATCATCTACTTTTACAGAACTCTTCTCAGTATTTCCAGATATAGCTTCTACTTTTAGAGAACTCTTCCCAGTATTTCCAGATATTGCATCTGCTTTGAGAGAACTCTTCTCAGTATTTCCAGATTACAGAACTTTATGGGGAAGGTGGATAATCATATTGACAAAGAATATTGTTAGTCTCTTGAATTTAAAATGGTTCTAATTTAATTATACCTATTTAACTCGTATTTAGAATAGTTGGGTGTTTTAGAATTTATTATGGCTCATATATTGTCATATAATTTGTATAATCTGCATATACTTATTTTAAACTTACATTTATCAAATATGGAATGATATTTAATTGACTGATGTGTATATTTTTTTTATTAATTATGATCATAGTTGTTTAAATATAAGATAATTGTACTTTGATTGATTGATTTGTTGGAAAAAAGTAATTACTAGCAGATCTATACCTAACTCTTAGCCACTCTCTCAGAGTGTGTATCAGTCAAGATCTTGTCTATCACTTTGACAAGAGGGAAGAGTCCACGATTTGGCAATGTAAACCAGTCGAATTTATTTATGAAGTTAAGTTGTTAGGTAGATAGTTATTACATTCTTTAATGGTGAGTCAGTCGGCCCATGCAGAAGCAATCTTCACGTTGCCTATAAATAGAAGAAGCAAATTGTAAATTAGCTTAGAGACACAATAGAGAGACAATATACACTGACTCCCGGTGAGAAAAGAGAAGTTGAAGCTCAAGCTTCTGTGTCTGTGATTTAGTCGAAGAGCCTAAGCTCTGTAGACCGACAAGTCTCGACCGACCAGTTTGTAATCGACAAGTTTGTAATAATTTGTTGTTTCCGCATAGTTAAATATATGAAATAGTTTATGGTTGAATGCATGATTATTTAGCCACACATATTTCAAGATTTACTTCTGTAAATGTCTTTTACAATTACTGTTAAGTGAAAAATCAAAGAACCCATAAATTTCTCACCGTGTGAAAGTCCAAAGGTTTTATGGCACATTGGTCTACTCAAGTCTTCCTACATATTTGGGCATATGTTTTTATAAGTTATTTGGATTTATTAATGTGTCCATTTTTACTTCATCTTACTCACAGGTGAAAAGCATTTGTTATTTCTTAAGTCTTTAGACTAAGAAACTTACTCTATAGATTTCGACCAAAGTGAAGTGGAGTGGTCGGTTGAGTCAGCCGACTTGGTCGAAGAGAAGAAGTCAGCCGACTTGGTCGAAGAGGTCAGCCGACTTGGTTGAAGAGGTCAGTCGACTTGGTTGAAGTGACAAGTGGTCGAGGTAAAAACCGTTCGGTAGAACCGACAAGTAAGTCGAGGTAAGTAGTAAGACCTGTAGAAGGAGCAAGTCGACATAAGTCGACTTGAACGAAGACCGACTTAGTCGATCAGCCGACTAAGTCAAGGGACCGACTACGTCGGTCAGCTGAGTAAACACAGTAGTTAGTCTGTTAACTAATAGTTGTGTCGGTTCACCGAACCGACGGGTCGTTACTTTTAAACTGATTGTAAATTGTATATATTAGGCTGTTGAGCCACACAAGAACTAAGTTCAGTTCTTGGCTTTGTACGATTTATTATGAATAATATAATCTGTTCATCCTAACTGTTCTTATCTCTTGTCTCTGTATATTTCTGTATATCTTTGTATGTATTATTGGTAACCTTATGTGATCTGTAGGATTACAACATTGGTTCCGTTGCCGGTAGTACATAACTGGAGTATATGCTCACATATGATACCAGAGCAGGAGATAAAGGACTGGTGGGAACGAAAAATTGCTAACTATCTACAAAATTACGCGAGAAGGAACAGATTGACAGTCGCAGAAGCCAAAGCCAGATTTTTCACTGAAACTCACGAAAAATTTGTCGAATCCGTGCCCCACCTGTTGAAGCAACTTTTGGATGAGAAAACCAGACAAGACTAAAGAAGCACAGTTGCTCCAGAAACTGATCCGAGGAGGACGTACGAATCTCTCGGAGTGGTTCGAAAAGATAGCCGACGACTTCTGTGAGGAACAAGCAGTCGAAGACAGGACTTCTGTGGAAACCGTCCGACAGAAATTTTTCACAGAATTTACTGATCAATTCTTGTGTTCCTTATCGGATTTACTGTTCAAGTTTTTAATAGAGAAAGGAGCAGGGCACATTGTTGAACCTCGACCTCTATTACGTGAACCACCCTCAAACACTAACTGGGCGGAGAAGCAGAAGCAGTGGGAAAAATTCATTGCTGAAAGGGAGTGGGAGTACTTCCTGAGCAAATAAGAACTATCCGGGCTTTCTAAAAAGCGTCGGGTAGGCTATGGGGGGGTAGCTGGTCGTGTGTCGAACATCGAGCATAGTGGATCCTAGTCGACCAGAGTCGTAGTCATCAGTAATGCATAATCGACGGAAGAGGAACTGAAGGCATAGTATTGTACTACAGTATGTCACACATTAAGAGAATCGAAAGGGATGAAAGATAGAGGAAAAGGGAAGCTAGACGAGAAAGGGCCGCAGAGCTGCAGCAAAACCCTAGGGAGACCGACCATGATGAAGTACCGCCAGATTCGGGTCATGACCGACGCAGAGAAGGCGAAGAAGAAGAGGTGTCCCCTGAAGATGATGAAATGTGGATAGAGCAGCCATAAGCTCTCCAACTAATTGTTCCCGACGAAGGAGTGACCCTTTCCCCAGTAAATTCGCGTACCAGAATACAAACTATTATTGAAGATGACCTTCGACTAAGAGCTGGCGACATTACACTCTGGAGCCGACTAGGCGATAAACCATACCCGGGTCGACATCTGGTCATACGTCGACCGATCGAAGGTAACTGGGTGACCTTTCAAACGGCACCTTCCTTTCGAAGTATCCACTTGCTCCTGCCGACACATGAAGGAGCACCCCCCCTGCCACATACAGCTATCGAAGACATACAAGAATCGGACCTGCGCACACAAAATTTTAGTGGAACACCAACACTACAAACACACAACAATCCACTGTTCGGAGACAAAGGATCGACCTCAGACGACAGCATAAGTTCGGTCGACGAAAACTCCGCAGGCTCGACCATATCATCGACCCCACCACTTTCACCGACCTCTAAACCACCACCTCCTCCACCTCCACCTCCGACATCATCAGAGAGTAGTGACAGTGACTCCGACATGGGTCACGGATCTGCTCAAATTCCCCTTTATGAGGGTGACAAAGACCCCAGACGACACTGGTTTGTCTGCGAGTCGATATGGGAGGCTAACAAAGTAACAGAAGAAGACCGACAGATAGCCCAGTTCGCAGGAGCCCTTCGGAAAAGAGCTCTCACATGGTATATGACATTTACCGAAAGGCAACCTAGAGCAACAAAATCAGAGATAAAGGCACAATTCCTATCATTTTTCAAGACTCCAGACGCTAAACACCTGGCAGCCAAGAAGCTGAAGACGACCCAACAGAAGCCAGGAGAAACAGTCCACGATTACGATAAACGATGGAAGGATCTATTGAGTCAGTTGGACTATGTCATCGACGAACAATTACTCATTCAATGGTTCCTTGTAGGACTTTCACAGAAAGTTCGCCGACACATCAGTCTGGAGACCTTCAAGTCGTACGAAGATGCGTTAACAAAAGCATTGCAGGTCGAGATCGATGAAGACATACCTGCCTACCTGACCGACCACCGCTTGGAAGAACAGCTGGAAAATATGCAGAAGTCTTTGAAAGAGCTCACACTTAAGAACCAAGACATACAAAAGATAACTGTCGACAGCAATTCAGTCGACAAGATGTCCGTTTTGTACAGACAAAGGCGTTTTGCGACATCTGCCAGGAACGAGGAGACC
>LPNX011235908.1:142474-199256 GCA_001517045.1 Pseudotsuga menziesii
GTTTTACTTAGGTAATCCCGACTCAGTTGGTTATAATTCAGATGCTGAACTATATGACTGGGAAATGGAAAACTATGAAACACAAGCAAGAGGGTGTTGGACTATCCAAAAAGTACAGAAAAAACCCACCCGACGGTGCTTTCTAGTCTCAATTATCCCCAAAATTTTTGAGAGAAAAATAAAATAACACCCTACCTTACAACCGACCAACGAAAATACCAGGACCCAAACAAGGTATAAGGAGAGGGAATCCCCAGTCATGCATGTCGAACAAGTGTCTAAGAACTTTGGAGAACATGGCCGACTACAGAGCTTAGTAGAAACCTTCACCGGTCAAGCAGCTAGATGGTGTGATACCCATCAGACACAACTTCAGACCTGGACTAGTGCTGTAACTTATTTTGTTGAAAGGTTTGGTGGCAAGAAGCTCACCCCACAAGCACAGATCCCCATCTTTACTCAAGGACAGAACCCAGAAGAACACATCCAAACATGTGAAAAAGAATGGAGAATCCTAGGACATAAGGATGAGAGAGCCTGGCCACACTTGTTTCCCTCAACCCTAGACGACTTACCTAGCAAATGGTATAAAATAGAGGAAGCAAAAGGTGAAACCTTTTTTCTGGAATGACCTCAAAGAAAATTTCATCCAAACCTTCAACTTTATCCCTGAAGATCAACAATTAGTCGAGCCAGCACAACAAATTAAACAGTTCATTCAACCGACTGAAACATTCCCTGACAAAGACCCTTGACAGGTCAAGCACTGTAATAGCCTTCATATAGGAACAAAAGTCGCGTCGACCCGATTACAATTGGAGAATGAACACACCGAAGGTAAAAGCTTCAGATGGAAATCCAACCATGCGGAAACAACAAAACTGATCCACTCTGTGCTTAGGGTCGCGACTACCGAAAAACCTGACCTCGACCGAATGACTGCAGCCGACTTCCCTGCTACATTTTCACAGTTCCAGGAAGGAAGTCGATCGATCAATGAAGCTGAAGCCCCAGAATGGTTAGATGCCAAAGTAAAAACCAAAGCGGTCGACATTTCAAATGACGACCGACCAAAATTAGCTAAGATTGGTGATTATTGGAATGAGCAACAAACTGCCGAAATAGTGAACTTACTTAGGGAATTCCAAGATGTCTTTGCAAGAGACTTCAAAGATTTGAAAGGGTTAGTTCAAGAAATGGGAGAAATGAAAATCGACACTAAACCTGATGTCCGACCTGTCAAGAAACGCCCTTATAAACTAGCTCATAAGTATAAGGAAATAGTTAAAAAGGAGATAGACAACATGTTAGCCGCAGGTATCATCTACCCCATCGACCAGTCGGAATGGGCAAGTCCCATGGTCATCCAGCATAAGAAACACGACCCGACCAGACTGAGAATCTGTGTCGACTTTAGGGAACTTAATAAAGTCACTCTAACAGATCCATTCCCTACCCCTTATGCTGACGAAATCTTGAATGAAGTGGCAGGCCATGAATGCTACTCATTCACAGATGGATTTTCAGGATACAATCAAGTGCCTATAGCAAAGGAAGATCAGAAGAAAACCACATTTGTTTGTGAATTTGGCTCTTTTGCTTATAGGGTTATGCCTTTTGGACTAAAGAATGCACCTGCAGTATTTTCCAGAATAGTTGTAAAAACTTTTCAAGAGTACATCTATAAAACTATGGCAGTCTACTTCGATGACTGGACCATATATTCCACCCTAAAAGATCACTGCACATAGCTCCGACTTATGCTGGAAAGATGTAGGCAGATTCAACTTTCCCTCAACATTAAGAAATGCATCTTTATGACCCCCATAGGGATACTACTAGGACATGTTGTTTGTAAAGATGGTATTAAGGTTGACTTTGCCAAAATTAAAATTATCCTTGACTTGAAGCCTCCAATAAACCCTAAATAGGTTCGGGTGTTATTAGGACATACAGGGTACTATAGGAAGTTTATCCGACATTACTCAGACATGACCTACCCCCTAGAAGAACTACTCAAGGATGATATAGAGTTTAAATGGACGGAGGAATGCCAAATCTCCTTCGACAAACTAAAGAGAAAACTGGTCGAAGCCCCCATACTTAAATTTCCAAATTGGTCGATCAAATTCCATGTGCATATCGATGCATCAGGAATAGCAATTGGAGCTATCCTGACTCAACCAGGAGACGATGGAATGGACTACCATATAGTTTACAGCAGTCGGAAACTAAATAAGGCTGAAAGGAACTATTCGACCACCAAACGGGAAGCCCTAGGAATGGTCTTTGCACTTCAGAAATATCGACACTACCTATTAGCTAACCCCTTCATATTTTACACCGACCATCAAGCTTTGAAGTACCTCGTAAACAAACCCCTTCACCATGGTAGAATCTGTCGATGGCTCTTACTGTTCCAAGAATTTGAATTTGAAGTAGTTGTCCGACCAGGGAAGCTAAATGTCGGACCCGACCACCTATCCCGAATCGACACAGGAGAGGAACCGACTGGAATCGACGACGACCTACCAGATGCACATCTATTTCGTATAGAAGCAGTACCAGAAGAACTGGAGGAAATTGCTCAGTTCCTAGAAACAGGTCAGGCACCAGAAGGTCTGAACACTAAACAGAAGCAAATCCTAGCTATGAAGGCTGCCCCCTACAGCCTCATCAACGGATTTCTATACAAAATGGGGTTAGACGATGTTCTCAGAAGATGTGTACTTGCCCATGAACGAGAGAAAATCATGCACGAAGCACACTACGGACCAGCAGGAGGACACTTTCAGGCCGACACAACTGCTAAGAAAATTCAACAGCCTAGATTATGGTGGCCGACGCTTCATAAGGATTGTAAAACCTTTGTTAGTCGATGTGACAAATGCCAATGACTTGGTCGACCACTGCCGAGTACAGAAATGCCCCTGATCTCTGTAAACCCTAGTCTTACATTTGAAATCTAGGCTATAGACTTCATAGGACCATTCCCTGTCCCAGCCCGACGATCAGGTGCAAGGTATATATCATCACTGCAGTAGAATATGTTACTAAATGGGCAGAAGCTGAACCTGTCGACACATGTTCAAGTGAAGTAGCTGCAAAGTTCATTTATGAAAATATACTACTCTGACCATCGACATTCAGAAAGCTTTGCAGACATGGACAGACTTTCAACATCAGCTTGCCATCACAGCACCAGCAATAGTCGAAGTCTGTGTGCAGAAAAGACCAACTATTCGCCTGCACATCCCATCTCAGTAGCAGTCTCCTTTTGCAATCTATTTTTTCTAATCTATTTTTTACCTCCCTCTTTCTTCGGGACGAAGAAATGTTTTGTTTGTGGGGGAGATGTAGAAGGAGCAAGTCGACATAAGTCGACTTGAACGAAGACCGACTTAGTCGATCAGCCGACTAAGTCGAGGGACCGACTACGTCGGTCGGCTGAGTAAACACAGTAGTTAGTCTGTTAACTAATAGTTGTGTCGGTTCACCGAACCGACGGGTCGTTACTTTTAAACTGATTGTAAATTGTACATATTAGGCTGTTGAGCCACACAAGAACTAAGTTCAGTTCTTGGCTTTGTACGATCTATTGTGAATAATATAATATGTTCATCCTAACTGTTCTTATCTCTTGTCTCTGTATATTTCTGTATATATTTGTATGTATTATTGGTAACTTTATGTGATCTGTAGGATTACAACAAGACCTACTAAAATTTACAAACTTGTCTAGTCGAGAGATAGACAAGTTTCACGCGACAAGTGAAAAAGAAAAAGTGGTCGGCGTGAAAAGTGAAAATTAAATTTTAATATCTACTGAGCCCTAAACTCAAGTTTAGTCGGCTTGGTTTTGGCTAAATGGTATCTAAGCAAGGTTATATCAGAGCAAGGTTTTATATCATAGTAAGGTTTATATCAGCCCAATATTTAGGAAAGAAATCTTGTCTTAAAAGGTGACAATTAATTTTATAAGGAAAGTTAATTAAAAAAATTAAAATGGCTTCCACTTCTGGTTCATTGCAAACTCCAATTTTTACAGGAAAGAATTATGAATATTGGTCTTTAACAATGAAGGCTTTATTCAGAGGTCAAGATGTCTAGGAGATAGTCCAGCATGGTTATGCAGAACCAGCAAACATGACATCATATAACAATATCACACAGGCTGAAGAAAGATGTCTTAAGAGAACAGAGGAAGAAAGATGGAAAAGCTATGTTCTACATACATCAAGCTATGCATGAGAGCATACTCCCAAGAATAGCAGCAAAGACTAATGCTAAGGAAGCATGGGATACATTGGAGACTGCCTATCAAGGTTTGGATAAGGTAAAGACATCTAAGCTGCAGACTCTGAGAAGAGATTGTGAATCTCTGTCCATGAAAGATTCAGAGAATGTAGACACATTCTACACTAGAGTTGTTGGGTTGATAAACCAACTGAAATCTCATGGAGAACCCATAGTAGACCAAAGGGTTGTTAAAAAAATTCTCAGAAGTCTTCCCCCAAGATTTGAAAACTTGGTTGTGACCTTAGAGGAACACACAAACATGACGACATTTACCATTGATGAGTTGCAAGCTTCACTCATCAATCATGAACACAGACTCAACAGAACACAGACATCATTGGAAGGCGCATTTGCAGCACAATCATCCATAAGTCGTGGTAGAGGCAGGGGGAGAAACAACTTCAGACGCAGAGGAAGAAGTTCTTCAAGAGGAGGACGAGGCAGAAGTCCTGCAAATGTCGGTGGCAGAGGAGATAACCAGAACCCAAGTCAGCCAAGTGGCCAGAGGTTTGATAAATCAAAAATTCAATGTCATTACTGTAAGAAGTTTGGTCATTATGCATATGAATGCAAGAAGAAACAATATGACCAAGGAAAACAAAGCCCAAGTCAGTCGACCAACACCAGCACTTCGACAAGTGCAATGTTAATGGCATCAACATCTCCACTTGAATGCAATATTGTTCAAGAAAGTCCACATGACATATGGTACTTAGATTCAGGCTACAGCAACCACATGACTAGTAATTTGAATCTGTTTTCTAGTCTAGACACTTCAGTTAAAACTGATGTTACACTTAGAAACAATGTCCAAGTTACTGTCTTAGGAAAAGGCACTGTTGATATTCTAACCAAACAGGGGGAGAGTAAGTATATCCCTGATATCTATCATGTCGAAGGTCTGAAACATAATTTGTTAAGCATTGGATAGTTGTTACAAAAAGGCTACAGAGTCTACATGGAAGATGAACACTGTGTGATCAAAGACAAGCATCCAAGCAACCAGCTGATAGCAAAAGTGCCAATGACAAGCAACCGCTTGTTTCCATTGAGAATGGTTCCTGACATAAAAGGAAAGACAAAGACAGGAGCCGCATTCAAGGAAGAAAGTAAAGAAACAGTCGAGCTCCTCAACAAGAGAGAAAATTGCAGCGCTAATTTGCAAGCTGCATTTCAGACGGAAGTTCAGGATGAATCCTGGTTGTGGCATTTCATATTTGGACATCTGAATTTTGGTGGGCTGAAGCTACTGCACACAAAGAATATGGTAAAAGGATTGCCATTGATCGACAGACCAGAGAGGGTTTGTGAAGGCTGTATTTTTGGCAAGCAACACAGAGAGTCATTTCCAGTCGGAAAGACCTATAGAGCATGCACACCAATTGAAATTGTGCACTCTAACATATATGGTCCAATGCAGACATCATCCATTGGTGGCTGCAAGTATTTTCTAACCTTTATTGATGACTACTCAAGAAAGACATGGGTATATTTTTTGAAACATAAATATGATGCATTCGGTTATTTTCAGCAGTTCAAGGCACTCATGGAAAACCAAAGTGGACATCGCATCAAGATCTTAAGGACCGATAGAGGAGGTGAATATGTTTCAAATGAATTTCTAAATTTTTGCAAGACCCATGGCATACAGAAACAATTCACTGCACGGTATACACCTCAGCAGAACGGTATAGCCGAAAGAAAGAACAGAACCATCATGGAGATGGCACGCAGCATGTTGGCAGCTAAGCATTTGCCAAATGAGTATTGGAGAGAAGCAGTCGCAACTACCGTATACATTATGAACCGGTGTCTGACAAAGAGTGTGAAGAACAAAGTTCCCCAAGAAGCATGGACAGGTATGAATCATAGTGTTTCTCATTTAAAATTTTTTGGTTGTGTTGCATATGCTCATGTTCCAGATGAGCTGAGAAGGAAGCCAGACAAGAAGGGACAGAAATGTATTTTTATCGGCTATTCAAAAGACATAAAAGCATACAAGCTATATGATCCCATCACAAGGAAAGTGATAAACAATCGAGATGTTCAATTCGTCGAGAATGAATCATGGGATGGAACAGTCGACATAAATGTCAAGATTGTGTCGAACGTCGACAATGATGATATGGAAGAGGAAGTGGTTCAAATACCACATGTAAGTCAACCGGTCAGAGCACCGTCGACTCCCATGACACCAAGACATGGTTCAGCACAAGGACCATCGACACAAGTAGTAGCTCAAGCTACACCGACAAGTACACCAAGAGGACAGCAGACTCCATCAAGCATTTTGTCGAGGTCGACAGCGACAGAACCAGTGAAGACAAGAAGTCTACTAGAGATATACGAAGCTGGTACACCTAATTCATTCTCTCTCTATGCATTATTTTCCCCTATATATGATCCACTAACATTTGAAGAAGCTGTTGAAGAAGAAGTATGGGCACAAGCCATGGATGAAGAAATAGAATGCATTGAGAAAAACCAAACATGGGAACTGGTTGATGTACCAACAGACAAAGATGTAATCAGTGTCAAATGGATTTATAAGACAAAGCAAGATGTTGATGGGAATGTGCAAAAGCACAAGGAAAGAATGGTAGCAAGAGGATTCACACAACAACCTGGCATCGACTTCAATGAAACGTTTGCACCTGTTGCACGCATGGATACAGTCAGAATAGTTTTGGCCATTGCTGCACAAAACAAATGGCATGTTCATCAAATGGATGTCAAGTCGGCATTCTTAAATGGCTATCTAGAAGAGGAAGTGTATGTGGAACAGCCACTAGAGTATGAAGTTCCAGGTCAAAGCATAAAGTGTACAGGCTAAAAAAGGCATTATATGGTTTGAAGAAAGCTCCTAGAGCTTGGTACAGTCGAATTGATTCCTATCTCACTGAAAATAGATTTCATAGAAGTGAAAGTGAACCGACTTTGTACACCAAAATCGATGAGCAAGGTAAGATGTTAATTGTCTGCTTGTATGTAGATCATTTAATATTTACTGGTGATTATGGCATAGCAGATTTGAAAATAGTCAGGGAAAGTGAATTTGAAATGACTGATCAGGGGCTTATGAAGTTTTTTCTGGGCATCGAAGTTCAGCAGTTTGAAAGTGGTATCTTTATATCACAGTCTAAGTATGCAAGTGAAGTTTTAAAAAGGTTTAACATGTCTAATTGCAAGACATCCCCAACACCAGTGATAATAGGTTTAAAATTAAGCAAGGATGATGAAGGATTCACTGTCGATCCTACGCTGTTCAAAAGGCTTGTTGGCAGCCTTATGTATTTGACAACAACAAGACCAGACATTATGTATGGAGTAAATCTGATCTCAAGATTCATGGAGTCACCAAAAGACTCACATTGCAAAGCAGGTAAAAGAATTCTGAGGTATGTAAATGGAACAAAAGACCTTGGTATTATGTATTCAACCTCAGAAAATTTTAAACTCATTGGTTACACTGACAGTGACAATGGAGGCAGCATAGATGATAGGAAAAGCACATCTGGGTACACATTTCATTTTGGTACAGGTGTTGTTTCATGGGCGTCAAAGAAACAACCCATAGTAACTCTATCTTCAGCTGAAGTAGAGTATGTTGCAGCAACAAGTGCTGCATGTCAAGCTGTCTGGATGAGAAGAGTCTTAAAAGACTTGTCACAAAACCATCAAGAACCGACAAAAATATTATGCGACAACAATTCAGCCATAGCATTATCCAAGAATCATGTGCTTCACAAGAGAACCAAGCACATCGACACAAGGTTTCATTTTATAAGAGAGTTGGTGAACGATAAGGAAATTTGTTAGGAATTTTGCAGGGCAAAAGACCAACTTGCAGACATCTTCACAAATCCATTGGCAAAGGACACATTCCAGTATCTGTGTAGTTATCTTGGAATGACAAGTTCTCCACAATGAACTATGTCATAAACAGAGCATGTCTAAGCTCTGAAACATTTTGTAAATTTTGTTTTTAAAAATCCCCATCTGCTTATAATTAAGGGGGAGTGTTGGAAAAATGTAATTACTTGCAAATCTGTACCTGACTCTCAGCCGACTCTGTCAGAGTCTGTACCAATCAAGATCTTGTCTGTCAATCTGACAAGAGGGAAGAGTCCACGATTCGGCAATGTAAACCAGTTGAATTTATTTCTGAAGCTAAGTTGTTAAGTAGATAGTTATTACATTCTTTAATGGTGAGTCAGTCGGCCCATGCAGAAGCAATCTTCAGGTTGCCTGTAAATAGAAGAAGCAAATTGTAAATTAGGTTAGAGACACAATAAAGAGACAATATACACTGAAGGAACTCTAGGTGAGAAAAGAGAAGTTGAAGCTCAAGCTTCTGTGTATGTGATTTAGTCGAAGAGCCAAAGCTCTGTAGACCGACCAGTTTGTAATACTTTGTTATTTCCGGATAGTTAAATATATGAAATAGTTTATGGTTGAATGCATGATTATTTGGCCGCACATATTTCAAGATTTACTTATGTAAATGTCTTTTCAATTACTGTTAAATGAAAAATCAAAGAACCCATAAATTTCTCACCGCATGAAAGTCCAAGGGTTTTACGGTACATTGGTCAACTCAAGTCTTCCTACATATTTGGGCATATGTTTTTATAAGTTATTTGGATTTGTTAATGTGTCCATTTTTACTTCATCTTACTCACAAGTGAAAAGCATTTGTAATTTCTTAAGTCTTTAGACTAAGAAACTTACTCTATAGATTTTGACCAAAGTGAACCAACTTGGGTGGTCGATTGAGTTAGCTGACGGAGGTGAGCCAACTTGGTCGAAGAGAAAAAGTCAGTCGACTTGGTCGAAGAGAAGAAGTCAGTCGACTTGGTCGAAGAGGTCAGCCGACTTGGTCGAAAAAGTTAGCCGACTTGGTCGAAGTGACAAGTGGTCGAGGTAAAAACCGGTCGGTAGAACCGACAAGTAAGTCGAAGTAAATTTAGTCGAGTAGTAAGACCGACTAAAATTTATAAACTTGTCTAGTCGGGAGATAGACAAGTTTCACCCGACAAGTGAAAAAGAAAAATTGGTCGGCGTGAAAAGTAAAAATTAAATTTTAATATCGACTGAGCCCTAAACTCAAGCTTAGTCGGCTTGGTTTTGGCTAACATGATTTATATATATGGCAGCTATTCAAAATTCGAAATAAACAATTACACTATATATATATATATATATAAAACTGATAGCTGAGAAATGGATAATTGGTAGTGATGCCTGGATAACTCATAGCTGATGATGAATGGATAACCTACCGCGGACAACTTATAAAAGAATGTGAGATAAAATAATAACTGATAGTTGATAAATGGATAACAACAAGAATGTGAGTGATAACATGTACTTAGGCATGGATAACTAAGGGAAAAAAAATTCCAAATTGTTTTCCATTCCATGACTATCTCTCAACCATTTGATTCCTATATAAACTATGTTAGTGTACTAGTTACTCAAAAAAATCTGATTTGTCTGGCTACTTTTAATAGTGGGCCTAATGGTTAAGAGCATGTGTTTCCTCTTAGGAGGTCATGGGTTCAAATCCAGAGGGGGGTAGTGTATGTACACCTCTGTAGACTTTAGCAGTTAAATCCCTGCACAAAGGGGGGTCCCTTGTCCCACAAACAAGGGGGTCTCATACACCAATTTGGTGTCTCACTTGACGGTGACCTTAAAAATAGATTTAATTTAATTTAATTTTAATAATAAATCATGAAATTAAATTATTATTCAAAATGATACAGCAATATTTACTTTGACTAACATGAAATCAAATCAATTGAGGTCCAAATTTTAATGGCATATACTTTGAAAGGTAGTTTATGACATTATAATGTAATCGGATGCCATATCTTAAAGCCTGAAGTTGACGACTTAGTGAAAAGGATACCTGGTAAAACTTGTATCCATATTCTTTGAATGGTGGTTCTGTATTGAATAAAACTATGCACTTGTTTGAATGGTTGTTGTGTGTTGGCAAATCATAAAACTCTGCAGTGCATGAAGTAGCTAGGTAGTAGGAACCAAGATAGTCATGCCGTCGAAATTTCCTTTCCATGGAATACTAGGTGGGATACATGTGATGTCGATTTGTTTGCTAGTGGCAGATCTCTCTCGATCCTGTGTTGCATTTTATACATATGTGTACGTCGCATCAGGACTCAAATTAATAATAGATGCCTTTTGTTTTATTCAGACTTTCCTTATTTTATATTGTTTATATTTATTAACGTTTAATTTATTCTTAACCTGCATAGATGCTAGCAACCTCAATGGGATTTATAAATAAAAAATAAAAATAAAGTATAAATTAAGGGCGTCGATGTCAAATTCCATTTATCGTGGTGCTCGCGTCCCCTCATCAGTGGTTGCGTAATCGCTTAGGCATTGCAACCTGCGCTCATTATTGGTGTGATATATCTTGTCTTAGACTCGGAACAGACAGCGACGAAGAACTATTAACAGCAACCTATACGGCTAAAAATAGTTTGTATCGGATTAAGATATAAAAATTGTAGAATATTATCTTTATAGAGAAATGGTAGAGAAAATATGGTTTCTTTGCACAGCTTTGTTTCAAGATAGGTACACAATCTCACTCTCACACTCGTACTTTTCAAAGAATATTTTAACAACTTTAGTCCCATTAACATACTTCGACAAATATCTCAACAACATATTAAAATATATCTTGTAAATCCAATTAAATCTAACAACTTCCTAAAACTTAGAATTAAACCATTTTTTTAAGTTAAATTCTACCTTATAATAATCAATATATTATTAACCAATCATAATCTTATAATAAAATAAAAAATCACACAAAACAATAAGATAAATAAGAGTTAGTAATTCTAACATGAAAGCTCCCAAATACTTGCCTCTATCTCCTAAGGTCTTCAAACACATTTTTAGCCATTTCGAAATTTTATAAGCTTCAAACTCCATTAGATTGTCTCGTATGAAAAAGGATAGCCTCTTAAATATGATCCAAGTTTCCAGCATAATAGACACTATTAACACTTAAAATACCTTGTAATCCTTATAAAGATTGATAATGAGTTTCCAAATCTGGAATCTTCCCTAAACTATTGGATATTAATCTCAATATAAATATCTCATAACTTTAATGAGTTATAATTTTATTAATCCTCAACATTATATTGTGTTTGTATTTAAAACAAAAACAATAATGATGTAAATAATATGTCTTCTCATTTTTATCTTTTAGGTATTAGTAATTTTCCATAATGTTAAAACTTATATAAAGTTTTAAGCCGGCATTAATAATATCATTTGTTTTTGTTAAGAATCCTTTGACATGAGTCACCTTTTACATAATGTTTTCTTAAATATTTTTTTTTTCCAAAAGAAAAAAGCTGTTTATATTGATCAAAAGAGTTTACATACAAAAGTATGTATTGTTCATGCTTCTCGCAGAATTACATCATAAGATCACATCATTTCTGATGTATTTCCTTCTTTTGTACATATCAACAAAAGAAAACATGTTGAGTCAAAAAAGTTGTCTACAACTATTTCTTCCATGGGGAGCTTCCTATCGGAAAAACTGTAGATAGTGTTTATTGTTTCTCTGGTTGTAAACTGAGATCCTGTTTGAGCCAAAATCTGTCTGAGTTTATAGTTGTTCTGCAAAAAGGTCTATAAGTTGCCTTATCGTGGTGGCAGATCCAAAAATGGCCTATGATAGAATTCATTGGCCTCTGTCTCCTTTGTCTATGTGATTTTCCATGTTCCCCACTCCATATTTATTCCTGCCTTTGAAAGTTTGTTTGCTTCGATGTTTCGTTCCCTGTAGACATGTTTAAGCGAAAGAGATTCAAAATTTGTAAGAACTCTACTAACTTCTTCAAATAGTGCATCTAGTGAGGTGTTTCTGCACTTCTGAGTCTTATTAATTCAATTTATTACAACCAAAGAGTCCCCAAATACTTGTAGTTTTTTACAATTTCTTTCAATTGCAAAACATAGGATAAGCTTCAAAGCCATAAGTTCAACATAATTGTTTATTCCAGAGCCCAGCCCCATTGAAATTTGAAAATGATGAGTTGGGTTTAGGAAGAGGGTGGCTCCTCCCCCACATTTCAAGTCCTAAGAAGCACCATCAAAAAAAGCCCAAGGGGTGTCTTTGTCCAACTGTTCAACAGTAATGACTCTCGGATTGGGGTTGTTCTTTGTTTGGGGAAAGTAGGAAAGAATATCTAGTCCTTGCATTGCTACTTATTCTAGGGAGCTGGCTTTTTCAAGGAAGATGGCTTTGTTTCTAGATAACCATATTCCCCACATGTGGAGAAGTGGAAGGGCTCTTGTCTGAGAGGTCAAGGGAGATGATGACCTATTTTTCCATGCATCTTCCAGTGTGGTGCCTTCCCAGCTAAATCTGGAGGAGGTGAGAGATTTTGAATGCTCCCATACTTGCTTGGAGAAGTTGCAGCTTAGGAAAAGGTGGTTTGTGTTTTCCTCATTGTCTTTGCAAAGACTACACCAGCCAGTCCTACAAATTGTCTTTTTTGGAGATGGTTCCAAGTAGGGATTTTATTTGCAAGGGTGCACCATATGACGATTTTTGCCTTCAATGGACAATTGACCTTCCAAATACCTGCCTGCCACCATTTATGATCTTCCTGAAAGTGTTGGGAGCAGAGTTGCTGATAGCCAGTTTTAGGTGTGTAATGCCCATGTTGGGCATGCTCCCAAATCAGTTCGTCTGCTTTGTCAGTTATTCAAATGTGAGAAGATTGCAGGGTAGTAATGTATTCGTCCCACAACCTAGTCCATCGTTTTGGCGGTTCTAGAGCCTGGCTTCTTTTCCATCCTTGATGCCAGAGGTATGTTGAGTTGGGATCATCTATTTGATTTAGGTGGAAAAACCCTTTCTGATGTATAAGTTGTAATAATTGAAATGGGAGTAAGTGATTTTGTGAGCATCCTGGCCATGGATCCGCTCCAATTCTGAATTTTCTACCATCCCCTATTTTCCAAACAATCCCTTCTAAGATGAGTGGAAGGCCTTTACATAATGCTTTCCAAATGATTGAGCCATTTGGTGGGCTTGTGTTGCCCATGTCTTTGATCCAATCCAGAAGAGGAGTTGGTGTTATGTATTTTTGGATGATGACTTCTATCCACAGGCTCTAGGTTGAAATGAGCCGCCACCCTACTTTTGCAGCCAAAGCCTTTGCAAAGTGGAAAGTATTTTTTAGACCCCAACCTCCCAAAGATTTTGGTCTGGCTATTTGATCCCATTTTACCCAAGGGAGCACTTTTTGCTCTTTCTTTCCTGTCCATAGGAAAGTTGAGGAAATTCTCTTTGTTTTATTCAAGATTGACTTGGGGATCCATGCTAGTGCCATCCAATATACTGGAATTGCTTCAAGGACTGATTTAATCAGAACTAGCCTCCCAGCTCTTGAGAGCCATCTGTTACACCAATTATTCACTCTAGATTCTAGTTTGGCTAGCATCCAATTCCATTCTTCTTTCTTGAAACAGTTTGGTTTGAGTCTAAAACCCAGTTATTTAATTCCATCATCCAGATAGTAATGCTGGAAGGGGAATAGCTCATGAAAAGTCCTCAAGAATTCCTCTTCCATATTGAGTGTTGTGATTGTGGACTTTTGAAAATTTATTTGCATACCTATAGCTTTACAAAGAAAGGTTAAAAGTTCTAAGAGTCTTTCTACTTCCCTGATTGAGCCATTGCAGAAAATGAGGATGTCATTTACAAACAGAAGGTGTGTAATGTTTAGGTTTGTGGCAATATTGATTCCTTCAAATAGACCTCTCCTTTTTGCATCTAAAAGGGCTCTACTTAAACCTTCCGCAACTAGTAAGAAAAGCAGAGGGGAAAGAGGGCATCCCTGTCTTAAGTCTCTTTCAGAGTGGAAGAAGTGGGATGTTGCTCCATTGATGAGGACTGCAAAGGAGGCAATTGAGATGCATGCAAATATCCATTTTATAAAAGAGTAATTGAAGCCCATATGCGTGAGGAGGAATCTTAGGTAGATCTAGCTTACTTTGTCAAAGGCCTTGGATAGATCAATTTTAAGAATAGCCTTGTTTGCTTTTTTTTATCTTTGCACTATGAAGGCCCTCTTGAGCAACCCCAATAGCTTCGTGAATTTGTCTATCTTCCAAAAAAACAAACTGTTCCTTTGAGATACGTTTTGAGAGTACCTTTCTAAATATTTGTGCAACTATCTTAGTGACCACCTTATAAGTGATGTTGCACAAGGAGATAGGCCTGTAGTCTTCCAAGATTTATGGGTTATCCTTTTTTGGAATTAGAGCTAGGAAAGTTGAGTTTAGGGGAAGATGGAGGATACCATTTACTCTTGTTTCCTCTACTAACTGCAAAAGATCTGGGCCAATAGTATCATACCCAGCCAGGAAGAATTCCACTGTCCACCCATCAGGTCCTGGACTTTTGTCCTTTTGAAAGCTATTTAGAGTTGCTTTCAACTCCTCCTTTGAAACCTCTTCCATTACCTCCAAATTATCTTTCTCATTGATGATCTCTGGGAAAAATTGTGATATTCGAATTACCTCAGCTATAGTTGCTTGTTGATTTTCTTTGAAGATGTTTTCAAAATAAGCCTTCCCTGTCTCTGCTAGATCCTCAAAGGTTGTTGCTATCTCATTGTTCTCTTTGTTTAGCTCCCAAATGGTGTTTTGTTGTTTCTTGCCTTTTGCAAAAGCCTGGAAGAATTTCATATTATCATCACCGCATTCCATCCATATGGCTCTACTCTTTAGCCTCAAAACCTCCTGTCTTTCCTTTAGGATTTTATTTCTAGAGGCCTCTGGTGAGTAGAGTTTCTCCTTGTCTTCCTATGTGAGAAATCCCCCTCCATATTTGTTTCGGAGCTCTTTCAACTCTTCCTCAATTTGGTTGATTGCCTGTTCATCTTGAGCTTTCTCTTTTATGGCCCAATCCCCAAGGAGTTTTTAATTATGAATAGGTTTTAAGTAAAATGAATAGCAGCCCTTGTGCCATTCTCTACTTGTTAAGGAAACCAATTTGTTTGAATGATTTGGGTTACCTCTTCATTCTTGAGCCAACTGGAGTAGAGCTTGAAGGGACTGGCTGGATTTTTTGGCTAGTTCTAGATTTCTAGGAAAATAGGTAAGTGGTAAGAGTCTGCTCCGGAATCCACCCATTGTTTGAACATAAATTCCTCCAAGAGATCCTCTATTATCAGAAATCTGTCCAACCACTTTGCAATTCTTTCTTCTCCCACTTGTTTATTTGTCCAAGTTGGTTTTAAATTATGAGGATCTAGGTCTATCAGTTTTAGATCTAGCAGGAGGTTGCTGAAGTAGGAAGGTAAGGGATCTGATCTCGCCTTTGGACCCCAAATTTCATGAGCCCCCATGGTAAATTTTAGGGTGAATTTAGGTCCCCTCCAATGATCAGGTTCCTTTCTTTTGACATCCCCGAGTTTCTAAAGGAGTCCCCGAATTTTGTTCTGTTGATATAAGGCCCATAAATGTTCAAGATTGTTAGGGTTAGGTTTGTCTCCACCCAGCAAATCCAAGCCCCTAACCCTATTGTGGACCACCAGGTATTTGTGCATCTTATGGAGGATTTCTTCCAGCCTATTGCTAGTCCTCCTGAGTGTCAGGCTTGCACTCTGTGCTGTGAAAGAGTAGAGAGGTGAGATTGAAGATAACAAATTTTGTACTTCCAGTTTTGAACCCATAGTTTCTTGTAGAAGGATGACTTCTAGTTTTTGAACCAAGAGCATCCTCTTGAGGGCAAGTTTTTACCGGGTACTTGCCATACCCCTACAGTTGAGGGAGAGTAGTTTCATTTTGGAACCCCATCCGGGGCGTGCACTGCTCTAAGTGCCCCAAAGAGAGTTTGTTTTCTTATGTTTTCTTGATCCCTGAGGGCCTTGTTCTGTGCTGCAGAGAGATGGGAAGGTCTTCCTCTTCCTCTTCCTTTGGAGGGGATGGTAGGGTTTACTCCAAGACCTTTTGGAGGTATTTTTTATTCAACGAAACTAGAACATCCCTTGATTTGAGATGGAAACGAATGGAGGGGGAGGATTTAGATGGGTCAAGTTTTGTGAGTGGTGGAGGGGCCGTCGAGAAGGAGGCCATGGGTGTTGATCGGGGAGGGGAAGGGGAGAAGGGAGGGGCAAGGGGCATTTAGGTTGATAAGGGGGAGATCAATTTTGTGTCCTCATTTAAAGATAAAACATGTAAATGTTTGCTTAATGAAGAAGGATTCATACCCAATCAGGTCGGCGAATCAGTGTGTTGCCCCAACTGGCATGTTGATGGGGGTCCTGCGGAGGTGTCTTTAGCAGACAACTCCTCAACCTGATCTAGCGGCTGTCCTAGTACTTCTAGAGCATGTTGTTCCTTCTTCGGGCCTTGATCTAGTGCAGTATCTTTTGGTATTGGGTCCTCTTCTTCCCGTCTGGACCATTTCTTCCTTCCTGTTGTCGGGGGCACATAGTTAGGGAAATTTTTAGCCAAATATCGCATTTCATGACATTTATGACATCTAAAAGGAATCCCTACGTAGTCTAACATTTGCTTCCTTGTTTTGGCTTCCCAAATTAGATTTATGTGATCCCGAAGATTGGTCCTAATGTTCACGGAGACCAGGATTCTTGCTACCTTCCTTATTCTTGTTTGTTGGTGGGAGAGGTCCACCTCAATGAACGTTCCTAGCGCCCATCCGATATCGTCGAGTGATGCCAGGTTCCAGAATTCCCAAGGTAATCTCGGTAGCCGAACCCAGACTGGAATCGTATCGAGCCTTTATGTGTCTGCGTCAAACAACGGTGTCCATTTTTGCAGCTTGAATGGGGTTGTTCCATAATTCCATATTTTCTCTAGGACGAAATCTGCATCTTCTTTGCAACCAAAGAGGAATCTGAACCATCCCTTTGCTAATGGAGTGATTTCAGGGTCCTTACCTTCGAATCCCGTCCAATTCTTCCGAACCCACTCTTCCATTTTCCCTTGAAAAGGGTTTCGGCCCCTTATTTTCCCAACTAAAGCCACCCCTTCCATTTCTAGGGCTTCTGCAATGGATAAATTAACTCCACATACCAGGTTCATGGTTCCATCGGAAGGGTTTAGGCAGCTATTTTTCTGTTTTTTGGTACGTGGTATTGTGCCTTCCGAGCTTCTGTTTATCGAAACTGATTTTGTACCTTCCTCTTCCTTGCTAGGGTCTAGTGATGGCCTGCTCAGAAACCCTTGCTGCGGTCGTGAGGATGTAATGTCTGATGGGCTAAGAGTGCCCACCCCTAGGTTCTCTCTTCCAAGTTCTACCGTGGAGATGTGTTGTTCTGCAAAGAAGGATTCTAGCTCCCTATGAAACTCATTGTCCTGCTGAGTCGACAAGAGATGTGGAGTTGGCTGGAAAAGTTCGATGTGAGTGATTACTGCGTCGGATGCATGCGGAGCTATGCTAGAGGGAAAAAGAATATACGGTGCCCCGCCTAGTGAAGGGTTTAGTGGTCGTGCTATAATGTTCCCAAGCTTCCCCTCCTCAGCAAATGACGATGAAACCGGAACCCTAGTTTCACTCCTAGCCGGCAGTCTCTCCAGCCTGTCTTGGACCGATGCCGGAGAAGGAATTCCGGTGATTTCTGGGGTCAAGAAGACTGTCAACCCTTGCCCCAGGTCCTCAGTGTAATCCACCATCTCATCTTCTGCAGGTAAACCCTAGCCAGAATTCATGCTAACCGAGACAATTTTACAGCCAGGTAAATAGTGAAAAATAAAAACCCTCCTTCACTCTTCTAATGCTGCCCTTCGTTCTGACCCCCTTCGCTCTTTCGATGCTTCCCTCCATTTTGACCCCCCAGTCCTCAGTGGAGCCCCCGCGAGCTCTTACCTAAGCTTCCTCCATAAGCCGCAGAACCGTGACCACAGACCTCCCCATAATGTTTTCTTAAATATATAAATATGTTACAATCATATGAATTTGATATGATCTTGTTGTTGATGATGTCACCATTATATTGTGTTGTATTCAAAAAAACAAAAACAAATATTGACATAAATAATATGTCTTCTCATTTTAATCTTGTGGATGATGTCACCATTATATTGTATTGTATTCAAAAACAAAAACAAATATTGACATAAATAATATGTCTTCTCATTTTAATCTTTTAGATGTTAGTAGTTTCCCATAATGTTAAAATAAAATAGTTTTGAGACAACATTAATAATATCATTTGTTTGGTTAAGAATCCTTTAATATGAGTCACTTTTACATAACGTTTTATTAAATATATAAATATGTTACAATTATATGAATTTGATATTATCTTGTTGTTGAAGATGTCACCATGTTGTTAAGAATCCTTTGAGATGAGTCACCTTTTACATAATGTTTTCTTAAATATATAAATTTGTTACAATCATATGATTTTGATATGATTTTGTTGTTGATGATGTCACAATGTTAAAATGGAGAATGGCGTAGTGCATCATTTATATGAATCGATGTTTTAATGATTTTTTTAAAGGAATAGATATATGAGCTAAGTTAATTTAACTAAATTGTACAATTCATAATAAAAAGGTGGTACCAAGTCAAGTCAACTTAAGTATAATTTATTACTAATTTGTTTAGATAAAAAAATATTCGAAAATGTTTCTTAAACCTTCCTAAAACCATATAGACTTTTCATAAAATTTTATTAAAATGATAAATAATTTTCATTAAGATGATAAATAATGTGAGGAAGTTTTGGTACGTCCCGACCCAAATGTCAACTTTCACGGAAAAGTCCCGTGCTCCACTCTCCAACTACGATACTTGCCTATTTATGACCAAATTTGTCCATTGTTTCAGTTAGACATATAGATTTATATTTCCAAACAAAACCTTAAATCCATATGCTACATGCTTATTAGGCTGCTTACCATTAAAGTGTGTAACATTATTTTGTATTTGAATGAATGTTGAATATGAATTCATGTATCCTAGGAAACAATGCCATCAAGAATTTAGACCTACATCATAACCACCATCAATATTAAACCATTATACCACAACCCCACCAATGAACATGATCAAAACTTATAGCTTTTCAATTAAATAAATGTTTGAGAGATTTTTAAGCTTATGGTTATAATTGTCTTCCAATCAGTGAGTAAAATATAATAATGTCTCTTGAGGTTTTTTTGGGGCCAAAAAATTAGAAGGTCGTTGTTGATTCAAAGTCATGAACAACATTTTCATTTTACATTTGAATCTTTTATATCTAGAGAATTAAAGTATATATAACTGTTGGGATTATTAATTAATCCTCCCTTGACCACCATAGTCTATTTGTCTTTTCCTAGCTTAGGAGGTCATTACCACTTCACTAGTGCATGGGGGACTCACCTAAGGGCCACCTACCACTCAATGCACATGTATGCATGAGTTTAGGAGCTCCAGGGACCAATCACTATAATTTTGGTAATCCGAGTGCCCATACACGCGTCAGGGGCAACAATGTGATTGAATGAATCGAGTACTATTATGGAGGAAGCATATTAAAATAAGCAAAGCAGAAAATACACTACACACAAAAAAAACATACACATAGACAAAATGCAAGAGTTCGAATGAAACTTTGTTTTTTCATTACTTCTCTATTACTTGGTTAATACCGTGCTTGTATATTACAACATTATGCATGTTTATATAGAGTGTTGAGAATGCTTCCAGTTGTCTTCCTGTTATGTTCAATTACAAAGAAGTTGGAATGGTTCTGAATTTCAACCGTTACAGATGACTAGAAGATAGAGAGACAATCTCTTGTAGTCATGTCAAGATGCTGATGTTGAGGTGCTAAGCCTATCGAGGTTGTGTTGAGGTTCGGACTTGTCGATGTTGAATCTGTCGAAGTCGATAAAAATTCCAATTGTTGGGAGGATCATTCCTCCTTCCTTAAGAAGCAATGGTCCCCATTTTTTCTCATTCAGATGAGGAAACTTGTTGGTGAGTTCAGTAGCAGAGTACCATTTTCCTTATGCTGAGAGTTGTCTGTATTTAGCCACTTGAAACAAGGGAATTGCGTATGTCCTTATATGGTGTATCTGTTGTCCCACCATGGTGTCACAAGGAAGAGGATCCTGAACATCTAGATGGATGTCTTTGGGTTCTGCTTCCTGAAATTCGTTATGTTCCAACAGTGGTGCATAGTATAGTCGAAGTAGATCCACATTAAATACTCTATGCAGATCCAAGCATGAAGGAATGTCGAGTTAGAAAGCATTTTCTCCAATCTGCTTAAGGATGTTGTATGGACCATAACGCAAAGGATTCAGCTTCTGTATGAACTAGTGAAGCGTTCCTTCTTGAGATGCAACTAGAACTAGTCCCCAATTTGAAATGAATGAGGAATACGATGTTTATCGTGTCGAGCCTTAGCTTTCACATTATCTCGTTGCAAAATTTTATGTGCTTGTTTCTGAATGTTGTAGATTTGGTCTCGAAGTTTCAATTCTTTTTCAAATTCTTGTCGATCAAAGATGGTGTCGTTCGACTATGTCGATGAACTGATCAAGTCGATGGGTGTTGAGGGTTGAAATCCATAATAGATATCGAATGGACTCTTGCCCATAGAGATTTGTTGAGCATGATTGTAATTGTGTTGTATGTATGGGATAATTTCATCCCATGTCCGACGATGCTTGTGGTTGTACATGCGAAGTAGTTGTAATACCAAGCGATTCACAACTTCTGTATGTATGTATGTCTAAGGAATGAAATTTGTCGACAAAGAGAGTCTCGTGTCTAGTTGTTGCTAGAGAATCTTCCAAAATATGTTGACAAATATGGCATCTCTATCGGAAATCATGGTCATCGGAAGGCCATAATGTTTTCCAAACATGTTAAAAAATACTCTCTGCAATCCATTATTAATGACGAAGATCGAGATCACCTACTCTTCTTCACACCATCCTGATGATGAGTCCTGTTGTGGACCCAAAACGTCGATGTTAAAAATGAAATCTGTGGTTATTCCAAACACCTATACTGTAAACATGCACCATAGAAATTTGGCAACAAAGATTACATCCCTATACGGAAGGGAAATCTGGCAGCAAATCCAGTTATTGGAGAAGCTGAGGGTTAAAATACAACTAAGAGCGGCTGATATTACCTTTCTTAAGAATTGCAGAGACATGAACTTAATCCCATCGTTTGTTGTCATCAACCATTGAATGCGTAGCAATTAGAACACGAAGGCATTTGATAACCTTATCTTGCAATTAGTGAAATCAGAAATCAAGAAGACTCGGTTCAATCTGGATCACCTAGCGCATGACTCCCTCAAACTCCACCTAAACCTAGCTGCTACCATCAAACAAGACCTCTAGAAGGCTGCCAATTCCAACGCAGCTGTCGAGGCAGAATGTGAGATGTGTAGAACCATGACGAAGCACCAGCACAAACTTCTGAAGTTGCAATTTATGAAAAAACAACAAATCGCCAACACACAGGTCACTAAACATGAGAACGCCAGCTCGCAAGATGTTGTACCAGAACTGGTCATGGATAGGAAATTTGTCAACCTGTCACAGTACGTGCTCATTGAAATAGAAGTCAACACCCTCCAAAAAGGACTGCCCTTCACCATAGCACCGAAGAACATCCCGACTGAAACCATCATTTGTGATATTGAGGATAGCATACAGAACTTATCCGAGATAGACAAAGAAATGGTTAGGAAAGACTGCGCAGTCATCCTTAGAACAGCGAAACCATCGAAAAGTAACCTCACTAAAGAAGAACACCTTGCCTTAAAAAATATTGGGAGCAAGGAGGACATAATCATAGTTAAAGCTGACAAAGGAGGTGCCACTGTAATCATGGACAAATCCCAGTATAATCTTAAAATGGTTCACCATCTCACCACAAGTGGTAGCTATAGGAAATTAGAAAGAAACCCCATTTAAAAAGTAATAAGAGAAGTTAAGAAAGCCATCAATAGCTCTAATCTTGACGATAAACTAAAGAAACACTTAACTCCATCTCAAGAAATCACTCCTAGGATCTATGGTCTTCCCAAAATCCATAAATACGGTGTCCCCCTCAGACCCGTCATTAACACTATAGGC
Source organism: Pseudotsuga menziesii (assembly GCA_001517045.1). NCBI lineage: Eukaryota > Viridiplantae > Streptophyta > Pinopsida > Pinales > Pinaceae > Pseudotsuga > Pseudotsuga menziesii. The sequence continues at coordinate 164,912 of LPNX011235908.1, forward strand.
TCCCCAACCTATGAACTTGCGAAGTATGTAGCCAAAATCCTAGGCCCCTCTAAAGAAACGCTTAACTCCATCTCAAGAAATCACCCCTAGGATCTATGGTCTTCCCAAAATCCATAAATACGGTGTCCCCCTAAGACCCATCGTCAACACTATAGGCTCCCCAACTTATGAACTTGCGAAGTATGTAGCAAAAATCCTAGGCCCCCTTGTAGGTAACTCAGACTCCTTTATCAAAGACTCTAATGCCTTTGTAAAGTTAATCCAAGAAGAAAGGGTTGAACCAAAGGACAAGATCTTGAGCTTTGACATAGTCTCCCTCTTCACAAAGATCCCTCTCGAGGAAGCGATCCAAGTCATCAAAGAAGTCACTGACCCTCACACAGCTAAGTTAGCCATAGTTTGTCTTAGATAAACTTTCTTTAGTTTCCAAGGAGAGTTTTATGAACAAACCACAGGAGTAGCAATGGGTTCCCCCCTCTCACCCATAGTTGCAAACCTCTTTATGGAGAAATTTGAGAGAGAGGCCCTCAACTCTTACCCATTAAAACCGACTAGATGGAAAAGATACGTAGATGACACCAATGTGTTATGGCCACATGGAGAGACTGAACTGGGTAGGTTCTTTGAACACCTCAACAACCGTTCAGAAGACATAAAATTCACAATGGAAGAAGACAATGGGAGCATACCCTTTCTAGACATCTTAGTAACTAGGAAGGTGGATGGTACTTTAGGACACAAAGTCTTTAGAAAGAAGACACACACAGAAAGCTGCCTACATGCAGACTCCCACCACCACCCTTCCCAAAATATAGGAGTCCTCAACACCTTAGCCATAAGAGCATCTAGGATATCTGACTTTGAACACCTAAAAGAAGAAAACAACCACCTCACCAACATCTTCAAGAACATAGGCTACAAATATAAAGATATCAAGAATTTTTTAAAAAGAACCATGATGAAAACCAACACTCGAACCACAAGGACAAATAACAACGATACAGAGAAGATTAACAATACACAGAAACCTATCAAAAGAGCCTACTTACCCTATATAAAAGGGGTCACCGACAAGATTTCTAAAATTCTCAAAAAGAAGGATATCACAACATCTTTCAAAACCATACAAACCATTATGCAAAAAATGAGACCCATCAAAGACCCGATTGATCACAAACAAGGCAGAGGAGTTTACAAAATATCATCCTCCTGTGAACTTTGCTACATTGGCGAAACTGACTGCTCCTTTAACACTAGATAAAAGAGCACAAAGCTGACATAAGAAATGAACGTACCTGAACTTCAGCACTAGCAGAACACTCCCAGAAAACAAGACACCAATTATGCCTCAAAGACACCAGGATCTTAGCAAAAGAAAATCACTACTTTAAAAGAAAACTTAGGGAGGCCCTAGAAATAAGAAAGCACCCCAACAATCTAAACAGAGATGGACACATGGAAATCAGCACCAGTTGGCTCCCACCCCTCCTAAACCACAATAGACGACATTAATTAGCCTCAGCTCCCACCTTGTCTAAAATACTTTTCCTCTATTAAAACAACTCCTTTCCTTGCATAGTTTTTTAATTATTATATTACACTACTTTTGATTCTAGAACTCTAGGTCTATTAATTCTAAACATTTTAATAATTTTAGTATTCCTTCTAAAGCTTTTAATAATATATCCTAACTTTTTAAAAATTGTAATTCCTTTTTAGCCCTAAACCATTTACCTTACATATCAACATCACTTAGAAACCTTTTAGCATTAGTAATTTAGAAAACCTAAACCCTAAATAATTACAACTATTTCATTATTGAACAACTACCTACTTCTTATAAAACATCCTACTAATTAATAAATAACTACATTAAGTAGTTTAGAAATTAACTTTTTAAATAAATTTAGCATTGCTATTATATTTTTTTAGAAAACCTAAAACTTTAAACATTTTCTAACCCATAATTTATAAACTTCAAAAATAAGAAACTACATTACATAAAAATCTACTTTACATAATTTATTACTGCAAACAACTTTATTAATTTACATCATCAATAAACATTCTTAATATAGCATTATCTATATTATTAAACTTGATTATTTAAACACATATTATAATTAAAAATTAATAAATTAATATTTAAAACAGAAAAAAAGAGTAATACCAAAACCTAATCTTAACCGACACTTGGAAAACCAAAAACCATACCAACTTCTCAAAATACTCTTTGCAATCCATTATTAATGATGGAGATCGAGATCACTTACTCTTCTTCACACCATCATGATCACCTACTATTATAATATTATGTTTTTGAAATTTTGAAATTTATGTTTAATTTTGAATTTGTTTTTGGGTTACAAATTATTTATATATTTATTTTTTATATTTATCTTTAAAAATTCTATTACAATGTTTTTCATTTTTTTATTTGATTTTTGAATTTTTTAATAAATTTTGGATTTTTGAATTTTCATTTTTTTTATTTTTCTTTTAATATTTTTTTTAAAGCTATAGTTTTTTTTAATTTTAACCTTGAATGAAACTCAAAGTTATTTTAGAAGGTTCATTTTTGAATTCAGGGGTTCATTTAGGGTTTCGATTATAATGATACCACTCATAGTTCATTCTAGGGTTGCTTTTTGTGTGTTTCAAGCAAAAATATGAATTTTATGGTTTAATATACGGTTTATGATGAACTATATCGTAATTTTTTTACTTTATATGGAAAGAGGTGTGAAATCATTTCTTGAATCATTTGTGTTTAACTAAGTGCTAGTTATATATAGTGTTACTGAGAGATATAATAAATACAATTTTAAATTATGATACAATGACATAATAATGACATTTTTTGAAAACGTGTGCTACCGGCAGCATTAGTTTTCAATTCAGGGCTTGAATTTAAGGTTATTGTAAATAACATCAAGGACTGTTTTTTTCCATGTCCACATTTTTATCCCCCCCGCCCCCCCCAAAAAATGGTGCTACGGTAGCACCACTTTTTTATTTGGAAGTGTTTTTTGGTGTTTTTTCACAAAATTGGAGTTTTTATGGCTAGAGTTCTCGTTTTGAGTATAAAGTTCTCATCAAGTTGTATAACATGTTCATTATACCACAACCCCACCAATGACCATGATCAAAACTTATAGTTTTTCAATTAAATAAATGTTTGAGAGTGTTTTAAGCTTATGGTTATAATTGTCTTACAACCAATGACTAAAATACAATAATGTCCCTTGAGGTTTTTCTGGGGACAAAAAATTAGAATCTCGTTGTTGATTCAAAGGCATGAACACCATTTTAATTTTACATTTGAATCTTTTATATCTAGAGAATTTATGTATATATAACTATTTCGATTATTAATTAATCATCCCTTGACCACCATAGTCTATTTGTCTTTTCCTAGCTTAGGAGGTAATTACCACTTCACTAGTTCATGGAGGACTCACCTGAGGGCTAGCTACCACTCAATGTGCATGTATGCATGAGTTTAGGAGCTCGAGGGACCAATCCCTATAATTTAGGAACCCACTTTGATTGCCACCAGTGGTCTCCAACATTTGAACTTAGTAGGTATTCAGTTATCTCTAGTCATGCTCTGATTCTTGTTGGCAAGGGATTGAAGCGCACAAAGTGTGGTACCACCACCGACAAGAAGGATGTCAACAAAGATAAAGACAACTGCGATGGAGGAAGAAACTGACAAACTAGGATATTTTGGTTGAGATAGTTAGAGATTGGTCAAGTGGACCATTTTGTAACAGCCTAGTGACCCTATAAGTAGAGTTAGGATCCTAAATAAAAAAGGTGTCTATTGGCTTTCCATCAATCGACTGATGGATTCTTTTTCCTTTTTCGGTTAATTTCTGGTACTGATGTTATGAAGACTTTGTCATATGAAGAGAATTTGATTGGCATTTTTATCTTTTGAGTTGTAATGTCTTGTTTATATGGAATGCATTGTATCTGAGGATGTTTCAAGTATGAATTATGTGTTGATAAACCCTTTTCTACATTATTGGGTTAAATATGCGGTGGATTGGACAAGTTGATGAATGATTATGCTACAACTATGTTTTCCCTTTAAATGTGAAGGATGCGAAGTATTTTTAAATCTTATCGATTTAATGTATGTTGATGTCTTTATCGATCTAAATTTGGGTTAATGTGATTTCGATTAATGATGATAAGTAGATCTTGGTAGTAGTATGGTTGCATTGTAATTGTTGTGATCCTAGATTTCTAGGTAATATTGCGATTAGGTAAAATATAGTTTGAATTCCTCTTCCCATTATGGAAAATTGGTTCCTACATCCCTCCCTCAGACATCTCAGGTGAGACTGCACCTGCTATGCGGGTATTGTTGGAAAGGGTAAACCCTTTTTGGGTCGATGCTTTGGGAGTATGTGTTGGCAGTCGTCGACAATAGTGGGAAGTGAACCCCTGTTGACAGAAATGTGTCAACAAATGGTTCCGTTATTGAGACCTGGTACAAGACAAGTAGATGCACCAAGTGGACGTGCAACTTTCCAAGGCAGAAGCACAATTGACAACATTGAAGGGATCACTCAAAACTATGCACCTACTTGCATAAGTAACCAAGGATACAGAGCTAAAAGAGTTACAACAAAGTGTTAACAAGGCACATACAAGGAACTGGTGGAGAACAACACACTTGGATCAATTACATGGTACAATAGAGAAATTGGCTCTCAAGGCGATGAACAAGATCATGAAGACCAAGGCGGATCTAAGCAAAGTACAATAGATGAGTGAAGATCCTCCGAGAGAACAGGAAGTGGAAGAGTGTGCAACACTTAGGGAAAAGGCCAGGGAAGCTGTCGACCAAGTCACAACATAGTACGACAACTTCAAGGAAAATTTGAAAGCATTGGTTGCTTCCAGCTGAGGTGGCTTGAGGGGAAGCCACAATTTTTTGTTGGGGCCTATTGGCAAGGAGTTGGATCACACAAAGTGCGGTACCACCACCAATAGGAAGGATGCTAACAAAGATAAAAGACAACCGTGGCGGAGGAAGAAACCGACAAACTAGGATATTTTGGTTGATTTAGTTAGATATTGGTCATGTGGACCATTTGTAATGGCCTAGTGAGCCTATAAGTAGAGTTAGGATCGTAAATAAAAAAAGGAATCTATTGGCTTGGCATCAATTGACTGAGGAATGTTTTTGTCTTTTGCGGTTCATTTATGTTACTGATGTTATGAAGGCATTGTCTTATGAAGTGAATTTGATCGACATTTTGATATTTTGATTTGTAATGTCTTGTTTATGTGGAATGCATTGTATCTGAGGATGTTTCAAATATGGATTATGTTTTGATAAACTATTTGTTGCATTATTGTTTTAAATGTGTGATGGTTCAGATGAGTTAATGAATAATTATGCTACATCTATGCTTTCCCTTTAAATGTGAATGATGTGAAGTATCATATTACTTGTCGATTTAATGTAAGTTGATGTCTTTGTTGATCTAAATATGGGTTAATGCGATTGCGAATAATGATGATAAGTAGATCTGGGTAGTAGTATGGTTCCATTATAATTGTTTCAATCATAGGTTTCAAGGTAATGTTGTGATTGGGTAAAAGATACTGTGAAGTCCTCTTCCCACTGTGGAAACTTGGTTCCTACAACACTCCCTCGAAAATCTTAGGTGACACTGCACCTGCTCTACTGGTGTTGTTGGAAAGGGTAAACCCTTTCTGGGCCTATTTTTATGGAGTCTATGTCGGTAGTTGTCGACAATAATTCAAAGTGAACCCCTGTCAACAGAACTGTGTCAATAATTCCCATCAGTTAGATCACTCTAAGTCATCATAGTGCCACTTTGCATGATTTGAGGAAAGTAGGGTGCCTTTTCTCACCTAACTCAATCCGTTAACTGGTTGTGAACTGTTTCAATGATATGGAGTTTCATTAGTGAGCTCGAGTTGCAGTTTTCCCACACCGAGTTAGCTCCAGAGTCAGTCCAGGTTGGTAGATTTGAATCTTATATTATGAATTCAAATAATCCTACTTGTAACACCATTGTATTACATATTTCATACTGATTAATGGATGTAATTTTATTCTTCCAATTATTGGTCTCATGTGTGTTTAATTTTCCATGAATTATTGATCAGTCTTTACTAAATTCTTGTCTCTCTTCTGCAGCCTTCTTTTCTCATTGAATTCATGTAGGCTTGAAGATAATATGCTTCACTAAATTTAACATGGTATCAGAGCAGGTGTTCAGGCCATCTTCAAACCTCAGAAACTTCCATTGATGCACTAGAAGCAATTGGGTTCCACATAAATCCTGGTATTCTTTCCTTGCTCCATCTAGATTCTATCCAGAGAAGTCTAGCCAGGTCCGATGCACCTAGAGAACATGCACATGTCGAAGTGGAGAGTGTTTGAATTGGTTTGATTTGAATTGAAGTGTTTTTGTAGGTAAATTCAATATTTTCTGAAGAATTAGTTGTTTCTTGAAGTTTTAAGATGGAGAATTCAACAATTTTGACACCCAAAATCCTCACACCCTTCAATTATCTTGATTGGAGGGATGATATACAGATTTTATTACACAACAAGGGTATGTACAGGGTCACCATGGGTAGAGTGGCTAAACCCCAACAACAGCTTGAAAAATTGAAGTATCTAAACAAGCTTGATGAAGCATTTGGCTTTATGTGTATCCACATATCCATAGAGTTACTCTTTCACCTTGAGGGATTGATAACACCAAAATAAATATGGGAGAAGCTTAATTCCTTTTTTGGAAAGAAGGATGAGACAAGGGGCCATATTCTGGAGAATGAGATGATAGCACTACATCCCAACAACTTCAAAACTATACAATGTTTTTCTCAAAATTGAAATCATTGGTCACGCAATGGAAACAATGTAGGATTGATAATAAGGATGAGCAATTGGTGATCTCAATTTTGAGCAAACTTGGACCAAAATTTTCAGTATTCGTATCTACCTTTCACTCTAGGATATTGAATAATCCTAATTAGTGAATGCCATCCCTTAATTCCTTCATAGAGTCTCCAATACAGGAACAAGACAAGTTGATACAGATGGGAGCCCTCGGAGCCTCTCCAAATCATGCTCTCTTGGCTGGTGAGACAAAGAATGCACAAGCAATGAGAAAGGAGAAAGGAAAAGAAAAAAAGGAAAAATGAATTCAAACCAAAAAAAGAGTTTGATCCATTAGATGAAGCCTCAGGCTCTAAGAAGGAAAAACATCAGAGGTTTGAGAAGGGAAAGTGATCCTACTGTAAGAAGGAAACCATATAGAGAAATATTGTATGAAGAAGACCATAGATTAGATGTCAAAAATCCTTCTGCAACACAATATTTCCCTCCTTGAAAGCGCAAGAAAGGCTGGCTCTAGAGACAAGACTGAAAATCATGATGAGAGATGCCATGCACTTAAGGCTGGTTTTTCAAAATCACATGCCTTCCTCATTGATTTAGGAGCCTCCAATCACATGGTTTCATCCAAATAATCATTCTCTTCATTACAACTTACTAAGGGTCCAATTATTCACATGGGAGATGACACTCAAATTCAAGTTGAAGGAAAGGGTCCAATCAAGTTAGAGCATGGAGTGTTGAAGAATGTGCTCTTCTGCCCTCCTTAGCAATAAATTTGTTGTCTGTATACTAGATTACTCATACAAACTCACCAAAGCGAGTGGTATTTGGTATGAATCAGTAGAGTTCTCAAATATCTCAATTGGGAAGCTTATAGTGGAAAGTGTTGCAAACCATGTTTCCATGGCATATTAATTGTTATTTTTTCTTAGATATTATTATCTTAGTTAGGATATTTATATGAAAGATAGAACAGATAGAACAAATGTTTCACTGGGGACTATTGCCATGAATTACAATGGAGGTTGTACCTCAAGGTCTATACACAATAATGACATCCCGAAAGGAGGTAAACACATCTCTTATGGCGGTACAACAACATACAATGATAATATACATCAAAACATATTTCGAAGTTACATATACATCAACAATCCCTCTTAACTAGCAAGGTATTCTCTCTCTTCTAAATTCATTAACACATCTGGTCTAGTCATCATCATCTTATTATCGATCATCAAAAGGTACTATCTGTCATTGAAAGTTTCTATAGAGTCATCCCTTTTTCTTGTTGGGTTGGACCTAGTCCTCATCCAGGTCTTCATCACATCTACGAGAAATCCATCACGTAGGAACAGTATAGGAACTTATTTACATTGCCACGACAATAACCAATGTATCCTACCTTTATATCATTGTATCCAGATCGTCTCTTTTGTCCTGCACAAAACAAAACAAAACAAAACACATAGAGCACATAGAGAAAAGCTCAAATGCATACGACTTGTGTTCTATCACCATAGTAGTATGCTAGTATCTTTAACATCATCAAGACAACATGTAACATCCACTATGCAAGAATCGCCTAGGAGCACACCATGTGCATTACATCTCTCCACAGTCAACCTACGTTCTACCAGCACAAAAGAACTTCCTAGGTGCACCTCAAGTGCTTCATAACCTTATCATCTCCAACATGGGAACACACACACATATAGATATATATGAAGGATGGATTACAACCGAAAAACCTGGTGCACCAGGGATTTGACATTCCAGGTCAACCTCAAGGACTTATTACATATGAATAACCTGCGTCCAGAATATTTTCCATTTAGACAAACTTTGGGGCATATTACATCCGAGTAACTTGCGTACCATGCCAAGGCTCATTTTTACAGTAGAAAAACCCACAAAACTTATTACATGTGAATAACCTACGTACCACACTAGAGATCATATTTACATTCGGATAACCTATTTCAGGACTGATTACATATGAGTAACCTGTGTATCATGCACTCAGACAAAATACAAGACTGATTATGTTCGAGAAACCTACTACACCAGGGTCTTTTCCACTCAGAAAACCTTTCTTATTTCCCATGTGATATATCATGCATCTGCATATCTAGGTCTCTTGTATTTCTAGCATAGAAACATATCAGGACTGATTAGATCCAAGGATAACTTGCGAGATTCTCCAGTACTTATTACATCCAAGGAAAACCTACGGGACTGATTATGTCTGAGAAACCTACGATCTTCACCGGTATTTTACACTCATACAACCTGTCTCTTCGTCTATGCTAGAACTCATCACTCTGTATTTCAAGGGGTCATATTTTGGATCACACCAAGTCTTTCTCTGAAGTACTCGAAGGCTAAAAGCTTAGTCAACACATCGGCTATTTACTCGTTCGTTGCCATGTATTAGAGCTTCACCGCTCCTTTCTTCACCATATCCATGATATAGTGGAATTTTATCTCTATGTGCTTCGACTTATCATGGAACACAGGGTTCTCCAACAACTTCACACAACTTTTATTGTCACATAAGATACAAGTCACATCTAACTGGAGATCAAACAATCAGACAATAGATTCCATAGCCACACTGCCTCACAACTAGTTGATCAAGTGACAACATACTCTTCCTTCGTTGTACTCGACGCCAGGAATGACTGCTTCTAGCTAAACCAGTAGATCATGCCATATCCCAAACTAAAGAAGCAACTCGAAGTGCTCTTCCTATCAATGGCTCTACTTTCCCAATCCGAATAAACATAACCGTGTAGGTTAATCTTCTGATTCATGTCATAATTGAGCCCATAATACACTGTACCTTTTAGGTACCTCAATATATGATTTGCATCTATTAGGTGAACATGTCTCGGATCCGTCAGGAACTAGCTCAGAGTGTTCACAGTAAATCATATGTTGGGTCTTGTATTCATTAGATACATCAATGAGCCAACATCTGACGATACAGCGTAGCATCAATGGACTCTGATGAAGCATCGAAGCTTCAAGTTTGATTCCATAGGTGTTTCTATTTCCATGCAATCCAACATTCTGAATCTCTTAAGAATCTCCACTTTATAGTTTCCTTGACCAAGGAAAATCTCATCTGCACTATTCCACACCTCCATGCCTAAGAAGTAGTGCATCATTCCTAGGTCTTTCATCTCGAACTCTGTAGCAATTATCCTCCTTACATCTTTAATGAGTTCATCCTCTCCTGTCAGAAACAAGTCAATGACATATAGCAAGAGCATCACTAGTGTTTCGCCTTCAACCTTGAAGTAAAGGTTGGAATCCACTTTACTCTTGGTAAAGCCTTGGCTCATAAGGAAGCTATCCATCCTACTATACCATGTCCATGGTGCATGTTTCAATGCATACAAGTCCTTCTTCAATTCGCACACATGATTCTTCTATCATGTGTCTCAAGTTTGAGTGGTTGTTCCACATACACTTCCTCGTCGACTACACCATTCAAGAATGTTGTCTTGACATCCATATGGCATATCTTCCATTTCATAACTGTAGTTAATGTAAGTATGGTCCTAATGTAAGTTTACCTCACCATGGGTGCAAATGTATCCTCGTAGTATATGCCTTATTTATGTGAGAAGCCTCGTGCTACAAATATTTCCTTATATTTCTCAATGTTTCCATTTTCATTATGCTTGATCTTATATATCCACTTCGAATTCATGACATACTTATTTTCCGGTATCAGAACTATCTCCCAAACATCATTCTTCATGATCGAGTGATACTCCTCGACCATGGCATCCTTCCATTATTTCTTTCCTGCAACCTATTCATAGGTGTAAGGTTCCTTGTCAATGATGTCACACAACAAGGACACATAGTTTTTGAAAGGCTCTGACATTTTCCTTTCTTTATGCATTCCTTCTAGAGTGCCATACCTTTCTATTTCTTGTATGAGCTCATGTACCCATGTTGGTTTCCTCTTGTGGGAGTCCTTCTCGAGATGCATCTCTTCCAAATCTTATGCTTCTTCCATGTCATGATCTTCATGAGATTTTGGAATTGCTTCTCCAATTTCCATGTCTTTGACTCTTGTTTCTTCAATTTCCTCAATCTCTTGAATAGTTATCCTCCTGGATCTGAATTATGTCGAGTGTTCATCAAAGGTTACATCTCTATTGATGTTGATCTTCTTGAATCATCGGAAGTGTATTCAATAGGCCTTTGATGTATCATTGTATCTTACGAATATACCCTTCCTCCCAGAAGGATCGAACTTGGTCCTCTTCTCCTTTGGGATATGTATGTATACCAGGAATCCAAATATTCTAAGATGGATGACTTCTGGATTCTCTCCTAATAAATCCTCTTCCGTAGTTTTGTTGTTAGGTACTTGATGACAAGTATGGTTCTATACATACACAGTTGTCCTTGTTGCTTCCACCCAAAGGTGCATAGGAAGATCCTGGTCATGTAGCATTTCTTTCGCTGCTTCCATTATGGTTCGGTTCTTTCATTCTGCAACCCCATTATGCTGAGGATTATATGGATTTCTCAACTCCCTCTTAATCCTACACTCTCTACAGAGTTCCTTGAATTCTTTCGAGGTGAATTCTCCACCATTATCTGACTGCATAGTCTTGATATTCCTTTTGGTTTGGTTCTCGACCAAGGCTTTATATTCCTTAAACTTACTAAATACTTCATTTTTTCCTTTGAAGAAATATATCCAAGTATTACGTGAGAATTCATCTATAAAGGAAACATAGTACACATATCCGCTTAATGAGCTAGAAGGAATGGGTCCACATACATCCAAGTGTACTATCTCCAATATTCCTTTAGCCTTGATTTCACTACTAAGAAATGTCTTCTTTGCATTATTTCCTGGTGCACATCATGTACAAGTTCCTTCATGATTTTTTGGATCTCTGGAAGTCCAGAGGCTACTTTGCTTGCGATCGGTAATGCTCTGTAGTGCACATGTGCAGGTCTTTAGTTCCATATTTCACTTGGTTCTATTGACTCATGAACCAATCCTTGTTCAAGCTATCCCTTTATTTTGTACAAGCCATCGTCTTGTTATCCAATCATTGTTTCATAATCAATTGTCTTTCCTTTAGGCCACAACAGGACTTGGCCATCGAAAAATGAAACTCGCATTCCCTTGCATCTAGTGCAGAAATGGAGAGAATATTCTTCTTCAATCCTAGAACCTATAACACATCCTTCATCTTTAAATATTTTTGGATTCTAGCTTGTAAGAAGCTACTCCAATCCATTTTATGGGGTAATGATAATCATCCCCAAGTTTCACCTTGTGAGGTGACTCATGTTCAGACATATTGATGAATGATTCTTTGTATCACTTCATGTGTTTTGATGCCCCACTATACACAAGACAATCATTACTCACATGTGAGATAGTGCCAATAAGTGATGATATTATCACATACTCTTCATCTGCATCATCCTTCTCTCTTTTGAATCTTTTGTTTGTTGGTTCATCGTCTTTGGCAACATGAGCATGGTGTCTCTTTTTCCTTATGGGACTATCTCTTGCAAAGTGTCCATTTTCATCACAAGTATAGCATCAAACATTGGAAGGATGTCTCTTGATCTTATTTTCTTTATTGTCCTTATTCTTGTTGTGATGATGGTTCTCCTTCTTCTTGTAGTTCTTCCTGGTGTGAACTGCGAGAGCTTGATCTTCAGTTTCTCCCATCTTCTCTTCTCTTGTTACGAGTCAAGCTTCTTCTTATGTGCATTCTTCTAGAATTCGAAAAAGATCGCCTTCCTTCTTGCACAAATTCCTTGAATGAATGAGTCCCATAATCTAGGGAGACCATTCAAGGTATTCATCACAATTTCTCCTTATTCAACATTCTCTTCAACTTCTTCAAGTTGTTCTTTGATTTGAGAAACCCTTGTGAAGTAAGACTATATAGTCTCTAAGTTATGCATATTCACATTCTTCAACTGATTCCTCAAAGTCATCTTCCTATTGATGTTCTTTCCTTTGAACATATTTGTCAAATAATCAAATACTTCCTTTGATGTATTGAATGATGATACATTGCGGATGGGGTGATCCTTGATTGAATCTGCAATGATTCTCTTAGATTTAACCAATTTCTTCTTATGAGTATCCTGAGCCTCATCTCCCTCTGGTTCTGGAAATTCTCCATTGATGTATTGATCCAGATCATTTTCTTCAAGAATTAGGAAGAGTCTGTACTTCCATGCTCAAAATTTATCATCTACTTCAATCTTGTCCTAAAGCTGAGTATGGCGATTCATCTTTTCAAATGAGAATATCAAATAGAAATAGTAAAGATTTAGATCTTACCAATTTGAGGTGTCTGGCCTAGTTTTGGAGCTAGATGACCTAGGGTTTTCTCAGAGAAACACTAATTTTACAAACTTTGAGTTTGGGAATTATGTTTGGTAAAAAATATGCGCCTCCTTGAGGTGAGTTGCTCAGGGGGTCCTTTCCTTAATACCGGGGTATGAAGCCTCTGAAAAGTGATTCCCTAGTTTCTCCTATCACTAGTGACAGGGTCAAAATTGAAACTTCTTCAAATCAGAAACTGCTTCCACCAAAAGATGTGCCCTACAGAGGTGAGTTAGCATAGCCTTATTTTCTTGATGATCTGTGGAGAGAATACATTGAAATAGGAAGCCCTAGTTTCCACTACTGCACATTACCTTCTTTCAGAGAGGCTCTGATACCATGTTATTTTTTATTAGATATTATTAGTGTAGTTAGGATCTGTATTTGAAAGAATAACAAGTACAAAAATATGCATAAGATAGAACATATACACAAGACACAAATATTTTCACCAGGGAACCCATAAAGGATAAAACCCCAAAAAAAATTTCATAATAGAATAGTCACAAAGACTATGTCATAAGATGAACAATCCCAATAATAAGAAGTCTCTAGCATCTATCTATCTCTCCTCCTTCTTTCTCTCTCATGCAAATCTGAGTGTGTGTGAGGTGTGTATACATGAGGGAGGGAGCCTCTGTATTTATACTAATCAAGTGACTAACCTATTATATGACTAGGGCCAACCTCTTACCCTAACAAAGCTGACTTCTCCTGGAGAGACTCTAAAAATACATTACATGATGTTTCACAAGGGACTATTGCCCTGACTTACAACGAAGGTTATACCTCAAGGTCTATACACAATAATGAAATACCGAAAGGAGGTAAAAAAATATTTGATGGGGTACAACAACATACAATGATAATATACATCATAATATCTTCTGAAGTTACAAATACATCAACATGAATTCTCACACTTTCTTCCATACTCAAATCTAGTGCCATCTCAACTGCCATTTGAAAGGGAAGGTAAATTCATCCTACCTAAGCCTTTTGCATATGGTAATGCAATTTCCATTAATGTTTCAGATTAAAAATCCGAAGCAGATTACCAAGTTGAATTAGTTTATGGAATTGAAGATGGATTTCAATGAGATCTAGATCTAGATCCAGTCCCTACTCCCAATCCTAGGACTAAATGGGCCCAAAAGGTTATCGAGACAGTTGGAAACATGACTGGAGAGTCATGTGACATGAGGATAACAATATATTTGTTTCAAAAAGAGAGCCTTGCGCTATTTCAAGCAAATTCCCTTCTTCTAGAGAGGTGCTACATGATGGTAAGCTCTTATCAACAATTTTGTTCACTAAAGAACAAATTAGATCATGTCACCCTTCCTCTAGAAAGAAGAGACAAAGGAAACATTTTTTCTCCTATCTATCATTGGATTGGAAGAAGGTGGAGAGTTTCACATGCATAGTACCAGGAAACTAATGCACACAACAACCATAACACTGCATTACCGCTCCACAAAGATGTAGATTACAGAAATATTTTCACAAGTTTTTACTCAAGAAGAATTTTTTTCTCTTAATATGAAAGCTTGATCCTGGTTATTCCTTCTTATTTTGACGGGGGGGGGGGGNCAAGTTAGGATTAAGGGGGGGTGGGTGTTGGGATTATTAATTAATCATCCCTTGACCATCGTAGTCTATTTGTCTTTTCCTATCTTAAGGAGTCGTTACAACTTCACTAATGCATGGGGGACTCACCTGAGGGGAACATACCACTCAATGTACATGTCTGCATGATTTTAGGAGCTCTAGGGACCAATCCCCATAATTTAGGAACTCACTTTGTGTGTCAGTCGCAGTCTCCAGTAGTTGACCCGAGTAGGTATTCAGTTGTGTTCTGTTATGCTCTGATTCCTATAATTTATATCAATCTCATTCATCCTAATGCCGCTTTGCATGATTTGAGGAAAATAGGGCACCTTTTCTCACCTAATTCAATTAGTTAACTAGTTGTGAACTGTTTCAATGATCCGATGTTGCATTACTGAGCTCTAGTGGTGATTTTCCCACACCGAGTTAGCTCTGAAGTCATTCCAGGTTGGTAGGTTTGAATCCTATCTTAGGTATTCAAATTCTCCTATTGGTAACACCATTGTATTACATATTTCATACTCATTAATGGATTTAATGTTATTCTTCCAATTATTTGTCTCATGTGTGTTTAATTTTCCATGAATTATTGATCAGTATTTACTAAATTCTTGTCTCCCTTCTGCATCCTTCTTTTCTCATTGAATTCATGCAGGCATAAAGATCCTATGCTTCATTAAATTTAACAATAACAACTTTGACAAAAAATATATTTTTTCTTATAAAAATATGCAATGTGACGAAGAAATCAATAACATTTTTTAACACAAAATCTGATGGCTTAAATGTCTGATTTTTGACATATTATTGTCGGCACTTCGACGATACTGTTTCTTTTTCAACGTTAGTTAAATTTCGGTAGTTCTTCGACAATGAAAACACTCATTAGAAATCTGACTAAGTTTTCTTTGTAGATGTCGAAACTCTGACTACACATTTCAGTGCATAGAGGTTGGAAATCTGACTACGTTTTCTTCGTAGTCATCGGCAATTCAACCACAAATTCCAATGCATAGATGTCAGAACTCTGAATAAGTTTGTTTCATAGACGTTGGAAATTCGATCGCAAATTTCAATGCATAGGTGTTGAAAATCTGACTATGTTTCCTTTATAGAGGTTGGATATCCAATGCCAACCCTTCGTCGATAGTGTAGTAACATTGTCAAATTTAATGTAAATCTAACCACAAATTTCACTTCATTTAGGTAGGCTATCCGATGAAATTTCCTCCACTTTGTCATCGGTAGTATGACCACTTTGTTGGTTTAATGGAAATCCGACCACAAATTTCACTTCATAGAGGTCAGAAAAATAATGGCACTATGAAATTTTTTATTTTAAATATTCCTTTATATTTGGATTCATAGCCGCAACTCCGCTAAAAATTATGCCAACTTTTCCTATTTTGCAACTACGACTCCGCTAAAATTCTGCCCATTTTTCTTATTTCAGAGCTGCAACTCCGCTAAATTCTGTCGACTTTTTCTATTTTCGCAGCTGCAACTCCACTAAAATTTTTCCAACTTTTCCTTTTTTGCAGCCGTGATTCTGCTAAAATTCTACCAATTTTTTGTCTTTTGAAGCTGCAACTTCGCTAAATTATGCCGACTTTTCCTATTTTCGCAGCCGCAATGTCGCTAAAATTTTGCCAACTTTTCCTATTTCGTAGCTGCAACTCCTCTAAAATTCTGCCAATTTTTCCTATTTCACAACTGCAACTCCGTTAAATTCTACCGACTTTTCCTATTTTTTGCAGCTGCAACTCTACTAAAATTGTGCCAACTTTCTTATTTCATGGCTATGACTCCGCTAGATCTTTCCAATTCGTGGCTTGACTCCACTTATTCTTCGACCAAAAGTTTTTTATATGTCTGCCAGTTTCTATCAGCCCACTCCAGTATCCATGAGGAACATTAGATGCGCGTTTAATCGTCATGTACTTTTGTGATAGCATGGATGTACTTTATCTGCTCGGTTGACGATGACCAACTCACGGGAAACAAGACAAAAAATTATTTCCCGTATTCGTGATATGAACATCATTCTACCTAACTCGTGCGAGATTCGGCAATCGATTTTATCCCATAATCGTACCAATATCCAAAAATAATTGTGCCACTTTCTGAAAACAGCCATGCCAACTTTCCAAAAATACCCAATTGAACTTCGGTTATCCATTCCCTATTACTGCATGTTGTAAATCCAACGTTCAAGTCTGGTAATTCTTGCATTTGTTAATAAAACTTGCAGAAAGGAAGCAATATGGGTATCCCAGTGAGACATGAACCTGAAAACATAACGTCTCTGCATGAAAATGGGGAAGTATTTACGATCTTTCAGAAAGACAGGTGGACAAAGTACTTGCAGAGATTAAATGGCTTCCATGTGGATACGACACTACAATTTGCTCTAAACTTGATCGATACTCACTCAACAGTTAGAGGAATGCAGATAAATGTTACAGAAGCAATTATGGTGGAAGTGACATTATTAGCGCATATTGGGACAAGAGGGTTTGGTCCAATGGCACACAATTTGACCGTAGTACGCGACTTTCTTGTAGCAGGTGAAATTGTTCAGCCAAGAGGAAGGGGAAAAGCACTGGAGTCGCTGCCAAGACCCTAGGATCAAGTTGTCGTCTTTCTAAATAAATACATAACTTGTGAAGGTAGGTACCGAATAGTTTATATATCTGACTTTATCCTACTATCCCATTTACTCCATAATAGATTACTCAATATGCCATTTTATCTCCTAAGAGACCTACAAAGCATGGCTCAATATGTAAAAGCATCTCGGCATCCCTTATCTTCCCTGAGAAATCATGGATTAATAAAATTGTTAGTTTTGAGGGTCCTTGCACATCAGAATTTAACATCGAAGCAATGTGTTCCTACGTCAAGTGTAGACCGGGAACCTGTATTGGAAATAGAAGGTATTGGGGAAGAAAGTGATGAGTGCAGACCAATTGGAGAATGTTCAAGAGGAAGGTGTGAGAGAAGCTACAGCAACAGAAGCTGAAACTATAGTAGTTGTAGAAGCTGCGACAGTAGAATTTGTAACTGTGGAAGCTGCAATGGCAGAGATAAGATATTATACAGACGAAATAGAAGGAGGGGAGTTAGAAGTCCTGAATGTTGAATGCTCCCCTAAAATCAAGGGAACCATAATTCAAGAGGAGGAATTTATTTTTGAAACTAGGAAAGTTAGTGAATTTTCCATCCATGCTTCTGAAAATGTGGAAATTCCTATGTCACATAGAAGAAGGAAAAGACCAAGTGTTAAGGTCCAGACATCTAGCCCTGCAAAGAGGAGAAGGACTAGGTCTTCTACTATGGCATAAGCGGTACATGTAATAGGGGAAAATGTTGAAATTCCTATTCTAAAACCCCAAGCATCCATTGTTACAGAAGAACCTACTGCAAGTGAACCTCAAATTGAAATTTTACTTTTTGAGAATGAACTGTTAAAGGAAGAAGTATGAACGCTCTAAGATGAAGTGCATAGGTTGAAAGAATATTGCAAAAGGTAGATGTTGCAGAGCTTGAACACCTTGGCTGAAGTTGTAAACCAATTTGAGAATCCACCTTTTGTTTTGAAGGATGGTGAACATGATGAACTACTATGCCCCGAATGTGAAGATATATTCAAACTTGCAAGGTATAGAGTTACAACAGTGGATCTAACAACGTGGAAATTAGCACAAGAAAGGTAGGAGAGAGAAGAAATACCTCCATCATAATCGATGGAAGAAAGGAAGCCAAGGATGAGCATAACCCCTAATCATGAATTTCAAGAACAAGAGGAAATACAGTCCCAATAGTCAAAGGACATTGAACTAATTCCATATCAGTCTCAGCAATCTGGGGACTATAATGAATTGACACAGGATCAGTCTCAGCAGTTAGGGGATACAAAAATCATTCAATCGAAATATGCACAGCCTAAAAGGATCGAAATAATTGTGGACCATGAGGCTGTTACACAAGAACAAGCACTCCAAGGATCTGACATTGAACCAGCAACTCAAAGTGTGTGTACTTTGAGTGAATCACAGAAATTGGATGTTGTTACACAAGAACCAGTATCCCCAAAACATTTTGCTGAAGTTGTAACTCAAACTGAAGTTGTTGGGGCTGAAACACAGAAAAGGGATGTTGCTACACAAGAACCAACATCCTTAAATTGTTTTTTGAAACTGCAACTCAAACTAATATTTTTGGCAATGAAACATAGAAAAGGGATGCTACTACACAAGAACGAACATCCTCAAAATTGTTTGTCGAAGTTGCAACTCAAACTGAAGTTGTTGGGGATGAAACATAGAAAAGGGATGCTGCTACACAAGAACCATCATTCCCAAAATTGTTTGTTGAATCAACAACACAAACAGAAGTGCCCGGAGCAGGGGTTGAAGTAGAAATTTTGTTGACAAAGGAAAAGGAAGGAATAAAAGAGGAAAGAAGGAGCAAGAATCGAAAAAGAAGCTCAATCTATTGCAACTTGAGCTCAGTAAATGGAAATATTGTACCATCTTGATGGAAAAAGGAATGATCTCCTTGTTTGAACATAGGAGGATTATCCAAGAGCTTAAGGATAAATGGGCTAAATAACTATCCCAATGGGATGATTTGCAGAAGGATCTATAGGAACCGAGAAAGATTAAGTTCCTTAAAGAAGAAAAAGAACAATTGGGTAAAGACATGTACAACCTAATTCAAGAATTGTTAAGATGCAAAGATCCATCCCCATCTTATCCAGTGTTCTTATATGAACATATGGTCATGTTTAAAATAAGAGCACTAAAAGAAGGGAGACCCTATCAGGTATTTTCAACCCCTAAATTCTTGGAAACCTTCATTAAGAGCAATATTTTGGATCAAAATTTGCTATTTGAATTATTTTTGCATGAAAGAGTATTCCCTATGTATGTCCAGTCCAATCCAGTTCCTTATTTGGGAGATATTCAGCTAAGAGCATTTACTTCATTTTTTACCAATCATATGCATTGGTGGAGTGCCATTAATATTCAGACCATACATAATAATGAGGAGACTTCCACCCTTTTTGTTTGAAGTGAGCCCCAATATCCTACATCATTAAGAATAAGGCATATGAGTCAATTACAATATCCTCAGAAGGTTATTCATATGGAAGCCTTCCAACAAGATGTTCTTTCTTCATGTTTCAAGTTGATCTCTCAGCAAGAGAAGGAATCCAGGGTAGATGGGATGCTTCTTTTATTTTTTTAAGAGAAATATATCCATACTATGTTGAAAATTTTAATATGCCCGGTCTCGGTTGGCCAACTATGTTGCATGTATCAAAACTTGTGGACCTAGTTGCCTGGGACTGAGATTTAAGTTTCCTATTTTATGGTGGCCAACAAGAAAATACCAGAGCATGTATCGGCTGACTAAGATGGTAGATAAACAGTGTTGGGATGATTTAATTGCATGCAACGGGTTTAGGAATCCAAAAGAGCAATATGAACCTTCTTTCAATCTTACCCATCTCCACCAAAAGATTTTTGAATCAGAATCAGATTCAGACTAGTTGGGTCTCGAAATAGTCCTTTTTTCCTATGAATATCAATTCCTTTTCCCCTATTTCACCTTACTTTTCCATACCCCAGGTAGATATCTTTCCAGGTTAAGAATGGATCTTGATAGGTATAATCTATTATTGCTTTATTCTAATAATGCCTAATATTGACTATGATTATGAACTTTATATTTTGATTTGTGCTAACTTATGTCAGTTCAATAAATATAGTTCAAAGCCTTGAAGGATTACAGGTGTAGCAGCCCACTGAGCATGAAGAAGAAAGGAATGTTTGGTGCCAGTTGTTACTTCCTGGAGCTGGTTCCATGCGTTGATGTAGAAACATGAGTATCTTTCCACATGGGCAGTCAAGAATAGGTATCGTTGAGATAGTCATGGCATCTCCCCTTCCAGTCAGTTGAGTTTGTTCGAACCATTCATCACTCGGATTAACATAGCAATCCTTGGATGCGAACAACTTCATTCATTTATATTTATGGTTGTCATTGTTTCTCTAGTAACATGGCTGCGTGAAGATCATAGATCTTCATGGCTTCCTGATATTAGTGGATCTAGATTATGTCACTTTTGTATAAGTATGGAGAAGCGATATGAATCGGGAGTTCTTTCATTGGTTGTTGGCATTTGATTGTAAGAAGTTGTAATAGAGATTACTGTAACTATGGTTTTACTTACCTAATACACTGAGCAACAATTCTGCATATCTTTGTGTTCTATTTTTTGTTAGTTAGTGGCATCTTTGTTAGGAGTCCAGGGCTCGGCTTCTCATAGATATCGTTGAGTTAAGTAGATGCTTTAGTTTTTCTTATGTTAATCTCTTGTGGAATTACAATAGGATTATTTACAACACACTGCAATAGTAGTTAATGATTGCAATTTCCTTTGGCTTGATGCAATAGTGTGGTGTGACAATCAACTGTGTCTAGTAGTCTATTTTTCTTTTTATGAAAGTGTGTTAGAACATTATTATAGTCAAGCTTAGCTTTGATTATTACTATTAATTGTCTTTCTTAGGATTTTCTGAATTAGATATTTATGGTTTGGGTTACTGTAGTTTGATATCTTTAGGGTTTGATTTCTTGCAAAAGTAATTATAGTTCATTTATTCTTAGATCAGTTAATATTGGATTGTTGTCGTGGGAAGGTAAAAGTCCCTTGAATTCTTAGATGGATAATTTAGATTAGCTTTAGCAATGAGTTGATCTTGGCTGAGCAGTCAGGTAGGATAATTGATTTATATTCATTTGATCAATTATTTGATTGTTTATGCATAGATTGTGCATCCTCGGGTTGATAATTATGTTACGGGAGTTTTAGTTTTTTAATTAATTATACAATTAAAGTGCCCAACAACGTCTAGGGATATCCTTCTATGGTCTAATAAGACACTCAAATCACTCTTTTTTTTCCTCACAAAAAAATCATATTATATTTCAAGGAGAAATGTAATACATTCTTAAAAAAGATTCAAAACATATACATTTGGGGACCACCTAAGATTTCAACTATAATACACTATTTGTAACATTGAATTACAAAATATCACCATTTCATGTTCCATGTGTAGTACTATCATCTCAAAAACCCAAAATACAATACATCAAGTTCAACAATAGACTTGTCCTTTAGTAAACAAAACTAAGGAAACAACAAAAAATATTAAGGACTTTGTAAAGAGAAAGACTTGGTTGAAACCACGGTCCTTGTCATGTATCCATCTTCAATAACTTGTTGAAGTGTACCCGGTAAGCCTACTT
Organism: Pseudotsuga menziesii; assembly: GCA_001517045.1. Taxonomy (NCBI): domain Eukaryota; kingdom Viridiplantae; phylum Streptophyta; class Pinopsida; order Pinales; family Pinaceae; genus Pseudotsuga; species Pseudotsuga menziesii. The sequence goes on from LPNX011235908.1 coordinate 187,138, forward strand.
TTGAAAGAGTGCCCTCCTGGACATTAAATTATATATATATTATTCTCAAAAGAAATCATTGCAAAAGAAGTTGATAGGACTCTCAAATGTGTGGCCAGGTTATGTAGCCCACCCCTCTAAATCTATTGTCATAACGACCATAGACATCGACCAACTGAAGTGTCTTATCTAGATCAAAACTTGCAAATACCAATAAAAATATTTAGAGTTTCATTTAAAGTTGGGAAAGAGAATATTCTTCTACTATAGATAATATGGTGACCAAAGGAAATGTTATGGATATTGTGGCATACAACTATATCATCAACACCTTTTGCAAATCATGTTAACTAGAAAGAGCCATCCAGAAATAAGTGTTTACTACAATGACACATTTTCATGAAATTGATATTCACTAACCTTTTGCATAAGAGTTACATCACTGAGTTCTTTGGCATAACGAATTTTTTTCTCTTGGCATCTTCAATAAGCATAAGCAGAAAGTTCACTACAAACTCACTAAGAGGATAAAAATAGGTAAAGTGGCCCCTGTAGGGAATACAAATCAAATTAACAAAAGAAAAATAGGTATGAGAATGAGTAATATGTTTTCGATACTTATAATTTCTTGGTACAACTTACCTTGATTTGTTGATCTTGACACTGTCTACTTTCTCTTTACCTTTCAAAACATCATTCAACATACTACAAATATTTTCGTGTTGCAATAATTCCATGTTAGGCTCCATCAAATAAAGATTTTCTTGTTTGTGAAAATAACAAAATGAAGCTAAGAAAATACAGTTTGAGTAGTTTGGCTCAATGAATAAAAACAACATTAATAATGAACATTTTACGTTTGATGAGCATTTTTAATTTAACAATGTAAATTACAATAGCATTCAAGTAAAATAATTGGTAATAAGAGATCACTTGAGGAAACATGGAGAACCACAAAACAAAGTATATAAGGCCATCGATCACATCAAAATGCCAATTTTGCTTCTGAAATATCAAAATGTTTCTCAAGGCTATATGTAACAAGTTACAATGGATGAGTGAAATAACAATAGTAAAATTTAAACACTACAATTATAGAAATAATTGTGGGAAATGTATACTTCCTTACCTTTCATTAAGCTCCTCTTTGTTTCGATAATAATTTAATATTCTCTACTGAACAGGGCCAACTAGGTGAAGGTGGAAGCTTTTATGGCCCCTCCCCCCCCCCCACACTCACATCACTCTCAATTCCCCAAACCCAATGCATCTACTTGCAAAAAAAAAATCGTGCAAATTCATTCATTCAATATCCGAAAAAACCATTCATTAAAGCATTCATTCATTCAATAGCCCAAAATACCATTCATTAAAGCACTCATTCATTAAATAGCCAAAAAAAAACATACACAACATTGTATTATAAAAAATAATTACTCAATTTCTTCAGTCACTTCTGTTTTAGTTTTCTTCTCTTTACAAAATGAACAAGAAGCACACCTTTTGGAATTTGTCGTTTGGTTCCTATTGCTTCATCAAGTTGTTCTGATATCTCCTTAGTAGACAGATCGCCACGTAGATATTGCGTCAAGGGGTTCAGAATTGCTACAATAATCTAAAAATGTTGCATAAATTTATTTATTTTTATAATTACAAGCTATATTTCATTTAAAAAAACATTACAAAGGTATTGTTTTACCTGGTGTGGCCACTTCGTGTTCTTCATTTTCCTCTCTAGGCTCAACCTATACAATCTGACCATCTACATGCTCTGTAGTTGAAATATGGAGAAGTACAATTAATGTTCACCATCTGCAACTATCTATACAAAACTGTAGCATATGAATAAATTCATTACCAAGAATCGAATCATGATCTTCAACGGGTTGGTTTCCATCATTGACATTGAGAGGATCCGATTTCTAATTTTTACACAGGTTAAATCAACATTCAGAGGAGGATGTGGTTGTGAGGAATGTCTCGACGATGTTTCAAACCCTAGATGAGGATCCATCTTCAGGAGAGCAGGGCTCACAATATTTACATTAGCATTTTTTGAGTGATATATATAGTTTATAGTGCTAATGTCAAATTAAAATATAAGTTGACCCCCAATTATAATTAATTATTAATTAAATGGGTTCTGACTTTCGTTGATTGTGAGAGTTAGGGTTATTCCTTATGATCCGTACAACTGGTATCCAAGCTTCCTTAAGTTTTAGGCCATCATCCTTGTTTAGGTTATCCGCAGATTCATGATCTCGAGAGCTTCCCTGATTTTCCTTTTGTAGTAATGAGGGATAGATGCAAGGACCTCTGCATTCTCGAAGCACATATAATGTTTCGTGTTATAACAGTGTTCAGAAATGGAATATTTCTTAATCCTTTCATGATGGACATCAGCAATATGTTCTTTCAACCTTATCCTTATGGAACGTCATGTTTCCCCGATGTATTTCTTTCCACGTGAGCAGGGGATTGCATACACACCTTTTTACATTTTCGGATCAATGGGATCTTTGGTTGAATCTAGCATGTTTCTGAGGGAGTTTGGAGGGGACAAAGCAACTTTTATGTTTCTCCTTCTTATAATCTTGGAAATCTTGTTAGTAGTGCCACGGATGTGAGGGAGAATGGTCTTTGTTACAAAGTTCTCTTCCTTCTGATTTCTTGTTTTAGCACTACATGCTTTTCGAAAGGTGTTAGTGATTTGTTTATCTTTGCACATGTTGCTTAGAAGGACCAATTTTAGATGTTCTAATTCGTCTTTTATGTGGTATTCGTCTAATATTCTTAGTGCTCAAGTGGACAAAGTGTTGATTATCCAAATATTTTGCGTCGAATGGTGATGGGAGTCTACGTGTAAGTATCTGTCTGTGTGTGTTTTCTTCCTATACAATTGATGGGCTAAGGAACCATCCTACTTCTTTGTGGTGAGTACATCTAGTAACGAAATGAAATTTTTCTCCTCCTTCTCTATGGTGAATTTGATGCTAGCGCATTGGCTATTCAAATGTTTTGTAAATTCCATTAGCTTTTCTTCACCATGTGGCCAATTGTTGTATACATCATCCACATATCTCAGCCACCATTTTCCTTTGAGAGGGGAAGAATCAATTTCTTTTTTTCTCTAGATATTCCATAAAGAGGTTTGCGACCATTAGTGAGAGAGGTAACCCCATAGCTACTCGTTCTGTTTGTTCATATATTTCCCCTCTAAATACAAAGAAAGTTCATCTGAGAAATATTTCCACGAGCTTGGCAATATCATCATTAGAGAATTCTCTGACAACATCAATAGCTTTATCAATTAGAATCATGGTGTAGAGGGATACTATGTCAAAACTGACTAAAGTATCATTCTCACACATCTTCCAATCCTTCATCATTTCCACAAGATGTGTAGAGTCTTTTATAAAGGAGAATTCATTTCCTATGAAAGGTTTGAGCTTCATCGCGAGATAATTTTCCAATGCATATGTGGGTGAACCTATTGTGTTGACAATAGGTCTTAAAGGATTGCCAATCTTATGAATTTTCGGTAAGCCATATATGGGAGGTATTACAACATCCTTTAGAATGAGTCTCTTCTTTAGATCATCATCCAACAAGGAGTTATTAATCGTCGACGATATTTTCTTAATAGTTTCTCTCATAGGGTTACCTTGTAATTCTCTGTAGCTTCCACTCTCTAAGTGATCATTCATTTTCACATTGTAATCCTCTGTCTTCATGATTACGGTAGTGTTACCCATGTCTTCCTTCAAGATCATGATGTCCTTTCTTTCCCTTATAGTTTTGAGAGCAATAGCCTCGTCTCTAGTTAAATTTCTCCTGGGAGGTTTTGCATTCTTGTGTACAATAACGCACTCTTGACGAATATCCTCGATAGTGTCATTCGGCAGATCCTTAATCATATCTTCAACGCAGCAAATGTTGTTTTCTAATGGAATCTTCCTAGGTTCCATGACATAGTTGATACCTTTCTGTAAAATCTCCTTGGCATGTTTTCCTAGATTCGTCTCTGCAAGATTAACCACACAATTCTTTAATGGAGGACGATGTTGCTTCCTATTGAGGTGATCCAATTTCAAGAATTGGCTGCTGGAATTTTTGGAGAAAGCATGTTCTATGTTTAGTGTTGTGCTAGATTCAACCAGTGTCTAGAGATCGATATGAATTCTTAAAGCAATGGACAAGTGTAAGTTGCATGCTTTACTGGAGAGAGTGTCCAGCTCACGCCTTATGCGTTTGATTTCACCTTTCATAAGAGAGAGACTAAGACTCGTGAAGGCATGTGTATGTCTCTCCTTCATCATGTGTGTGACTTGAGCGAAGCGTGGAGTAATACCATTGTCATGACATTTTTTCAAGAAATCTAGATCATATGTACAATGCACGATTTTAACCCTTAAATTCTCAAAGAGTCGAATATCCTATTGCACATCCCTTCCATGGAGGGCCGCAATTTGATTTTTTATTTTTATGCAGGTTAAATTAGCATTGAGAGGAGGCTGCAGTTGCGAGGTATGTCTCGACGACGTTTCAAACCCTAGATGCGGGTCCATCTTCAGAAGAGCGAGTCTCACAATATTTATCTTAGAATTTTTGGAGTGATATATATAGTTTATAGTGCTAATGTCAAATTAAAAGATAAGTCATCCCCCAATTATAATTAATAATTAATTAAATGGGTTCTGAATTTTGTTGATTGTGAGAGTTAGGGTTATTCATTATGATCTGTACAACTGGTATCCAAGCTTCCTTAAGTTTTTACCAAAACATGAACACAATTATAGATGAACATGAACATAAGAAAACCATAACATGAACACAACTATTGTTCCTATTAAGTTTTTACAGTCCTGAAGAGAAGTATAGATGTCCCTCTGACCTTAGTGGTTTTATTGACCTTATGAAGAAAAAAAATTATTTACGGATTTTAGGGACATTACAAGAGAGCTTGGGAGACCTTAGCTCAACAGGAAGAACTTATTGACCAAATTAGAAATGCAAGACAACAAAATTAATTTTATGTATATATATATATATATATATATATTCACTTACGTATTTATATTAGGTAATGTTTTTGTAGGTGTTTTTTTTTCAAAATACTATGTACAAATATTGATTTAGGCATATGTATTAGGAAAATATTAAATTGGTAAACTATGACATATTTATATTCATGCTTGGTAATTTTTCCATGTAATATTAAGTCTACATGCTAATATATATATGGTTAAGGCTTGACAATTCAATTTGGTCAAATTTTCAGTTTATGAATTTGAATAATTTTCGTTTTTATCACAAGAACTAAATTCACAATCGAATTGTATTCATAAATTATGGATTTATGAATATGATTTGAGAGAGATGTGTCATGATGTCAGGAGTCAAGAGACATGTGCTAAACCAATTGGTTAGATCCCTCTTACACATTCAATTTTGGATGTTAGACTGATAAATAGCATGTCAATGACCTCAACAATTATAACCGTCAGCAAAAATGCAATTGATAGATCATATTTTATTTCACATAGATGTGGCCTAATGCTAGTAAATGAAGGACATGTGCTAAACCACAAACAAAATTGGATATATGACTCAAATTTATAAAACATTCGTTCCTTCTTCCTTTTGAATTTATTTAATCTAAGAAATTTGAAATTTGTGTGCCTATGATAAATGAATAGTTGAGGCCTCTCATTTAGCAATCGATTATTGGACGTTAAACACATAGAATACATATCATTGAATCTGTCAATTGAAATTGTTCTTCATGATATTTTACAAATATATTATATTAATGACACATATTTTTTTCCATATTAATTAGTTTTATTGCATTATATTGTATTATGTAACAACTATTTGGCTTTTATATTCATATATTTCTAATCATTTTTTTTGTTAATTGCAACTAAATATACACATGGCATTCATATTCAAATCAGATTGCATCAGAAGAACTAAATTCACAATTGATACATATTCATAAATTATAAATTTATGAATATGATTTGAGAGAGTTGTGTCGTGAAATCAGGAGCCAAGAGACATGTGCTAAACCAATTGGCGATGCCCCTCTTGCACATCCAATTTTGGATGTTAGAATGATAAAGGACATGCCAATGACCTCAACAATGCAATTGGTAGATCACTTTTTTCTATCACATAGATGTTGTTTAATGTCAACAAATGAAGTTCAATTGCATCTATAAAAAGTATTAAAAGAAAATAATTTACATTTTTTATGCTTTTGTTGATAATCATCTATTTTTTCATTGTTTTTTTATACAACTACAAATGGATCCTGCCATCTGGAGTTTATTTCCAATGGAGATATTGGAAATGATCCTTTTGTGGGTTCCTTTTTCAACATTGATCCAATTAGGATCAATTTCTAAACATTTCCATGAACTATTATGGCCACCAACATTTGCAACTTCATCGTTAAACAATCACACAACTGAAGTTGGGTTTTTAGTTGAAGTATGGAGACCATACCAAATCGAAATACTATATAAATTTATCAATTGTATAGGACATATGTCTTTTATGTGTGTTACCAGTCTTGAAAATAGATATTCAATTGAATGCACGGTTGGTTCAATTATTTTTCTATCGACGTTTTCTCCATTACCAGGTCATAAGAAGTATTACATTATGAACCCAATCAAAAGACCTTTTTCATATATAGACATGATTGAGATAGGAGTGCATGGTTTCTTCACACTCATAAGAAATGTCGACGATCAAAAACACGGATGGATAGTTGTTCATCATGAAGAGAATGAACATGATTCAAAATTCTTTGTGTACAACAATGTGAATAGAGATTGCAAAAAAATTGATGGATTTGATTTCATCTCAAGAACTCCAAAAGATGCATTTGTTTATAACGAAAAACTATCTAGATGCATATGAGAGTCATTTCAGAGGAAGACTCTCTATATTCGTATACTATGTGGTCAGTTGATGTTGGATTGAACAAATGGGATGGTCATTCAATTGATACAGGACGCATAAAATGATGCATGTGTTTGACCATACATAAAAACCAATTGATATGTCTTGTAAATGATGGTAGGACAACTATATGGTCCATTAGTGAAATGGCAGATTTAAGGCCTGGTGCATGTCCATTTCAAGAGGTGCATGGATTTTATATATTTGGAAAAGATTAATATGGACCCTTTTAGAAAATATGACATCCCATATAAATACACATTATCCAAGGTACCTTCCATTTCGAGTTGTGGGGAGTTTTATTCTGATGTGTACATATGGTCAAATTCCATTCATATATTATGACCTCAACACTTGCAGGGTTACTCATGTAGGACCTAATGAAGGATCACTGCTCTGAATTCATCGATTTCCTATGCCAATAGATAACCAATGCACCATTATTATAATGTCTAAAAAAAATTCTCGCTCACTACAAACATGGAAGGATTTGACGATTTACTCCCTTTGCCTACAAGTTGGCTTGAGTCATTAGAGAATTATGTCATGTAAACAATATGCACAAATATTTTTTCTTTTGCACCTTATGTGAATTTTGGTGATCTTTTTATATTATCTACCTCCATGTAATCATTATCAATATGTAAATTCTATAGCACCAAAAAATATGCAAAAGGGATGTTTTATTTTTTAGATTGTATGTAAATTATTGTGATCTTCTTTACATCTTGTAATTTTATCTTGTACTTCAATAGTACAAGTAATATGCAAAAATATGTTTCACTTCCTGTAACAATTTGTAATTATACTTATGCCTACCAAAAAAATAAACAAACAAAGTGTATTTTATCATTTTTTAAAATAAAGGAATATTTACATTCATCCATGTGCTAACACATTCTTTTATGTTGTATTATAGAAATGGATGTGGTCCTTGTGATTTGGAAATCATTGCCAATAGACATACTTGAAATGATTTTTCTTTGGTTGCCTTTATCGATGATTATCCATTTGAAAATGGTTTGCAAAGGATGGAGTCATATGTTGTCTGATAACAATTTCATCTCATAATGGAAACACAATCAAACGAAAGAATATGGAGTTTTGGTTAATTTCGACCCTTTTTCTAAACAACGATTCAATGGTCGTTACATTAACCAATTAGGAAATTGTTCATCTCTATCTATGCCACTCCTAAAAAACGACTACAAAATCAAATCCGTACGTGGTTCAATTGTTACAGTTTCATCATCCAGTACCTTTTATCAAAAAAGAAACTACTACATCATAATCCTTTCACAAAGACTCGTACATTTATAAGGTCTCTTGGTCTTGGTGATTGGGGTTTCTTTACATTGTTGAGAATTGTTCAACAACAAAAATACCATTGGGAAGCTTTGAAACGTGTTTATGCATAATTTCAAGCAAAATACTTTATTTCTAGCAGTCTTCACATGCAATGGAGACAAACATGTCTTGCAGATGGTGAAGTTCTGCAGCCCAAAAAACTCATATTGCATAATGAAACAATGTTTTGGGTGCACAATCATATGATTTCCAGAGCTAATCATATATGTATATAGAAGTTATGTTGGATAGATCTTGAGAATAACAAATTGGGGTTCTATTTTATTCTGCACTCGAATTCAACGATATCAATTAGCCTAGCAAGTTATCGCAATGAACTTCTTTGTTTTATCAATGATGGGAGAACTGTAGTGTGGTCTATAGAAAAAACAACCAATCAAATTGATTCAACAAATTCATCGAGAAGCAATGGATGGGTTGAAGATGGATCGCGATGGAGTTTCATTTCTAATTTGACCTCAGACATCAATACCAAATGCAATGGATATTTTCTTGTTGTAATAATTGATAAGTACATGCTCATGTGCGAATACGACCGTCTTGCTTTCATCTTCTATGACTTCAACGACACACATTCTAATGGTGTAAGTGGAGATAGAATGTTCGAGTCTGCATTTTCCAAACTTGACAATCCAACACAACAAAGTGTTGTTGAGATTGTAAACAACATTTCAATCATTCTATGTTTCCCTATACATGGATTCAATTGATGATGTGTTTTCAATGGGATAGTATAAACATATATGGAATGCTACTTGCATGTACCTTATGCAAATCGGCATCTCACGTTACTACTTAATTGTCATATTTATTGGATCCATCTCTTTCCATTAGACTTTTTAAGAGTTTGGTCAGTTTACATTCTCTTTGAAATAGAAATATATCATACATGCCATTTTTTTAAATGTCTTGGATAAAAAATATGGGTACAATATTAGTTTATATATTAGCTTGCTTAGACAATACAAATAGTATAAGATATTATTTGAATAAAGTTGAACACTTTTATGTTTTCGTTTCCTTTTGTTATACTGATAACATGCCTTTGTTCACTAATATGGTTTGACAATAGCTAATTTTTTTATATTCATGTAGATATGTCGTCAAAGAAAAATAATAATTGCAGTGGTGAGAAGAACTTGATGGAAATGTCCTTTCACACAAAAAATGAATCATCGCAAAAATACTATAAAAAAAATATATTAATAGGAAACGTCGTTTAATCAACAAAGTGAATAATGATAAAATCAAGAAACAAAGAAGACAACGTCATGGTCATTCCTTTGCAAATGTCATTGATTAGTAATAAGATCCCACTAAATTCTAGATGATATTTGATATAATGAGGAGATTAAATCATTGAAGTCAATTTCTATCATCAATGCCTACATATAGCGATAATTGTAACGAATGTTGAATGAATCTATTGAACCGTTCATAAATCACATTGCTAATGAAAAGTTTTCTAATCATGGAACTAAGGTATAAGGATTTCATGGTGTTGTATATAGTTGAATAAGTATTTATGTATATGTTGACGGGCGTATTCGACTAAGCCCACAACGGGGGAAAACGACCCAGTCCGGGACCCTTAGAACAGGCTCCAAGCTGTTTGGAATAGCCGCTCCCGACAGGTTTAAAGGCTCTGTTGGCCTGGGATCCTAGAAGACTAATGCTTACGATTAATGCTACTGATAGTTAGTGTCGATCCTATTCTTNCGACTAAGCCCGCAACGGGGGAAAACGACCCAGTCCGGGACCCTTAGAACAGGCTCCAAGCTATTTGGAATAGCCGCTCCCGACAGGTTTAAAGGCTCTGTTGGCCTGGGATCCTAGAAGACTAATGCTTACGATTAATGCTACTGATAGTTAGTGTCGATCCTATTCTTATAATTACAAAAGTTGACCTAAGTTATATATTACAAGAACTGAAAACTGTTAAGTTAAATTACTCAAAACCATTAACTCTAAATACATAAGCAAGACCTAAATCTGTACAGGATTCATATACTTACAAAATCATGTTATATTTATGTACAGATGTACAGTAATTACATAAAAGGATAAACTGAAAATAATTAATGAAAAAGATCTGACTCCACAGGGTCCTTTAGATAGTACAAAGACAAAAACTGAATAGAGTATAATTCTAATTTAATACCTATCCTGATCAGGAGCAAAAATTAATTTAACATGCAGCCAACTGTTGTTGATAAAAGCACTGTACGTAAACATTTGTTAATATTTAAAGAAATTCAAATATTGCAAATCATACAAGCCTCATTACACATTACGTAATAATAATATCAATTATTAACTACAGAATATGATATACCAACACAGTTAAAAACAGGAACAGCCGATACCTGACAAATTATATTCGCACAATTCAACAAAGGAAATTATAACAAACATCATAATATAGGAAAGCAGATATCAAAACTGAATAGATATTATAAGACACATAAAAAGTTTTAAAACTGTAAATGTGTGTAAAACATCACCATCCCAAACATCATAACAACTGACAGGTAACTGGCTAGGAGCTCAAATAGAACGAGCCAGCAATTTTGTCCTTGCTTCCCCAAAGTATCGACCCCAATCACTGGCAGCAGAGTTTTGATCTGAGAGAACAATCTCTCAGTCCCCCCCTTCCTCTAACAACATACAATCTGCTTAAATAAACAACAATCAAAAGAAATCCAAAACGAATTCAACTCTGTACAGGCGAATTTCTGGAAACAAACATTTTGTTGCTGGCCGCACTTACAAAAATCGTGCTCAAATGATCCCCGAAATATCCTTGAATCCATCATTTTCTGGCGGAATTCTCCCACGTAAAGCTAAATCGGTCCGTTCTGAAGAAAACCCATGTGGCGGATTTCTCAGATCTGCCTCCATTTGTTCACAACGTGACTCAGAAAATCGCCTGTCAGTTAGCTACGCGATTTTTTCAACTGGTAACAATCCCGGCAGTTTGTTCCTTTTCTGGAGTGAAGCTTAATCGCCTTGAATCTCTACAACCACCTTCTATCTGGCTTATTCATCGCAGCAAACCTAATCTCCAAGAGATAACGTAACCATTTATTCCTTATTTTATGAACCTGCAAAAACAAAATGATCCAATCGCTCACACAAAGAGAGGCAATAAAGATTTAATAAAAGAACAGAATAATAAAATAGAAATAAATTTATCTCCCTCATTTTCATGAGATTTGTTTGTAAAATATTTACAACATAATCAACGTGGCATCCAGAATAGATCTACCTCTATCATTTTTAAACAGAAATGTATTTTATCACTTAAAACCGGCGCAATCAGATGGAGAAAATCACTGTGAACTATGCAGCGTAGATAGGGTTTACGTCATTCATTGCTCATTAAAGAAATTGGCAGAAAATATGGCAATATCTTCCTCACAATCTCATACAGCTCAGCGGGTTTGGGAAATGATTTCACACATAATCAATGTTATCTCCCTCTTTCCGGCGAATTTACCTCATTGATAAATTATCATCAAAACAATCACTCCGAAACTATGTGATATTTAATACAAATATTCTTTTAGATCGCAGTGAGATTGATATTAACTATGTTGATGATTTATGAAAAAGAGATATGGCATCCCGGTTTTATTGAAAGCGCTGAGCTAGCCTCTCATACATATCTGTTCATAGAACAAAAATATTGCAAAACGATCATCCCATAATCATTTCATAATCAATGATCGCCTTTAAACCAATAACCAAAATGCATAACGTAAAACAAAAATCATTATTACATTATGATAATGGTA